>VZRV01003482.1:1535922-1554278 GCA_013398115.1 Falcunculus frontatus
GCGTGGCAATGGCTGCCATTCTGCCTTGGCTGCGCTGCGGGCGGCTCGAGGGGCTCCAGCGGGGCCCGGCACGGCCCCGTTACCGGCTGCGCTGCTCCCCTGGGCCGTGTCCTGCTGGGTCCCGCCGGCGGCGGCTGGGTCGGGCCCGGGCCGCGGGGCCGGGTCTGATACAGCCCCCAGTGCCCCGTAGCAGCCGCGCCGGGCCCCGGGTTGTGGGTGTCGGACTGGTTGAGGGCGGGGGGCTGCAGGGGAAGCGGCTCCGTGGCAGAACGCACCGGAGAAGGCACTGGCTGTGCGGGAGTGACAGGAAATGAGTACGGTCAGTGCTCCGGTCCGTGCGGATGGGCCTTCAGTTAACAGATACACTTTGGTTTTCTCTTGAAACATTAGTTTCTGTGGGAGAGGTAGAATTTATGGGGTTTGATTTGCCGGGTGATTTTTTTCCATTTCATTTTTATGGCGCTCTTTTTATCTAAACATAGAAGAAAATCTGTTTAATTCCTGATTGCACTATGATTTTATTCACGGTGCATTTACTTAGAATGGTCTTGGCTTACTGGGTTACATGTTAATAACATGTAGTTTGTATTTCTTATCCAAGGGGTTTGTGAAAGTTGTCAAGAATAAGGCGTACTTCAAGAGATACCAAGTGAAATTCAGGAGAAGGAGAGGTATTACTAAATTCCCTGTAACACACACACACAATTAAATGTCCTTGGTGAATATTCCTACTTTGTTCATGCATTTTGCACACTGCAACTGTTGTTTTTCAGAGGGAAAGACTGATTACTATGCTCGCAAACGTTTGGTAATTCAAGACAAAAACAAGTACAACACTCCTAAATACAGGATGATTGTGCGCGTTACCAACAGAGACATCATCTGCCAGGTAAGGCCTGCGGTGTTCGCTGCTGACCTGCCAGCCTTGCCAGGGTGAAGTCAGCACAGAGAGGGAGGCGTGGAGCAGCTGGGGTTTCTTAGGCTGGATCTGCAGTTTTTGTTTTGTAAAATAACTCCTTAGAGGAGAGCAGTCTTCAGTGTTAAAACAACTTCAGTAATAAACCATGTGTGTTGTAGAAAAGAAGTTTTACAAGTGCTAGCACTTTTTTTGTGAGGTTATTTGCAATGTAAGATTGTACTGCTTTAATGATGCTGGGATAAGTAGAACATGTTTGGGAGAGGGAAGATGTCTCTGGGGTTTTTTTGCTCTATTTAAAGGGCTTCAAAAAGAGGCCTTGTTTGCTTGGCTGAAGACAACCAAGTTGACAGTGTGACCTGTCGAACTGCATTGAGTCGTGCTGTATGTAAAGGTGCCTTCTGTTTTGAGAGTTCTGTTTCCATGATGTTGTGTGGCTCATGAAGCACTGAGGCGTTGTGATGGCTTTCCTGTGAGATTAAGGGAGACTGGTAAATAAGAACAGCAGGCACTTTTTCATGGTCATTAAGCGTATGGTTATGTGAAGCATCATACACAGTTCCTCACAGTGGTTCAGTTGTTTCCTTTTTACAATGCTTTGACTAATTTCGAAGTTAAAAAGTTAGGAATGCTTGTTATATAATAAATATATGTTGTTAACCTCAAAAAAGAAGCAGCTAGAAAAGTTTAACTTGTTTTTTCATAGTTACCTGTTGAGAACAGTCAGTTCAGTCACTGATGAGGTTCTTTTATCTTTGAAGCTCAAAATGAAAATAGATGGTGGCAGGTGCTTACCTCTGACTGATAGTGCCTTTCCAGTGTGCAGGAATCCTGAAGAAATGGGACAACTTTTGGATGTAGAGAGGAGGTGTGAGAATCAAAAGGAAAAGGTTCTGTACATGAAAGGAACAGCAGAAACATCTGATAGTGCTGCTGTCTCACAGGAGACCCCTGGGACGATGATGGTCTCAGACCATGATTAATAAAATCATTCAATAAGGTTACTAACAATGTTACCACAAATTATCACAAATGCTTTTTGCGTTTTTTGAGGTGTATCAGAAAGTGGGACAAAATGCATCCCCATCCATAATGATTCATTGAAAGGTTGCTTTTGTAGGCAGTTTCTGGCCTCTTGATCTATATGGAAAGGAAATTACTAGTTGTTGCTGACAAACATTTTAGCTGGCCTAATACAGATTTGAATTCTTTGTGTCTTTACTTGAGGCATTGATTACTCCTTTTGCAAAAACAAAAAAACACAAGGGGGGGAACCAAACAACCCGTCCCCCCAACAAACCATAACAGCAGCACTCCTTGAGCTTGCATGCAGGGGTTGGCAGTTTTTTGCACACTTGGATCCAGTATTCCTGTTGGCTTGAGCAGGTGTCAGAGAAGCAATGCGTGGAGCCCCAATGGTGGGAGCACTAAGCTAACGTTTGTTTTGTTGTCAGATTGCCTATGCCAGAATCGAGGGGGACATGATTGTCTGTGCTGCCTATGCCCACGAGCTGCCCAAGTACGGCGTGAAGGTCGGCCTGACCAACTACGCCGCAGCCTACTGCACCGGCCTGCTCCTGGCGCGCAGGGTACGTACGGGCACCGCACCCACGGGCTGCTGCTCTGCTTTCCTGGCTCCCTCATGGAAGGGAAAGCCCACTTCCTCCAGGGGGGTGTCAGCCTACCTGAGTCTTTGCGGTTCTCAACATCATAACTTTTGCTCTTTACCGTAATAGATTTGATGCATCTTGTGACTGTCAGATCACAGTGAGAAGTATGACAGCAAGCAGTTTCAGCTCCAGCAGCCCACTTTAATGTTTCAGCACTTAAGTTTGGTGGAGGGAGGGAGTCAGGATAAAAATCCAAGAAATGTACCTTGTAGAGTTCAAAAACATGTAAACAGCAGCCATCCATTTTCCCCAGGGGTTCATGAATAAGTCTTAAGTTCAGTGGTGTACCTGTTGGAACAGAAGGTTGGAACTTAACAGACACACTCACAGTGGTGGTTGTTACAAAGCTCTGTTATTAGTACAGGGTGCATAATTTTTGTAAAGAAATTTGTTAAAAATATGATTCTGCTGCAAATCCACATTTTAAAGTAGCGGTGATTCTACATTTTTGTCAATAAATGCAAGGAATCTCAGAAGTGCTTTTTCTTTCCCCACAGCTTCTGAATAAATTTGGCCTTGATAAGATCTATGAAGGCCAAGTTGAAGTCACTGGTGATGAATACAATGTGGAAAGCGTGGATGGCAAGCCTGGTGCTTTTACATGCTACCTGGATGCAGGTCTTGCCAGAACTACCACTGGAAACAAAGTCTTTGGTGCTCTGAAGGGTGCAGTGGATGGTGGGCTGTCTATCCCTCATAGGTAATATGTGTTACGAAGAATTTCTTCAGGGTTAACCTGAGATACTTCTGTATGTGCCAGTCTACTTACACTAATCAATTTATGTTGAAATAATTTTGTTCTGACATGATAATGGTTATGTAGTTAGGTTCTGGGTTGGGGGATTTTTTTGTTGGTTGTTTTTTAAACTACAAATGCAATTCTGATAGTGCTGCTGGGAATCTTAAAACTGTCAAGAGATGTTGTGAGACATGTAGAAACTAAAGAGTTATCTTGTTGCTTTTGCTAAAAATCAAGTGAATGTCCTTAACAGATCTTCAAAGGATATTTGCTTGGTTTAAATCTTTACCAAATTGTGTGTAGGTATTAATTTCAGTGATAAAATTACGTACCAGGTACAAACCCACTGATACTTGCTGCAGTTGTCAGTACAACAGTAACTGTGAGCAGTCCACCTTCATTTAGAATTTCCACATGGATATTTTGACTGTTACATAACTGCTGATACTACAGCTAAGTATTGCTTTCTGCTAGCAGCAGTGGAGGAAAGAAAATCTTGATCTTTTGTTTGTTTTCGTACCCTCTCCCATGCTGTCGTATTCTTGACTAATTGTCCAGGTTTTTTGACTTGGCTGCTACATGATGATGCTTGCAATGACTGAACATGCTGTAGTTGGTCCATGGTGTGTACATGATGTACTGCAGTGTTTCAAGACGGGACTGATGGCAGCTGAGATGAACTTAAAACGTCTATTTTTTTATTTTTTATTAGAGGGTCCTATCCCTCAGTTATCTGTAGGAGAACCTGATGTATCAGTCATTTCAGTGTGCATTTTAGCCTCTGAATTAGAGTCTTAATGTGACTGTACCTGCTGTTTGACAGCACCAAACGTTTCCCTGGCTACGACTCAGAAAGCAAAGAGTTCAATGCGGAGGTTCACCGCAAGCACATCATGGGCCAGAACGTGGCCGATTATATGCGGTACCTGATGGAGGAGGATGAAGATGCTTACAAGAAACAGTTCTCCCAGTACATAAAGAATAATGTAACACCTGATGGGGTAAGGTTTGTCCAGCTGGAGCTCGGGCATTAATAGAGATGCTGATAAGTCTTGCATAGGGATTTCTGTAATAATGCAAGTAAGTTGGATATGTAAAATTGTGTGACTCATGTTGTATGTTACCCATGCAAAGAAAATTTTTTTTTCCTTCATTAAGGGCTCTGTAATATAGTGTAGAACTTCTGAAAGTGGGACCTTTTTTCCTGCTGTGAAACTTAATATTCTGCCTATAAATCCAGGCTTACAGGACTTCAATCTGTGCTGGACTACTTCCCACCCTCCCCCCCGCCCCCTACAGAAACTAAATTAGAAGTTTCTATACAGGCTCACCACTCTTTCCTGATCCTGCCCCATAGCCTGTCATTTCTGCAGCTGTAGTTGTAACTGCGAGTGAGCATGTGGTTGTGTGTCAAATCTGTTACTGTTTGTGTGACCCTAGAGGGAGTTCTGTGTTCCAGGTGAATAGAGAGAGCCCAGGCTAGCATTTCATGAAACTATGGACTGTTTCACATTTTAGTTTAGTACTGCTTCACATTTTAGAGTTACACAAAGTACTCCTAATAAGTGATCCTGGAGCTTTAAAACATAGCTCACTCATATCCCTTTTTTAGGCTACGGCAAACTTCATTCTCTATTCCTTCATTTCAGTGGGGTTCTGAGGTTTTTTGTAAATTTAACTAATTGCTAGTTTTTTCTAACAAATTCTAAAAAGAAAGTAATGTAAATGCCAACTTCATCTGCTTTCTAAACAAACAGCAGTTACAGCTTGTATTTAAATGAAGTGAGTCTAGGACTTAGGTCACTAGATAGACACTTGCTCTTTGTACATCTAAAAAGATTTTCACAGCTGAGATCCAGTGGTCTTAATTAACCACCAGCAAAGGTATTTTTAAAATTTGTGCCATTATGGAGCCAGAGTTGGCTTTGGGACAGAGCAGCATTATTGTATGCCTGGGGACAGTGCAGGCACAGGGATCTTGGATTTTTGATACTCCTACAACTGGACTGCTATGGTGAATTTAATTTTTTTTTTTTTCCCCCAAGATGGAAGAAATGTATAAAAAAGCCCATGCTGCTATACGGGATAATCCAGTCCATGAAAAGAAACCTAAGAGAGAAGTCAAGAAAAAGAGGTAAAATTCTCATTCTTCTTAACATCTGCGTGACTTCTCTGTTGGAGCTATCTTAGTTACAGTAAAACAAGTAATGCAGTTTTGCAGTTGTGTCAATAGTCATGTGTTCTAGACCAGATTACGATACATGCAGTTCTGTATAATTTAGGAGTTAACTTTAGTGGTAGGAATATGAAATTCAAGAGCTCTTAACTGTATAAAAAATCAAAGCAAAGAATGCTCATGGCTTGAATAGCTGGAACAGTTTGTATCTTCAGGTCTCCATGTGAGAAAGCTGCTTCTCTTCAGCTGAGAGCTCATTGATTATTTTGCCAGTACTAAAGTATTTTGATTTTTCAAGAGTGTGGGAGAAAAGAAATCAAGGCACAGTTACCACATTGGGCTTAATAATGTCTATACTTCAGTCACAAGAGAGTACAGAGTTTACCTCTTAAGAAATTAAAACCGTCCAACCATGCCTTTTTGTGGTGCCCTAACTACAGCCTTAACTCTTAATCACAGTTGTGATGCACTGCACGTTTCTTGACTACTTTTTTGCTTTGGAGCTACTGTACACTGTGCTTACATTGCAGATGGAACTGTCCCAAGATGTCCCTCGCCCAGAAGAAAGACCGTGTTGCTCAGAAGAAGGCCAGCTTCCTCAGGGCCCAGGAGCGCAGAACTGAGAGTTAAGACAACTTCCACAGTTTTCTGTGAAGCTTTGGAAAAAGTGGCAATAAATTTATTGAGGAAGCAACTGTGTAAGACCAGCTTATTTTTATAGTTTATAAAAACAGAGAATATTTTTTATGATCTAGATATTCTGTACCTGAAAGGTTTTTTTTTTCCTTCCCTTTCAAAGTACTGTGTGAATTGAGTTTTCAAAGAGAAGAGAGGTGACAGACTTCAAAGACCAAGGCTGCTGCATCAGAATTACTCCTATGAGAAGGGGAAGGAAATCAATTAGATTAATTTTTGGCATAGCTAGTATCAAGGACTACGTATAAGAGCTTGCTACTTCTAACTAGAGAAGGATTTAAAATTCTTTAGCTGAATACTTCACATTATTTAGTCAATAAGAGAATTCACTTTTAAGTTGCATGTATGGGGGTAGGTGCAGAGGCCTTGTTAAGGAAACATTCTTGAGACTCCCTGACAGGTACACATCAGAGCCTTTCCTCCTTGACTCCCCACACAGTCAAACGCAGCCAGACCGTGTTCCCTTCCTGTTCACCCCTAGGGTTCCCTTAGCAGAGCCCACAACATCCCGTTCCACAAAGCATTTCACAAGGCAGTTCATTCCTGGAGATGGTCGCTCTGAGGAGCACCCCTGGGCTTTTAAACCCTCACACTCCTCACCCTCCCCCCCCTTGCCAGTCTCTACTTCCTCATTTTTCTCCTGCGTCCCCTGTCCGTGTCCATCCACCTCACTGGTCACTGGTTTTCATCTCCTTATCCTAAAGGGTGGCTTCCACCCACAGCCCAATCTGTGTTTCCTTCTGCAGCTTGCAGGCTGAGCTGCCTGGAAGAGAAGTATTCCTCACCAGCCTTGTCCTGCCCTGGTCCTTTGTCTCCTCCTACCTCTCAGTTTCTGTGTGCCAATAGGTTTCCCACTCGACTTACAGAAATCATTTGCACAGTTTAACATGAGTCAAGTAGGCTACATGGAGGAATGTTTTGCTCTAAGATACTGGTAGTTGGTGTAAGTACTGCTATGGAAAAAATAGGAAAAGGAGGCCTGTGATTTATTGTAAACAAAAGTGTATTTTTTTTCCAATGAAAGCTTCAACTTGATGCAACAAAGTAATAAAAATGAAGATTCTGTACAACAAACTGCACTATTAAACATATTCTCCCGTTGTTAAAATACCCAATGATGTTGGGTATTTTAAGTAATCTCTGCCCAAATAGCAGTCACTGTCAGATTTTTTCACCAAGAACATGACCACTTTACACTTTCAGTGCATTGCTGATTACAAATACTTATTAGTTCATAGTTGGAGCACATTAGCAAGTTCAAGACAATAATTAGCATGAGCATAGTATTTCTTAAACTAAAAGGCTGATGTTCACAAAACAATCTTAACCCAAGCTGCATATTATTACATCTGATATGGAGAAATTACTTTATTGTGGTCCTGTACTTCAGTTTCATCATTCTAGGAATGCATTTGAAACAGGATACCTAGAGCAATTAACCTTTCAAATACATAAATAAAGCTTGTTCTTCTTACCTCTGCCGAAAATGAATTAAGGGGCCAGGATTCAGAAATATACAGATGACTGCCATTAAAATCACAACGATTGAACAACTTTGTACCTAAAGCATTTATAAGTTCAACAGGCAAGCATTGAGCATGTATTAAGGTGTTTTATGGACATCCAGTTCTGCATAATTATGAACACAGATGTAAATCTGAAAAATAACAAGGATGCAGATTAAAGGTGGTAGAGTGGTCATGCTTTGTGGAGTGCCAGGATCAGATGCTGTTTATTTACTCAGGCTTGAGTCTTAACAATGACTCAGAGATGCTACTAGAAAAAAAGACTAGTAACACTGCAGCTCACTTAGTAACAGCTAGGAATGAGCTGGAAAATACCTCATAGGCTCCCATTTCAGCAGTATTGCACAGTCCTGAACAATCCGGCTTCTGTCTTAAAATTCAGGTCTAGCTCTTGCTTACATACTTCAAGTAGAGAAGACTGAAGTACAGCTAAATGTGGAAGGATGGTAAAGAGTCAAGACTATCCACAACTCTTGTTTCTCATGACATACAGCAGATTCCTACACTATGCAAGCTTCCTTTTTTAACTGGTAGGACACTTCTGCTATTCCGTATTTTTAAAAATTAACTTCAGTTTTCATACTATAGCTTAGTCCACAAACTCCTTGCTTTTCAATATTTGCTACTGCTTAATTTGGGTTAAAGGTTTCCACTGAAGTTTTTGAAACAGATGCTGGTATTGCTGCTAAAGGATATAGATGACTTTAAGAAATAATATTCTAAAATTCTTGGCTCCCAAAGGGCTCACCATACAATGACTTAATTTAAAAATGTTGAACTACTATATCATTCAAGACGTAAGCATGAGGTAACAATGTGTAAACAGAATCTGATTTGTCTCATATTACAACCTATCCATTCTAGAATAAAATTCTAATTTTCCACAGTTAAAAAATTATTTAATGTGCAAATTCTGCCATGCCAAGGTATTAGTAAACTTCAGTCTTACAGTTCAGTTTATTCATAACAGCAGCTTGGACTTGGACACATTATTTGCAGTAGTGGTGATTCTTCATGAAACAATTAGGAGAAAAATCCTCTGCAGGTATTTCACAAGTGAGCAATGTTTTTCACAGAAATGGAAGATGTTCCCTCAGCTGATGTGGTGGCACAGTGAATACTTTCATCCTGTTCAAGATCTGACAAAGTGCACAGAACAGTCAAGCATGCAGAGTTGTTTCCATAACAGCACTGAACACCAGAAGTACTTCTGGCCTCTGCCCGATCATTCAGTGGCATGTTCATTCTTTGAGAAGCCCTGTCATAAGTTACTGGCTGAAGGGCAAGACTGAAAGAACCGTTAATAAAATCTGAGTAAAGAAATATCTTTTTAAAAAGGTGCAGATAGTTTTTATCAAATGTCTTAGGCCACCTCTAGTGGCAGGCATAATCTCTTCTGCTGGTGGAGAAGCTAAGAATCATTTGTATGAGAAATTTTCTTCCACAGTAAAGTTTTTAAGTTATTGAGTATTAAAGAATGCTCCATTTCCATCTGATTTGCTGTGACTTTAAGGGCAATGCACAAGTACAGTTGTTTCTCTAGTTCCTCATGGATATCAGAAGGAGCACCACGAAGCAGATAGTCTTTAAGGAGCTGACAAGCTTTTGCCAAGTTTGGCTGAATTACTTCAGTGGTACATCTCATTTTGCTTTGGTCACATAGTGTTCTACAGTCTGCACCATAAATGCAGTCCAAATCTGAGTCACACTGACGATCTTTAATTATTTCCTTCAAATTCATTTCTGGCACAATTTTTCTCATGTCCATCATTTTCAAATCATATTTATCATTATATCCCAAGTTTTTGGCACTTGTATCACACATAAGAAAGTTTCCATAAGGTCCATGGAAAATATCTTCCACAAATTCTAAAAGCCCTATAGCGATTTTTGCCTTTCTTGGCCATGATGGAGTGAACCACTGGTCCATGCTTCTTCTGAAGCCAGAGGGAATGAGAAGTTCTATAATCCATGGAAGGCTGATTCCATAGAGAGAGGTATATTCAACTCTTTCAGTCACATAGAGATCCCCACAAAAACCCATCAGCTTGGGAGTATGTTCTTTATCCTGCAAGATCACCATTAACAGAAACTCTTCTAGCTGCAGGAGTGCCCATGCAGATTTTGCCTCTGGCAAAGAGACTCTTCCATCTTTGTTTCCATCAGCAAAAGACAGGATGAGATTAACCAGTTCTGAAAGATTTCCTTGTTCACCCAATTTTGCCTAAAAGGAACAAATGAAAAAGATTAAGTATAACTTCATTAACTGCCCCCAGTCCATCTGTCATTCTGCCTCCTGTTACTCCTCTTCTATGAATATATGAATAACAGGGTATGTTCTAGTTTTCATTGGTTATGGATGTACCAGGACCTGCCATCAGGTGCCTGCAGAGCTTCCTTTTTGTTCTGTTTTCATAGGCACCGAGCATACAATCTTCTGAAAGTACTACTTTCTTCGCACTTCAAAATGCAAACATTAAAATTCAAACATTGTTCTTGATCGAATCAGTCTTTAAAAAATTGTATCAAGTAGCCTATTCAATATTCTCTATGAAAAAGTGTGCAGAATTCAAATGTTTAGATCAGGTTTAGTTTTCAGTTGATTAGACCTTACAAATGTACAGAAATCATGTTATCAACTACATTTTGGCCAATTATTAAAGGTACCAAGACAAAACTGTAACTATACTGAAATGCTTAATTTTGTTATTTGATGTAACCACCACCATTGTAGGACTACAGAGAAAGAAGCCATTGCTGGAATCAGAACTGTTCCATTTTCAGCTGAATGCTCACACAAAGGCCAAATTTTCCTAAAAACTACCCTAGCACACCTGCTGCTCACCACTGTTGGAGACAAAGCTGCTGTAATGCCTGACAACTGACATCAGCCTTTCATCATATTTTCCATACAAATACTAGCAAAATCTATAGACAAGATAAATGCCAGCTTCCATCATTTAAAGAGTAAGGAAAAAACCCTGATAATTAGTTACTTCAAGATAAGCACCTCTGGGAAAAACTATTTTTGTGCTGATTATTTTTCTAACATACTCCTGAACAAGGCTCATACAATAGGGTATTCTCTCCAGCCTCAAGAAAACAAGCCTTTCTGTCAAAATAGAATAAGTAAGAATATACTTACTTTGAAAAGACCATATACCATTTCTTTGAATTTCTCAACAGTGGTTCCTCTTGTTGGTTTATCAAATAGGACTATTTCCTTCCTTGGTTCTGGGTCATTACCAAAATCAAGTTGAGCAGCTTCTTCCATCTGGCATTTTATAACACTTTGCAGATTTCCCCAGATTCCTAAATACATCTATGCAGAAAAAGAGGGGGAAAGGTATAAAACACTGTAGAAGTCCATCTGAAGACCACTTGTCCTCCAACCACTGCTTCAAGAGTCAAACAGCGACACTGATCAAAAACTGAATCCTGTGTGCAAATGATGAAAATGGCAATTTCAACAACGGCAACTTCAAATACAACCCACTGCTGCAGGTACTTCAGAGACACTACACTGTCAAAATACAGACAGCTTCCCAAACAACAGACTGGCATTACTGCCACCTTTGCATAGCTTGTTACGAGGCTGCTGCTTCTATTTATGGTGCAGGATAGCAGAGAAGCAGTATGCTGTACAAAAGTATGCACATTCTGTAAACAGTGGAAGGATTCAGTATATATTATATATGTTTCCAAAATACATATATTATAAAATAAATATATACCTCTCTACATACAGGACTAATATTTATTATTGTATATAGGTGCATATTATCTATATTAATTTGTATTATACTGTGTCTTCTCTGTATAGGTGTGTGTATATATATATGTGAGTGTGTATATATAGATGTATATATATATACATACACATGCTCTGCATGTCACAGCAAATAAAGTTTGAAATAATCTGTATTAAACAGATTCGACTTGCTGACACTGAAGTCTACCTGACATTCCAGATAATGACATTTCAATGGGAAATAATAAAACTAGGTTGGATGAGTAAATCCTTACCTGGTTATTGGGCTTTGTTGACAAACATTTCCCAAAATACAATGTTTCTTTAGCACAAAGACTACTACATGCTGACCCATCAATAACACCAGTCTTGTATTTATCACACTGAAACAAACAGAGAGAAAAATATTTAACAAATTGCCTAAGAAAGGAGGCAACAACTGTATCTCTTTCAACACCCAAGTTTTGAAAGAAAAATCTAAGAAAAAAAAATTAAATAACCCTACGTCAAAATAACGTTAAGAGACGCAACTGGTTTTATCTGTAACTGAAATTGTAATCCTACTTCAGCATGATGGAATATGAGAATTTGATTAAATTACATGTGGCACTGACTGAATTAGTCAAACACTTCAGAAAGCTATGCTAAATATACTTACAATTATTTTCCTACAGTCATGTCCTCTGCACAGTTCTGTGTAGGTGGAGTACTGAACATACATAATCCAGCTGCCAATAAACACTACTAACCAAGAGATGAAGAGATACTTTATCCGCACATAGGATAGACGTACCTAGGGCACACAAGGAGAAAATATTGTTTGTAATTCACTGAGCAGCAGTAAACATGATTTACTATTTCAGCTTTAAGAAATTTGACTTCCACAGTGATAAAATAAGCAGACTGCATTATATGGAACATTTGCTTCCTTCAGTGAGCAAAACTGACAGGGGAGGTCAGTTTGACTTATGTAAGTGGAAGGAAAATTGAGATATAAATAAATAGAACAAAAGGTGTCAGACCCTCACAGGGCAAGCCGAACTGCAGGAACCAATTTGATCAAAATCATAAACTGCCAGAGCTCAATTAAGTGCATTTTTCTCTAAGACCAGTTACCTATGTTCCACTCATGGTAAATCAAATCAAACAGACCAGGAATTTGGTCAAAAAATAATCTGCATTAATGTGTAAATATGCAAGATAGATATACAACGAGCAGGGTGGTTATCAGGGTCAGGTTCCGTGTGCTGAAGTCTCCCACTCTTTCCTTGAAATGACACCATTTAATTATGCAAACAAAATTCTTCTGTGCTAGCCTCACCTTCAGTGGTCTTTCCCACAACAGTATTCCTGTTGTTTCTGTGGCCTCACATAGACAGTTTTCACAGGGGCAGAAGGAAAAACTATTTATAAATTAAGAACTGAGGGAGAGCTAAGTGTCTCGCAAAGCAGGAGGGATGTTTTGATCCTTTCCTTCTTTTTTTTTCTTCCTCCTCAGAGTCTGGTGTGCTAACAGGTTGATTTTCATACTCACACCAGGATTAGAAACTAATTAGAAGGTCAGGATCAGCTTTAGCAGCAGGATATAAGGAAAGTGCATGAGAGCAGCTATATTTGGTCAGTATAAGATCCATTTCTATCAGTATCCTGATCTTCAGCAATTGCTATAAAAAGATGCTACCGAAGACTGAGAACACATATTATATACACCAAATGTGCTCCCAGTTTCCTCTAGAAGAACTTGCTAAGTCAGATGTGATCTTCTGTATTTAGTAAATCTCAAATCATTTATCTTTCATTTAAAATATTTCAACTTAACCAGATTCCCTTAAAAATCTACAGAAGCTTTTAGCATCCACAACAAACTTTGGCAATCAATTCACAGGTCTACTATCCACTACCAAGGTCAGGCACTGGACTTTATTTTGCTGAAGTCTGATTCATATTAACTTTGTTTGAGACCCCCTAGTTTACGTATTGGAAGAGAAGAGGGAACAATTTCTGTCCACTCTGTCCCCATGTGACATGATTTTGTAGGCCTCTGTAACACACCTCCCTGTGACATCATGTATTTTCCAGACCGACAGGTCCTAACTTGACTGTTCATCATAGAGAAATTACTCCATATGTTTGGAAAAGGTTCCAAGAAAAGCAGTAATGATGCAGTTTTGCCATCACATACATACACAGAACTGCAGTAGATGTAAATAAGCAAATTTTTTTTATTAGAAAGACTGCAATAATTTATTATTATTTATTAAAATATGACAAACAACCAGCATGCATTACACCCTTTCTCTTGGAAACAAAAAAATCCAGAAAAAGTCAGTTTCAAAAGACCCAAAGGTGACTCTAATTCATAGAATTGTGGTCCTGCCACATGCCTCAGCTGTGCATCCCTATTCCTTCACGCCTTCACAGACGCTCACTTGGCAATCTTAAAACTACTGGTTAAAAAACCAGAGAGCTACAATTAACTTTTTATTCTAGTGCTTTCTTTTAGAGACAGGTTTTATAATTTTGGGGGTTTTAAAGCTATTTCTAATAACCCTGTTATGTAGCAGAACATGAAGCACAGAAATCTACTGGTAAAATCTGGGCAAGATCAACAGAAATAAAACTGACAATTTTAGGGAAAGCTGTTTCTTGTGTAAAAACTGCTTGGGAACCAAAGCTTCTGGGACAACAAACCCTCTTCATTCCTCAGTGTTTCTTGCTGAATCCTTCCATGAACCTTTATAACACACTTTAAACCAAAGTGCTATTTGAGGAAATGTTGTATTATTGTATGCATTTAGTACAACCTCAGAGACCAGCAGTGGCCTCCAGGCCTCAGGACCATTGCAGAATATTGGCCATACTCACAGTACAGATACTGTATATACTGTCCTCCTCCTTAGGCAGAAAGAGAATGTACTTGAGACTGAAAACCCTCCCCAAATGCCATCTGACTACATCATGTGGCAGGAAGTTCAGAGAAGCTAGATTTATTTTGAGCTCAGCACTGTGCCAATGGAGTCGTGCAGCTTTTGACTTGCAAAAGCCACCCTGCCAGTTCAGAGCATGGACAAACAGCATCCCTCTGCTTACAGACAACCAAGGTTCCAGTCTCTGGTTCCAAGAGAATTACTTTTCTAATAAGGACTTCCTCATCATGTTCAGCAGAAGGCCTGATCATTATTTGATTTCTTCCCATATATTCCCCTACCAAATTTTCATTTTCTCCCCAGAACAGGTCTGTGAGTGTAGACACACTTAGTTCACTTCATCTGGCATGTGCACACGCTGTCCCAATGCAGGGACACAGATTTACTGAGCCTGGTTTGGTCACACAAGTGCTGATGCACCCAGAACACAGAGGACTTACACCCCCTGTGCAGATCACTGGAACACATTTCTGAGCAAGGAGTCCCAGACAGCGTTTAGAGAGCAACACGTATAGATGGACTCCATCTGAAACTGTGACAAATGGCCAGGAAACTTGTAATAAGAACGCTTTTAGGGCAACAAAATGACTGAGAGTTCCAAATTTATCCAAAAAAGGGAAGAAACTGCTCAAAACAAGGAAACAGGTTTTTTTCATCTCTGCTCTTCCATCAAGACTTAAATATGAGCCAGGGAATGAAAGAATGAGGGAAAGCACTTGTAATGCTTGATATCACAGATTCAGCTTCTTCCATCATTGGTATATTCTGCTAAGTCATGTGCACTGAATAATAATTAGACATTCATCCCCTGAAATAGAACTGGAAAACCACTTCTGGCAAAACTCAAGCC
This sequence comes from Falcunculus frontatus, assembly GCA_013398115.1. Taxonomy (NCBI): domain Eukaryota; kingdom Metazoa; phylum Chordata; class Aves; order Passeriformes; genus Falcunculus; species Falcunculus frontatus. The sequence goes on from VZRV01003482.1 coordinate 1,551,174, forward strand.
TGGATGCACTCCAAAGCATATGGAGAGTAGTGAATCAACATGCAACATAACTTGACAGATTTTTGGTGAGCGTACTTTTTATTTAAAACACTTTTATGGTTAAAGAGTTTGAAAGTGTTTCTTTCTTAATAGTAGAGAGAGCTTAATTCTGCAAAGTGTAGTAATCTTCTCCAAACCAGAGTTGCTCTCGCCATTTGTTTTACATGCTCGCAATAGAAAAGGACAGATAAAAAAAAGTAGGCCAATCATGTTAGAAATTCTGTTTTGTTCTCTGTTCAGGTTGATTTGTCTATCACAGGATGCACTTCAGGTAGGCTGACATGATGTCTGAGAGCATTAGCCCACACTGTTTCAGATGCCAGGAACAGGACACATTCAGATCTCTAAGAGCGGACAGTGCATGCTTATGATTACGCCAGTGTCTTGAATTATTTTGTATCCTGAATAGCCAAACTGAGTAAACAGAGCTGAGGTGTCTTTTGAAATAAAATAAAGACCAAGATGGAAAATGGGGCATCTCTCCTTAAAAGGTTAAGCAAAACAGAAGGGATTAAAATCTTAGAGCAAAGAGATTATACAGGAAATTTCTGCTATGAGGGGCTTTAAAATTGCTTATTCTTTGGCCCTTCGAAGACAGTCTCTTGTACATTACTGAAGTCCATGAGGCACCTCTAAAGAGTCTGTAAACTTGGTCCAGAATCTATAAAGGCCAAACTTACACATGCAAGTACTCTCTACATGATTGTTGTCACAAGCAATCCTGCTGGTTAGTCCTCAGCCTCACAATGCAATTGGTAACTACAGCTGTCAGCAAGAACTTCAGGGCAATGTCTCTTAAATTTGGGACACTAACCTCTCCTTGTAAAACAAAATCCCAGTGTTAATCACCCAACTGTAAAACCCTATAAATACAATTAAATTATTTTGTGGTCTTTAGTGGTGTTTAAAAGTTTATCAGGTTTTAGGGTATTTTTGTTGTTTTGTTCACTATTATTACATGATCTGCAGTCTAAGCAATGGCAAAGTCTTGTACTTCAGAGTTACTATTCTTCAGAGTGACAGAACATTAACACTGACTCAGAGAGTCCCTAACACTAAGTTTTGGGCTGAGCTAAGATATCTAAGAGCGTGCCCTGCTCCTTTGACATGAGCTGACATATGGCAGAACGTCTTTTTTAGGCTCAAAGATCATCAACTGATTACCTACGGATCTTGCATTCTGCACAAAAGCTAAAATGTGCATAAATCAAGAGAACATTTGCCATAGAACATCTGTCGCAACCCAGCTCACAACATCCTGCTCCTATTAGGGCAGAAAAGCTAGAACAGGTATTAAGTTCTGTCTCACAGAAACTCATGTTCTAGCAATTCATTTCACAGCATAGTTTTTAAGAAGTCTGGAACGCCAGCCAGCAAAAGCTGGAATCCACTCAGTGATAACCTTCCATTGTACAAACACCTTCCCCAATGTGCTACTTGAAATGCTGCATAGAAACACTACACAAGTCTTTCCACCTTGCTCATAGCCCTCAGTGAGTTAAGTCTACCATTTACTTAGAGAGCATTAGCTTCTTTGGAGACAAATCTCAATGAAGCACTCAGCAATTCATGAAGTTAAATCATGACTACATTTGTCATGTACCAGTAGTAACACGCAAGTGACAAAAACGCCAATATACTAATAGTTGCTCCCATTCTATGGATGCATCAGATATCAACATACATTCACTAACACAGAAAAATATGTTTATGTTCACAAAGCCACTATTAAATCTCCTAAAACAAGTCTGCAGAATATGCAAAATCGGCTCTTGGTATAAGAAAGCACAGATTTTTTTTTTTTTTTTTTTTAATCTGCAATAGAAACAAACGTATAACTTCTTTGGCTTTTCTAAGAAATAATTTTGCAGTCTTCCTGTTTCTTAGCAGATTTTAAAATAACATATTTTGCTTGGAAGGCCTTAAATTAAATTTTGAGAAGAAGAGCAGAGAAGAATGTTATCAGATATCACCACATAATGACAAGAAAGAGACGATCAAGGCAAAGGAGGCAAACAATTTGGAGACTCCTAATGTGAAAGGTAGTATAGATTATGAATTCATTTTTATTTGTATTGAAGGCTTTATCCCATGGGAATCCAAATATTATACAAGTGTCTACTTCAGTAAACAGATCTAGAGTAATCTTTTTTGGTTTAAAACCCAAATGATAGTGACCCAGATTTGCAGATACATACCATGAAACAAATACTAAAGAGGATAAAACTATATCTGTATGCTTCTCACTAAACATTACACCCCGCTCTAGGTACTTCCAGAAAGAGAATGAAATTTCTCCTCATTTGGAAAAGTTTGAGATGAGGGGAAACTCAAACAATCAAGATTTTAAAATGCACCGATACAACGTTTAAAATTTTTTAATCCAATGATCACTAAGCATACCAACAGATGACAAACACATAAGCAGCATATATAAGAAAAGTAAACATTATTTATCTCCTCCAACACAACAAATGCTCATCTTATTTACAATCTAGTTAAAATACAATCCAACTGATAAAAAGGAAACCCCGTGGATAAACCATCAAGCTACCACAACGTCATAACTGACTAACATTTCACAGCAGAACTTCCTACTACACAATAGCCATAGCACTTCCAACCAAAACAGCCTTCCTCTGCTAACTGAAGTAATGCAAACATGTACTTGCATATAGAAATACAACAGCGTGTCTACGAACATATAAGGAAATGCATGGAGCAGCAGAAGAAAAGTGCCCGACATTATTTTTTTTAGAAGACACGGAAAAGGGACATGAGTTGCTCATGCAAGCTGTGGTCCGTGCGCTGACAGGATGGATGCCTGCAGCACCGGCAATAGGTGTAGAGGAGGGACGTGGAGCGCAGCACGGCGGTTCTCGGGCCGCGGCAGTGCCCCGCTGGCAGTGCCGTGAGCCCGGGGAGCCGCGGGCCGCCTGCCGCGTAACAGGTCCTGCACCGGCCGCTCGGGGCGGGCGCTCCGCGGAGCGCGCTGCGCCCGAGGCGGCGGGAGAGGCCCGATCCGACCGGCGGCGGGCGGCGAGAGGCACCGCAGCCCCGAGGCCG
>VZRV01003482.1:1554366-1571908 GCA_013398115.1 Falcunculus frontatus
TCCGGAGGGAACTTTGCGGCGAGGGACGGGCGCCGGCACCGGCCCTTCGCCGGCCTACCTGCGCGGAGTGGGGCTTCCTCAGCCAGGCCCCCGGGAAGAGCCGCCTCGCCATGGCAATCACACATCCCCGCAGCGGGCGGCGGTCGGAGGCGGAGCGGTGAGGAGCGCTCCCCCGCCTGCCGCTGCAGCCGTGCCGCCGGCTCCGCTCGGCTCGGCGGGGGAGGGCTGNTGTCAGGGAGCAGGACGGGCGACTGCCGCCTCAGCCACCGCTCACGCCGCTGCTGGAAGGGGCGAACGCGGCGGCTGTGGGGGAGCGAGGCGGAGCTGAGGGGGCGAGGCGAGCCCCGCCCGCCCCGAGCCTCTGGGGCTGTCCCAGTCCCTTTTCCCGCTCCCGGGCCGCGCGGAGCCGGCAGCCACCCCCGAGTTCCCCTCGTGTCTGCCAGAAAGTGCTCGGTGCGCTGTCTAGAGACAATTATGGAGAAGTCAGTTAATAAATAACGCGTGTCGTTGATTGCGAACAGGGTCCTGTCATTTACTGGGTAGGGTATTAAAAACAGCTGTAGGCTCGTTACAGTCTTAAAAAAAAACCCCAACAACCAAAAAAAAAAAAAAAACCCCAAAACCCCAGAAAGGAGTAGATCCTCCAAAATAAGGAAGGAACGTTTGCCTGGACCCATCTGAACACAGATGAGCAAATTCTTTACTGTGAGTTTGGTGAGAACAGTCTGAACAGGTTGCCCAGAGAAGTTGTGGATGCCTCAGCTCAAGACCAGGTTGGACAAGGCTTCGAGCAGCCTGGTCTGGTGGGAGTTGTCCCTACCCACGGCAGGAGGGTTGGAATAAGATGACCTTTAAGGCCCCTTCTAACCCCAGCCATTCTATGATTCTACATTAGTGCCATAAATTGGGGGAAAGTTACCAATTTCTTTTTCACCAGAGGATCTCTCAGCCTTTTATGAGCTGTGGGAAGCCTCAGTATAACTGAAATTTGTGAGAACACTGTTAAGTTCAAGTAAAATCACCCTTTCTTATGCACGTTTTGATTTTTGTCCAGCCTTCTTGTGTTTATGACTTGATTGTGACTTGTTTTAATGCAGTGTGTTAGTAGAGTTAAAGCCAGAAGCTGGGAGTCTCCAGTCCTGATGCTTTTTGACTGTGAGACTTTAGGCACAAAGATTATGTCACAGTGTTGGGATAAAAATGAGATAAACATAGCATTTTATGGCTTTGGGTGTTCAGTGCACTTACCAAAGAAGGCTGCTTTGATGAGAAGATGGGTCACAAAATACTACTGTAAGGAGAAGCTGGCACTTTTTGGCAGGGCTTACTCTTAGGAAATATGTTTATGTGGAAACCAAATGTTAGGAGCTCACAAAGGATTAAAACTGCAGAATTTAGAGATCTATGCTTTAAGATTCAAGAACAGTCTGTGACTGTTTTTTGAATAATATAATCACTGCCAGAGTCACTCTGAAGTATAAATCTGAAAATTAATTAGTAAGATTTGGCACTCCTGTAAAAGCAATCCTGGCTTTAATAACAGCTAGAGACTCTTGCAGGGTTTTCTTCTCTTCCTATTCAGCAGGCCCAGATGGCTGCGCTTTCTGCATCACCTCTTTCTACAGTTCAGTGGTTTGCACAAGTTTAGCTGGGTTATGGGCATGCAACAGAACAGCGACACAAGAGGAGGCCACAGAGCAAACATTTTAACATTTTGCTGAATAATCTCAAGCCCTTACTTCATCCAGTGCTCTATGCCAACCCTTGGAATGACAGGCTGGGAGTAATTGTGAAATGTTGGCGTCCCATATGGCTGGCAAGGATCTAAATGTTTCATTCCTGTTACATCTAGATCCAAACAGTTCCTGGCATGTGTTCATTAGGGGATATATTTTTCACTTAGTACATGAGATCTTCATAATCTGTGAGAGCAGGTGCTTTATTCCAGCACTGAAATGTTTAGTTCTTCTTCCAGTACTCTTTGTGCCCAGGCTTTGCTAAATGCTAAAAAATAAGGCTGTTTCAGCCTTTTTCAGTTACCTGCTAAATTCCCAGCTAAGCCTCAATAGAGGCGACTCCTGTGAAAACCTAGGCCACATAAAGCCAGAATGGTAACAGAAATCATGTAACATGCACTGACTTGGTATTCACAGGCTGTGAATACCACCGCAGACCCAAAGGAATGTTCTAAAGACTGCAGGGCAGATGCAGAAAACCCCCACAGGTAGAACATAAGTCATATTGATGTATTATTGACTGTACAACCTTTCCATTCAGACGTTTCCATTCTGCAGTTCACACATCATCCATTTTTGTAGGCCCATGCCAAAACTTTGGTGTATCTTAATGTCCAAGCAGTAGAAGTTATGCTGATTTATTGCTACCTATTAATTCTTAAGTTTCCTATCCAGCTATAAAGATACTGAATGTTGTTATTCTAGTGATGCAGAGTTTTTGTATAAGATAGAAATCAACTGCTCGTTGGACAGTGCAGTGTTTGTCACTCACAATGTCAAAAGGTAAAAATGGTTTTATGACACCTTCTTATATTCACCTGCAGTTCTGCCACAATTTGGAGCTTATTACACATTAAGCATAACTCAGAAAAAACAAAAAATGGTTGCAAAGGCTGAAGCATCCACGAATTCTGGACATATAAGGAATGAAAATATGAGACAAATGAAAATACTGAAAAACTACAGAGAAGAATTTGAATTCTTCAAGACAGTCAATGTAATGTGCACCTTTAAAATATAATAAATAATTTTATCTAATTTCTTTTGAAGGCAATTCTCTGTTACTTGAGCAAGTAATACAGGTTTTAACATTAAATGAAAGCTAAACATTAACTTACTGCAGTGGTGTTGGACTTGCTTTTTTCAGTTATTTGAAGCAGCTGCACCCACATACTGATTTAACTCAAATGCCATTGTAAGAGACTCCATTGGAAATCCTCAGGGTTCACCCACTCTCCCCACCATCATATTAAATGCAGGGAGCCTTTGGCTAATGTTATAATCACAAGACTTTGAATGTTAATAATCACAAGACTTCTCTTTCTCACAGCAGCTTTACCAACTTCAGTCTGCCTGGCACGGCTTCCTAGATTAATGCTCTTTTTCTTTGGATATGCCTAAGAAATATTCTATGATCCTGAGCAGCTAGCACAGCCTTAAAGTATTACAGCAGCAGCAGAATGTAATGCCCTAGCATTTGCCTTTGCCCAGGTTTGTAGCTACATTTAATATGTGTATTTACACAATATATAACATGGCAATGATTTTAAATAAAATTACCCACATTTCCTAAAATAAAGTCTAGAAAAATTTAGAGGTTTCTCTCTTTTCATGTTAATCAGCTATCTACTTGCTCAGATACCTGTCTAGGAGTCTGTTTTTATACAGACTCTACTTTCTTAGGCCAGTCTTTGTGGATGAGAATGAAGATCTGGGGACCCATCCAACCTTTAGATCTAAACTTTCCCTCATGTTCCCTTCAGAGAGATACCATTTCCTTCCTCTTTGCAAATTTCTGTGAACTCTGACTTAATCAGTGTGTTAATTTTAACTTTATCCTAATAGATTATTTCCTATCATTTCCTATTCAGATTCTTACGAATGCTAATGCTTCTATTGCATGGGTAGGTGGAGCCGTCTCTTACCCAGAAAGAGACACAGCTTGTTAAGAGTTCCCTTGTGGCTTAACTTGGTGGAAACAGATTCTTCGAGCCAACAGGTTTCATTTCTAAGGCTTTATTTACATGGTCACTGTAATCTCACAGAAATCCACCCTGCTGCTGAAGCAGATGGTGTCACCTTCTCTTGCTGTTGGTGCCTACCTTCTCCCTTGGGTTGGCACATACACTTCTGTTGTTGTACGAAGAACTAGATCAATGATATGAACCAAAAACTAATCTTGATTCTTTTTTTCTCTGAGATAGGTTAGAGGCAGTTCGATTCCTTTCATCAGCGGCTTGGACTTAGACTAGAGCAAAACAGCTGTTTGTAACCACTGAAACCTCTACCTTATTTAAACACTTATCCTTGTAAAAGATCACGTTTTAATACAGTCAGATAAATTATATAAATGTATGGACTCATTTGTAGCTCTTGATTGAGATTAGATACAACTACTATTATTAAATATTCAGAGATACTGATTAATTTGACATACAAGTCTTTGCTTTGAGAGACATAATGTTTACTCTTTTATTCTGGTATATTTTTTAAAATTCAAACTGTACTAAAAACATTACAGTAAATAGGTCTTAATAATATAACTTATTTAGAGTTACAGGTCTTCAAAAATCCAGAATAGAAAGCTTTAAGAGTTACAATCCTTTATACATCAGAGGACTAAGAAAACTCCAAAAATATTGTGCTCAGAAGAAAAGATTTGAAGGTGGTCACTTGTAAGCAAATGCTAAACAGCATTTCACATTTATGTTCGCATTGTTTCAAAGTCTACAAAGACAACACAGTTCAGATTCAATCAACCAATAAAATTAGGTTTCCTTTGTACATATTTGTGCTTTCAAGTCTACTTCCTCTATTAATTGCTGGACTTATGAGGTTCAAGAATTTTACTCAAGATTAATTGAGGTTATATGTTAAAATGCATGGTCAGAGTACACTTGCTAGCATTAATTTATTTCTGGTTTGGAAAGCCTTTTATCATTTTCAGATAACTTATTTTTGTGTAAAGATTTTTTAAATGTACCCAGCTTTCAACATGGTTATTTTACTTAATTATCCAGGCTGTTTCCTTCTTTGAATAAGAGGCAAAATATAGTTAAAATCCACTCTGAACTTCTGTTCACACTACTTGAAGTAAAAGACTTCTTTGTTCTGTTATTTTATGCTTGTGGTAGTCATCTGTCAAAAACCACAAACCTTTATATTATAGAAATGTTAGTCTTAATTCCTATTTATGGACTTGCCCATAAACAGTCCAGTTGGCCTTTTCTTCATGCCCTACTCCCATTTCCCAAAATTTCTTCCCCTGAATTAACACTTCCACCTTCCTGCTTCCTGTATAAGGTAGCTCAGAGAGCTAGGAAATATCCTTGTTCTAGACCACACTCTTTAAAAAATCCCTGTAAGTAGTGGATTCCAGCACTGAAGCTAGTACATACTGATACAAGAAGGCCAAGATGAGAAGCAGATGGCAGCAGAATTCAATTCAGAAAGAAGATGTTAATTTTTAACTCCTGAGGAAGTACAGTATTGGAACAGGTCACCTAGCAGGGTAGTACATTTTTCAACACGTGGTGCACTTCATTGAGAGCTCTGACTGAAGCGCAGAGAGGAAAACAGCTGCAATGGTTTAATGCATTGCTACCCCCAGCTGTCCTGCCATCGCCTCTGCCCGAGGACATTTCCATAACAGAACTCCTTCAGTTCACAGTCGAGCACATTTGCTTTAATTGCCTGAGAAGTCAGTTCACACTAAAACGCTAGACTACGAACCTCAGCTAGTGAGGTACAGCCCTGCCCTGCCTTCTGCCAGCTATGGCATAGAGGAGAAAAATGGGCAGAAGAGCAACTACACATAGCAGAGCTGCTGTGGGAAGCCCTTTCCTCGCTCATCCTCTACTACTTACACCTACTCCCATGCTGTTCTCTCACTTCTGCCATGCAGCTCTTTGTGTAGCTGAATGGTGAACTGTCTGCTGAACTCAAATTAAAAATAACACAGAAAAAGAAAAAAGCCACATCAGTTCTCCATTTTGATTCTGCATGCCACTGCAGACTGCCATATTCAGAAACGCAGGAATAGCTTGACATTTGGAAGAAGTGGCAGAAACAGGAACTACTTCAAATGGGGTACGATGAAAAGCACTTCAAGTCTGCCCTAAAACTGATGTCTCCTTATAATATATACTCCAACCCACTGATTTGTTGGGCAGAATGAATGAAACATTATGTTATGTAGGAATTTGAACTGGACTAATCATTGTGTCAGGCCTTAAATCATACACAAGTAAATCTGCTTCAGTTCACAGGCTTTAATGAAGCGGGAAATCGGGTCCCATAAGCAAGAATTAGTACAGGGTAGTGGCATGCCTTATCAAACAGTCTTCATGATATTGATAAAAATTCATCAAAACATAACACTTGGTCTTACTTTTTTTGGCTACATTCAAAACCTCTGTACATGAAATCCAGAAATCTTGTACTGAATTGTTAGAGGTTTTTGGCAGCACCCTTGAAAAAGCAGTAATGATTAGAAATCTCTAGGAAATAAATATTTCCTTTTAAGAAACCTCTAATTGTAAGGTTTATAAATTTTTTAGGTCCAAAATTTTTTAAAATGTATTTTTAGTATTAGCTTATTGAAGTTGGTAATTTTGAAGGAATTTGTAATACATGAACTTTCTTAAAAAGCTTATCCTTATGAAGAAAGCATCTATATTACTAACATTCCAAGCTCTTAATAAATAGATGTATACTTAATCTACTTACATATTTATCATTAGGTTTTTTTCTAGATAAAACGGTTTTCACTTCCCTTTAAATAAACAAAACAACAGACAGACAGTCAAGCACATTCCTGGCACAGAGCAGATGCCTTTTTCGATCCCTAGAGTAGGCAATGTATTGATTGTATATTAATTAATTCCTGTAGCCTACTTTATGGAAAGTGCTGTGGGATTGTTGATCGAAAATGCCAGTAGGCATTAGGCATTAATTGAATTATTTTAAATTTGTCAACATCTAAATTTCTTCAGTACGTAGCAGGAATTCCCACTGTAAATATAATTGCTAGAATAAAGTAAAACTATTTTATTCTTAGACTGGTTTTTTAGAAGAAAAAATGCTGTTTTAAGCAAAGTAGGGAATTGCATTCACACACAAATTTTCTTACATTATTAAAAATACCCAGGTACAAAAAATTCAGTATTCTAAAATAAATTCTTTGGGTTCTTTTCTGTGTAATAGTACATATTTCTGAACAACAGATTTTTGTATCCATCTATACAACATAATAAAAGAATGACAACACAATAAATACCAGGTTACAGCATTTCTGAAGGTGTTTTTTTTTCCCCAAATGAATGACAAAAGGCATTTTGAAGCCGTAACAGTTTAAAATGCTATAAAATAAAATAAAAAAATAACCAAGCTTACACTAATATAGCATGTGGTATTATTTTTAGCTAAATGTTTCATTTAACTTTGAGGTAAGTATCACTACAGTCACAGATTGACTATACCATACCAATATGATAAAAAAATCTCTTGTCAAATTAGGCTTACGCCCAGTTCCTACAAGGCTCTGCAAGTCTGGTGTTGCAGTTCTCATTGACCAGTTCTTCCACACGCTTTTACTGCAACACTGAAGTCACAACAGAAGGAGAGATTTTTGTCCTGCCCCCTCCCAGCTCATTTTATTTCTGTATCACGGACACACCATTCCGCCCCCCCACCCATCAATATTATTCAATTGTTTTTAATTAGAGGCTATTTTTAACCTGGATTATTTCTATTACGAAATTTGCAGCACAGTTGAACAAAGTTTTTGCCTGCACTAAGGGTGTGTGGACAGCACCCAAGAAGCAGGCTGTGGTCAGAACTGACTAAATCAGCCCAGCTGCCAAAGAAAATGCATCATGGAACTGCAACTAAAGTAACTTTGTTATTTGACAATATGGTATCTGGAAGAACATAGGCCTTAAAGATATATTTTAAGATTGCTCTGGATGAATCTACATCAGAAATCATGCCATCTGATTCCTTGCCTTTGTTTAAAGGAAACCAAAGCTGCATTTTATATACAAACAAGTGTGTTAAAAATTGCTATAATGTCTAAACATATAAAGAATAAACTATTGCAGTTAATTAAATCTTTTATTATGTCAGAGGAAACTCACTGAACACATATCTTTTGTGCTAAACTGAATATATTCAGTGTCATTATGGGGAACAGTGCAACTGTTGTGCATGCCCTGAGTTCTCATTGTACATAGGTTCAGAGCCCTCTTTCCAAACACAGTGTTCCAATGACACCACCATCCCTCTCAGGCAGAAGCTGCAGTAGATAAAGCATTTTCTTTTGATTGAGCAGGCAATCAGACTCTTTCTAGGTCTTTTATATTGCAATGTAGCTGACCAAAAGGAAACAATTCACAAATCCACATTTCCAACCCACAACACCAATTTTGGTTTGGGATTTGGGAGTATGTCTGAAAGAAAAAAGTAGCAGGTGAGGTAAACTGAACAGTTCTCTGAAGGCACAGAGAGTCTTTGTTAGACTTTTACACCTCTAAGAAGGGTTAAGTGGTGCCTGGTCAATGCAGTCATTGTAGTGTACACAAATAGTGTGATTTCTACGAAAATATTTCAAATTACTACAGATACTTATTTTCTATTTTGTCTAGATATGTATTAAATAATTTGTTATAGTCTTGGCCGACCTTGATGTGAGATTTGCAGAGTTTTCAATCAACTTATTTTGTGACTTCCTCTTTATAAACAAACAAACAGGCTTGCTGTGTATTGACATACCAGCTTTTAACTGTTTTATCCAAGTTTCTTGTTCTCATTGTGCAACCGTCCACATAAAAATCCCTTCTGCACAGTATTGTTTGAACCTGGACTCATTTACATAACAAGGATATAGGTTTATGTCTAGTTTTACTTCCAGTCAAACTCTAACCACAAATATCGTTTCCCACCAGGAATCAATGGTTACAATTTGTTTTAATTTAAAACCAGAACAGAGTGGTAACTATACCACTTTTCCATCTCTTTTTTTTCCCCATTCCTCTTTCCAGCCATCATGTGAGATTCAAAGTCCATTCTAAACAGAAGAAAATGATATATTCAATAAATTTGCTGTTTCTGTTAAAGAAAATGTTTTTAAATAAGACCTGTATTTACAGGTCTAGCAAGTAAGGGTGCCCTTTTCACCACAGGCTATCCGTTGGTAATTAAATCACACCAGTAATCTGATACAGCATTAGATCTTTAGTAGCATGATAGCACTGTCACAGGCATTTTACTTCCTAGAACCTGCAGTAAATTAAAAAGTCCTTGGAGGCCATCACTACTTGACCTCTTGGTCTGCTGAATTCCAGGCATGGCAAAAAAAATCAGTTCTACTTTTAGCAATCTCCTTCACATTAGTGCAGTGTCTTATCAATGCTTGCCTGCATTTACTCCTATCCTTGGCAAGTACAGCTCTAGAATTGATCCTACCTAAGAAATCTGAGACAGCTAAGTTCCTGGGAGAGGCAAGCTGACAACAGTCTGTTGTAATTTGAAAGAGAATTAATCTTTAGCAAACCGACTTCTGACTTAGATAATCCTCATACATGCTTATTAGACTTTCCCTTTTGTGCACTGTCTTCTTTCATTTATCTCAGCTTTTTAGACTGTTTTCATATTGACAAGCCCTTTGAATGTGGTCTTTCTTATCCTGAAGTTGTCTTCCATGTGCTTATGGCAGGTCTGGGTATTCTATTTGCATCCCTCGTGGGCAGGGGGATGGACTTTGATTAGGTGTAATGGGGCACAGCAGAGCCATCAGTACCCCTGTAGTGCCATCGGTGCTGCCGAGTGAGGAAAGCACATGGTCCTTGACCCCAGTCAGGCTGAGCCCATCGCATGACACCTCTCAGGAGTAGTGAATTCACAGGGCCAGTGTGCCTACTTGGCAGCCCTGCTTGGCAAACATCTGCTTTCCTGACTCAAGAAGCAGCTTGTTTGTCCCATAATCAGAAATACTTCAATTCTTCACTTCATAAGCAGCCCACGACCACGGAGCACTCATTTGGACATCTGAAGGAGATGGCAGCCCACGGGATCAAACTGAAGGTCAGCTTATGTTTCCCTTTTGGCTTGTTGTAGGTGTTTCATTCTGTAACTTAAACACAGGAGGGAAAAAGCCTTTTCTCTCTGCATTTCCATTTTGATATGAGTATTTGTATCACCTCTTATTCTACCTCATTCTGTACTCCCTCCTCAGTATATACATGCTCTCAGTTCCTAGACCCATGAAATTACTGCGAGCTGACCTGTCTGCAAGCAAACTATTTTTACACATGCATGTATGTGTTTTATAGACATCTATGCATTCATGTTTTTCACTGAGCTGCCACCTCTGCTTGGCTCCTGGCACAGGGGACAGCCAGCATGTCCCTGAGCGGAAGTGAGCGCAACCTTAGATGGCAGCAGCTGTTGGACAAATGTGGCTGGGTCAGGTAACTGTACCCTCAGCTGCAACTGCAGAGAAGAGATGGATTTAAAGCCCCTTGCTGGTGTTCTGCTCCCCACCCCCTTCTTCAGCCCAGGCCTCCCCTGCCTTTGTGAGGAGTAGGCTCAGGGGACTGAACCAGCAGAAAATATTTTAACCACTGTTGTGAGCTTAGTTTATACTACTGAGGGTATGGAGCAGGTCAGAGGAGCACCCACGGGGGCTGGGTGGGAGCCATGGAGCATACTGGCAGGGAAGCAGCAGGAGTGCCAGCTCTTGATGTGTTGCTTTGTAAAATTCATATTTCCACCTCGCTGCAAAAGCTGGCAGAGGGGACGACTGGATATTTAACTAATGTTTATAGATTCATCACAAAAGAACATAGCACGAGGGGAAGAAAAAAGGAAAACCTGTCTGTCGCAGCAGCCCCAAATTTTAGGGATAGAGTCAGGACTGTATAGATATGGATGTGCCTCAGTGCTGGTGTGAAACAAGCCAAAAGACAAAATGAGTGACTGAAGTAATAAGAACTGATTTTGATCCTGTTGCTGTATAATTTATTTTTAGCTGAATGCAGATAAGCAATGCTGTGTTAGAACAAGATCTCGGCTTTCAGGCTGAGAGAACATGACATCAGTGTGGAATGATCAAAATATGCGTGTGACAATAGCTATTACATTTGGATTAGCTAAAACAATGATAGTGAGATTGCACCTTCTAAGTAAGCATATCAAAGTTAACAAGTGTAACAGTATCATTATTTCATAAGCGGTGCAAGAATGAAGCATGCAGCTGATGACTTGGCTGGTGTGTCAGCCTGGGACCACTTAGGGTTCTTTCTGTGCAGCCCCCTTGGGCTCGCAGCAGAAGGGACTACTGCCTTATCTTCAGCCCCCACAGCTGAATTTTCTGGGCTGCAAACAGCTCTTCAGCCCCTGCTAAGTGTTAGCAGGGTCCTGTCATGCTGCACTGTTCAAAAGTATTTTGTCTCCATAAATAAAGACATGCTATCAGGTAGAAAAAAAAATAGAAAAGAAAATAAGACAAGTGAGGAATTTTCCATCTGAGTGGGACTTGGCAGACCTGCTGAAAGCTTGTTTGAAGGCCCATACTGCATTCCAGGTGGTGGGAGAGCAGAAGGAATGCTGTACTAATTCTCCCTCCAGCCAGACTGATGTCCAGAACAGATTTTTCATCGCAGATGAAATGGCAATATTCTGCCATGTAACTGTGTCCTGAGGGGCCGTTAAACATTTTTTAACTTCGGTTTAGAGTTAAGACGTAAGTCTGGTCTGTACTGCTACAAAATTTAACCACAAAAGAGCTGGAAATTATCCTCTAGCAGACATTTTTACAGTCCACAAAGGAGCACAGATGCTGACAGACAAAACCTTGCCATAAAACAGTATGATGCTCCTGTCCTCAAGAAGTTATGATACAGCCCATGACAATGTAAAATATTTGAGACTGCAATTAATTTTGCTAATCTGCAGAGCAGAGCTGAAGTGAAAGAATAAAATGCTTGCTTAGGCTTTAACTCTGAAATGCTGACTCTGCATTTTAACTTTAGTCACTAGCTAGAGCTTCAGTAACTGCTTTCAAATCTGTGCTTAGAGAGGAGGGGAAGGAATGCATCACACTGGTGCATGACCGAATTCTCAGGAACTTTGAGAATCGGAATCTCTTTCTGATCCAAGCAATTAACCAAAATTTCAAGCCTTGGCAGCTGTTTGTTTTCTGAAACGAGGCAATTATATGACCACAGCAGCAGAATGACAGTGCAGGCAGAGAGCAGAGAATTTAACCTCCCTTAAATTCCACCTCTGAATAATGAGTTCAGATTTTTATGAACTGGTCTCACAAGAAAAAGGAGAAAAAGATTACTTAGGACCACGCTTGCACACCCTCACAAAATTCCCACTAGCTGGAATAGTAATAAATTGCAGTTCTCTCACAGCTATTTCGTGGAGCTAAAATACTGCTACATTTGCTCATAAGTCTTCAATACAGAAAAAACCCATATTAGCAGTAAAAACACAGTAACTCATACATAAGCAGCCTCAGCAAGGCCTAACCTAGTCAAACACTTTTTTTTTCTCCTTCAGACTCACTCACTGGCTTCAGGTACAAAAAAGTGTTAGTATGACTAAGATAGATGTGAGACATAATCTCTTACAATAAAAGCCTTTCCTGCTCTTAACTAGCATCCTCAAATATGTTATAAATAATGTAGAAACACTGTGTCTCAAGCTCTTACTATTTCCGTCCTTGAGTATCTCAGTCTACAACAAGTTGGTTTTTTTCTGCACTGTTACACACATGAGAGCTGAGGGATTGCTTCTTGTTCGGCCACTTCCAGCAAACAGAGAGAATTCTGCCCTGGCGGGGTATGAACTACTCAATAGGAATAACTAAGGGCTTATAGCAGAATGATGTGAACATTTAATAGCTTGTAACTGCCTTGAATTATGACCTGTAGAGCACTTGAAGAACTATCTATCCACCTACCAAAGATCACTCAGTCATACAAAATCTTGGCTTATGTTTTACAATGAATTTCAGTAAGTTTACATATCTGGACTAAAATTTTAATTGAATGAAGCATTAAGGGCTTTTTAAGCATCAGCTTGTTTAACATTTTTTCAAGCACCTAAAGCGTCTGCTATTAGATGCAGAGCTATCAGATAGAGTTGGTTCTTTTGGTTTTTTTTTAAAGTGTCTTTAGTGCTTTGAGTAATAGTGACGGGGAAAGATTTAAAGAACAATTAGAACATTGCTAAATGTTAAATTTCAGAAGGCGAAAAAGCCTCTAATGATTTTCAAGTCTAAATGTAGCTTAGTTAAAGGCTAATATAGATTGTGATACAAACAGATCATATACTAACCCACACAGTAATTACTGTTTAATATATGTATTGCTGAAGGGCTTTAGAGACTTAATAATAAAAAATAGGACCGCAATACTCATAATAGTTTATCTTCAAAAGTTAGCAGAGTTTTAAATATTAAGCAGTTAAAAAAAAAAAATTACTTAGGATTAGTGGGGCAAATATGTTGTTTTTCTATACATTGAAATTAACAGAAAAAAACAGTATTTGACTGGCTAAATTGGGTCAACAGTGACAGTGAACACATTTAAGGGGGTATTTATAGTTTAAGATTTATCTGGCGAGATCATGACATTCACAAGAAGAAGATGCAGTACAGGACAGTTTTTTTCAGGATTTCCTGATCCTTTCAAAGGTAAAAAAAGGTAGAAATGGCAAAGGAGTCGTACTAGAAAAAACATGGTTTTGTGTGAAGACCAGCATCACGGTACCTTAACACCAGTAATACTAGTTTACTTTCCTCTCTATTGTTGTTATGTGAGGATGAAAAATTATTAATATTCTTGTCTATCTAGAAAAATACTTAAAGATGTCTATTTTTAAATGTTTTCTATGCTAGTTTTGTCTTTAGCATAAAGAGAGAATAATTACTACAATTGTTAGCTAGTTGTAACACAATTAATACAAAATTCTTTATATCTTATCACTTCCCTATTTTTGAATTTTGCAATTGAAGATTCTTTTCTGAGTTCAGCCCTAATAAATGCAGCATATGTGCGCTGTCTTACTAATTATTATGTTTATGTAAAAATGGATGTACCATATTTATCTTGATTTAAGATAGGAAGATCCCAGATGAGCTTCCTTGCTGTTTCTGTGCTTATACAATGCAGAGAAAATGTCCTGGGATCTAATTTTCCCTCCTTGCTGAACTGTGGTCATGACAACCATCTGTACAAGGATAAGCTTTACAGTATTGTCTTGTTCAAGGGTATCGTTTTGATGTTATGTTGTGTGACACAATAAGGTAATGGGAAATAATACTGTGCAGCAGTTGGTGCTCCCATCTACATACGCTGCTGACTTACACTTTTGGTTTTTGTGTGTTTTGGTTTGCTTGTTTAATATTTAAGTGGACATTGGGGCAATGAAAGTATAAAAAACAACACTAACTTGCAAAAAACACATTAACATTTGAGAGAAGGGCTACGGGAAATGCCATTGTTCTGACTCTTCAAATTTATCCATCTCTACTGGGTACCAGGGAATTTACATGTTGAATATGAAATTTAGTTTTTGTCTGCTGTACCAGCAAGGCAAAATACAATTTTTAAAATCCAACACTTTGCTCTTGTATGTCTTTATGGCAAGAGATTGCCTACCAGTATATGGACACATATAAACAGAGGTAAAGACAGGGCTAGGTTGTTATTATTTAGCTTCTTTCTGAAACACAGCTATTTATGAGATGATGTGGAATAAAGATGAACATATCTATTATTAAGCAAATTATGATAGATAATAAAAGACTATTTTTTTCTCCAAAACTTCTACACAAGAAAGCCCTTACTGACATTGCAGGTAAACTAACTTAATTTGGCTTTGGTCACTGTGTGCCTCAAAGTACAGATATAATATATCTGGAATTGAAAACACACCAGGAGAGATTGCTTAAGCTGTATTTTCAAATACTTTTGAGAGATTAGCAGAGGACAGAAAAGAAAGTCAAGAAAATTCCTTCTAAAGGCATGACATACAGTCTTGCCTAATATTAACAGAAGAAATAAGTGGTTGTTTTGATCCTAGCACTGAATAGAAAACAGACAAAGATTCTAACTTGCTCCAAATCAGATTAAACATGCATATCTCAGAGTATAGTAATGGGAGTGCTAGAAAGAGTTGTTTAAACATTCTAAATTGCTAAAACCAGCAATTTTTACTATTGCTCTTGATTTTTTTGCCCCACACATGTCAGTCATTAACAAAGATCCTCCTTCTGCAAATATAGGTTTGCCAATTTGAGCATTTTAAATTGAAAACCATTTGTAAAGGAGCGTTTGCACAATACCAGTAAGATTTCTAAACCCATAATAATCTGGTCAGGCTGTGCAGAAGAATAATGAATGTTACTCTTTCTGTGCAAATTTCTTGTCCTGGAATACAAGTTACTGAACTTAAGCCACCTGTGTCTATGTACCCCTCAGCCATTTGATTTACCTGATCTAGCAGATGGATCAGATGGGCAGCAGTCACACAGCTTCTGCTCTGGAAAGGGGCTTCCTGTCACATGGAAATTCAGTGACTTGCTAAAGTGATCAAAAAGGATGTTATAGTATGAGCTACTAAATTAAGTTTGTGGGGGATGAGGTGTCTATGTGGGAGATATGGAATCTTTCTAGCTTGGAATCTTTCTAGCTACCAGTAATAGTTGAGTTTAAAGGAAACAGAGCTTAATTTTTTTTTAATTTTTTTTGGTGTTTGTCTATGAGCTCATATTGTTCTTCTTGGATATCACAGGAGAATTACATGGATTCTAGGCTGTGGTAAAATACTCACAGTCTGCTGTTTTTAGTAGTAAGGCTAATGGTAACAAGCTTTGGGGGTACACTCCGGCCTAAGTAATGCAATTCATGTAACAGCAAACGAATCAATTTATCAAATCCTAATTATTCTTATATAATGTAGGGATTCCTAGTTTGTTTTTGTGCTGCCCTCACATAATGCTATTCCAGCAGCAGCTCCTAGCTTTGTGACAAGTGGTGCTTAATGGGTAGGATGGGGCCATGCAGCTCTGCAATTCTGCAATGAAGTTCTGCAAACTCCTGCTGGGAACAGTATTTTAAGGACAAGGAGTATAGAGATGGCACGTGTCCTGCTTGTCAGAAGATCTTGTGTTGTTTGTGGGAGTTTTGGAGCTGGTGGTGAAACAATTTACATTACAGGCAGGTGATTCTACTCTGACAAATTTTGATTAAATTAATTTTAAAGATAGAGCAGGACAACAGGCTGGTAAGACCTTCCAAGTACAACAATAAAAAAGGAAGTAGCCAATTATTGATGTTTATTCTGTTGCTGACTAGAAAGTTTGCTTTTTAACTCAGCCGAACACTGGTTCTCACGTGACCACTGTGATTTAAAACCAAGACTTTGTATGTGGATATACTTCAGATTGACTCTAATTTTTTTTCTCCTGATGCTGACCCTTTGCCTTTAGCACCAGCAGTACATGACTGGTACACAAAAATCTGTGAAGAGCAACCAGGGCCCTTTGTGTTGTCCAAGCCTGTTTTTAGCAGACCATCATGACTCCTGAACAGTGTCTAGTTAGTTCATCCAAGGGAGAACTATCTCCTCAAACTTGTATTTAAAACAACTCAGAACAAGGGATTTTGATCATGAATACTGCTTTATTCTGATGTTACTAGGAATTAGCCAGACTAAGCTGTACTCCAGTGCTCTGCCCAGGCTTCCCTCCCTGTGCCCCTTTCTAGGGATGGCAAACTGATCCAGTAGCTTAGTTTCAGTGGCTTATCCCAAGAGGGAAGATGGCTTTGAGAATTTGGGCAGTTTGAGCAGGAGAGATTGGAGTCCTAAATTCACCATCCAGTCTCCTGAGTTCAGCCATTCCTCAGAGTGACACCGGTGGGTGAGATCTCATCCAGGGAGCACTTGCATTCCAGTGTTGCACAGGGCTGAGATGCACACAGCAAAGGCCCTTACACGGTCAGGACAAGCTTTAGAGTGTTTATTACTGTGGTATTGGGCAATTGCCGTGCTTAACCATGCAGACCACAGACACTGGCCCAGCACTGGAGTCTGAACAACTGCAAAACACAACGATGGAAAACAAAAAAGCTATTTCCGGAATCAGAGAATTGTTAGCATTGGAAGGGACCTCTGGAGATCATCTAGTCCAACCCCCTGCCAAGGCAGGGTCACCTAGAGCAGGTAACAAGAGAAATGCGTCCAGGTGGGTTTTGAATGAATCCAGAGGGAGACTCCATGACCTCCCCGTTCACCCTGTTCCATTAATTTAGCTAATACAGCTGCTGCTAAAAACTGGAACTGAGCTTCAGCTCATCTCTTAAAATGGCAGCATCCCGATGTCAGCGCAGAGGAGCACACCGTCCAGTCCGCTGCCACCGGGCCGGCCGCGGCACCCTCCGGTACCTGGGCCGGGCCTCGCCTCGCCAACCACCCGGGCAAGAAGGCGGACCCAGGATGATTCTACATGGCAGGGCCAAGCCCACCCAAGCGGGGAGCTTGCCCCTGAGCCCGAGCGGGGGTCCCACGGGGCGGCGTGACCCAGGCGCTGCCGCATCCCCTCAGGTGCGGCGGGAACAATGAGCGCCAGAGCCGAAACGAGCCCCGGCTGCGCGCACAGATCCGCGCCGTGCGCGCACGCCTAAAGTAGTCCCTCTTTGTTCACCAGCGGCTAAGGCTCAGCTGCGCGCGTGTCCCTCCGCCGCGGCGCCCCCGCGCCCGCCCCCGGCGCTGCCGGCGCAGGCGGGGCCGCC
>VZRV01003482.1:1571992-1610465 GCA_013398115.1 Falcunculus frontatus
GGGAGGGGCGGCCGGGCCCGCGCGGTGGGGGGGGGGCGCGATCCCCGCAGCCCGGGCCGCCGGTGTCGCATCCCGCATCCCAGCGCCACGGCGGGGAGCGCTGCGAGGGGCCCCGCTCCGGCGCGGGGGGCCCCGAGGCCTTGGGGGGAGGGGGAGGGAGCTCCCTCCGAACGGCCGCTGGCAGGCGAATGTGAGGGGTCAGTGGTGCTCCTCGGTGACCAAAACAAAGGGAGGGAGGCAGCGGGCCGGTCGGCGGGGCCGGGGGCTGCAGCGGTGAGGTGCCATCAGCCTCGCGCCAGCTGTATTTTCATCTTCTCCTTTAAGGATATTGTCCGAGTAGGCTGCGTTTGCTCGAGTGCGAAGAGAGCAGCACAAAGAGGTAGTGGTGCTCGTTGGTAACTTTGTTTTGGGGTTTTTTTTGTTCCTTTTTTTTGTTTGTTTGGGTTTTTTTGTTTCGTTTTGTTTTGTTTTGTTGTTTTTTGCTACGCCTCACCTCTTAATTTCTGTCAGGCTTGACGATTTGAATGTGCACAGTAGGTTTTTAGTCCACTAAAATGTGGTAACTGTTGCTGGCTGAAAGGATGTGCAGTAATGCATATTCTTTTTTTTTTGGTATTGAATTCTGTGGAAAGAATGAGCTGATACCTCTTTTAATGAAAGAGAACAATATGGTTCTGTGCTGGATGCTCTGGACACTGATATTAGTGTTGAAATACGAGGGGTTGTCATTCATCCATGAAGTATCAGGGTGCTATTAGAAGTAGAGGGCCTGCATAATTAAATGAAAGGCTCTGCCAGGAAAGCAGTGTAGCATCATGATTGTTTCTGCAATTTGTGATAGGCACAGCTTATCATAACTTTAAAAGGCCAGACGTAGTAATGGATGATGACATGGTTTTCTCCTGACTTAGAGTAAGGGAATGTGATCGATGATATACACTCAAACTGCCAAAAGTATGAGATAGTAACAAAACAATTTCCCTGTTGTTTTTTTCTTTTGGTCTCTAGTCAGGTTGCTAGAAGTTAACCTGGTAATGTTTGTCCCTTTTTTTGAGAGCTCATATTACATTTAATTTGAAAAAAATTGAGATTAAAAGGTGTGGGGGCGAGAAGTTTAGTTTCTGAATTATTAAAATACAGGTTAGTGAGTTCATAACTTTTCATTTAAAGGAGAATAAGGGAAAACAAAGCTTGAAAGTATGAAAGGAGATGCATAATATAGTGAAAATGAGATGGGTCTTTGCAAGGAGCTACAAGCTGTGAAATGTGGATCTGTACTGAGAGTCTAATGTAGTAATGTTTTCCGCAGTTAACCCATATTTTGTCAAATACAGGTGTGTGGCTTCTCTACAAATTGCCTCTTCTGTTCTGGAAAGAATTTTAAATCAGATGTAAATGCTTCTCATATGACTTGATATGGCTAGTCAGCAGTGAATATATATATTTTTTAATAGGTGAAAGAGACATGTATTGGTAGTTGGTATGAAGTTATGTTTGTCCTTTCCTGCACCAGAAGATCAGGTAAAATTTATTAGAAGAGTAGCTGTAACAAATAAGTTCCAGTTAATTTCCTAGTAGACAGTGGACTTCTGTATCCTGGAGATGGATGTGAATTAATGTAGAGGCACTAAAGCATATTTTGTGCTCCTCATGTGAGTTGTGGAGGAGGAAGCTTGGAGATGTGACTAGAAGCACGTGTGACTAGAAGACAATATGAATCTTCTCTTAGTTTGTGAATTGACCGCATTTTTTGTGCTACTGGCCGCTGGCCTTGCTGCAGAGCTGGTTTCACCTTCTTCACAGGCCTTCCTTGCCGGAAATGGAGGGGAAGTGTGTCTTTGAGCAAAACATAACAGGAGAAGAATTATAAAAACCACAGGTATTGCTGGAGATGTAGTCTCCATGGCGGAGTGAAATCAAGACGCTTAACTTTCTTTGAGAGAAGGAGAGCTAATGATGAGAGCATTCCTGATGAGTCTGGACATACTTCATTCACTAAGTATTTTCAAGGATAATACTACTTTATTTACGTTTCAGATCTATTTACTTTTTTAATTCTGTGGAATGCTTATGAAGGCTGCTGTTCTTGTAGACTGACCTTAAAGAAGAAAACTTATCATTATGGGATTTTGGTCAGCTCTGAAATCCTTTTTCTTCCCCACTTCTCCCAGAGCAAGTCAGCCTGTTGTCTGTTACCTCTTTCATTGCTGGGATGCGTGCTCATACTCTGGCAGGTGTGTTTCTGAATGTACTGGATTTGGATACTGCAGAAATGCAAGAGGCAGTTGCTGTGTTGACAGAGGTGCTGAGGATACAATTAAGGGAAATTCTCATCTGAAAAGGTGTCTTGTGACCCGGTACCATTGTTTTCTCCCTGGACCTTCTGCCTCTTCTTTGTGTACAAACACATGATCGATCCCAAACAAATGGCTCTTGCAGTACACGTCTGCCCTGTCCTATTTCCCTACGTGCTAAATATGTAGAGAAATATGTTATTCTGTAATGATCTTTTAAACTCTAATACTTTCACTATTTATATCAAATGGAATCAAAATACTTTATTTAAAATTTCTTGAGGGAGAGTGTGTGCAAGTGAAAACAAAATCATGACTGATCATAGTATTATGAACATGGGAGTACACTTATCTTGGTGACTGCTTCTTTTTAACAGTGTGCATCAATCATATTAAGGACAGTCATATTTCACAGGGTTAGAGAACAAAACCACAGTATTCTATCAAGATGCTGTCTAGCAAGTTTTGTGGAGAAGGAAATAGTCACTTCCCATCAGTCTTCTGGCTAAACTTCTTTCTGATATGCTACAGATTCGTAGACATAACTGCTAATCAGATGAATAGGCTGTGGGGCCTCACATAGTTTTTGTTACCAATTTTTTATTTCTTAGAAGCAAAGTTTATTACTTTGGTGAGGTAATGAGATATATATACTTCTGAAAGCATGGATCTACTTAAAAAACTCACTAATGAAAAGATATTCTGGGATAACTAGAGAGTGTTCCTTAAAAAGTCTAACCAGACAGAAGAATTCAGAGAAAAAAAATCATAGCCAAAATGTAAGGCCTTTTGAAAGAATTAAAACCCTCGCCAAAGCCAACCACCCTATTGGGATAGTAATGTGTTATGTGAAATCACATTTGATCATCATGGGTAGTATTAGGGTTGATTGGGTAAAGCTGAGAATAAGCAAGTTACAATTTCTTATCATATTGACAAGGAGCGGCTTATACAGAATGGTTACCCTGAAATCATTGGTAGGACAGAATTGTTCTGCCTTAAATGATATTTTAACTTCTATTCATGGTGGATTTGTTAAACTTTGCTTGAGTGGCTTATGAATTGGCTTGCTGCACATTTGAACAAACATGTGAACTTGGCTCATGTAGGCCCGTTGGACCAGGCTGCTTTCAAGAGCACCAAGGAAACTGTATGATGTTCTTGTAGGGCTCTTCCTTACTATTACAGGTTGTGGAGAACAGGGCTAATCCATAATGATTAGAGAATAGTAAATGTTACACCCGTCTTTGGAAAAGGCTAAGAGTTCAACTAACCACAGGCTGGTTAGCTTCCCTTTGGTTGTTAGGGAAGTCATGAAGTCTTCCTGGAGGATGTTTCTGAATGCATGGAAGGGCGATGACTAGTAACAGTCACCAAAGATATAAACCATGGCTTGAACAACCTGAGCACCTTCTGTGTTAAAAATGGCAGGGTTTTTGAACATGGGGAGAACCTCATCCAACCTCAGTTTCAGCAAGGCTGAAGGAAGAGATTGAACATGAACTTCATGCAATTCAACAGATAAGAAAGCAAGGTCCTGCATCTGAAGAAGGAACCCCAGGCTAAGATTGGCTGGGGATCTGACAGACAGAAATCAAAATATGAGCCAGCACTGTGTCCTCTGAGCTAAGATGAGTGGTATCCTGGGCTATATTAACAGAAGTAGAAGACTGAGGGGAAGTGATAATTTCCTTCTACACAAAACTTGTTAGACAGCATCTAGATAGAATGCTGTGTTTTCGTGCTGCCACTGTGAGAGACATCCAGCTAGGTGAGTTTGGTGCAGGCCGCCAAGACAGTCAGGGACTGGAGCAGTTGCCTGTGAAAGGGGCCTTAGGGAGCTGGGTTCATTCAGCTTCAGGGAGACATAACTGCAGCCTTCCAGCTCCTATGAGAAAGTTAGTATGATACAATTAGTCTCTTCACAGCAGTGCATGGCAGGAGGACAAGAGGTAATGTGCCTACATTGGAATAAGAGAGATTCTGGTGGGCGAGGGAACATCCCCCCTCCCCAGGGTGGCAGCTCCACAGTGGAACAGGGGCCCAGGGTGCTTGTGTGGCCACCTGGTTTGACCTCATGGCTGATGCTATGCTGAGCAGGACTAGAGAATTCCTGAGAACCTTTCTACACTGAATTATTGTATTATCCTAAACGCTTAAAACTGAAAGTAATTTTAATAATGTATTTCTTATCCCCTTATCATTACTTTCTAGTTTTCTAGACTGAGGGATGCCTAGATTAGAGTCCCTTTGCCATTCTTTGATACAGTTAGATTTTGATTGTACCAGCATGCAAAATAGTGTAAAGATAAGGAACTTCAAGTGTGTTTTGTAGATGTTGTATGACATGGCACATTGGAAAAGCAATATTTATTTCAGTCTATGAAGTAGTGTAGAGGATAGACTATAATCTGGATTTGTACTTGATCCTTTGCTTAATAGAAGTTAATGGCAATGTACTAGTATAATGGCCTGTTCACATGTAATTGAAAAATGACTGCTGCAATAATGTTGGTATTATGAAAAGCAAAGTGATTTTTTTCATTTTTGTTATTGGTTGAATCAACCTGATCTGAAGTTTGGACCTGGGTTGGGGTGGAGGAAGTTAACTTAAGTTCAACTTGTCATCCTTTTAATTTTGACTGTCTTCTTGGCCCAGCAGAATCTTTTAATTTGGGGGAGGAAAGTATGTTTGCCACAGTGAGCAGATAATGGTATGAGATCTCATAAATAGGGGAGAAGCTGAAAAGAAGAAATGTGCCTAATGTCTCCAGCTGTTAATGTAGGTACTAGATCCAAGTCACAGGCAATGTTGGAAACATGGCTTTAACTTGGTTATATGGAGCTGGGTAAGCAAGCTAAAATTATTACTCTCAGACAAGATTAATTTCCCTTTTCTGCTGTCTTCTAGTTGTGAGCACTTGTTGCTTACCTGGCTTGTTTAGTCACCAGATCTCTCTGTGAGGTACTTTAATTTGTTTTAGATATCAGTCAGTGAATCCGTAGTAAGGGAAAGAAAACTGAATAGAAAGCTAATGGAGAAGCCATCTGGTCATTCCAGAGCTCTTGGGAAGGAAGCAAGCTGCTGTATTGGATAAGCCATGTGTGAAACTGCCATCAGTTTTGTGTGTTCTGAACCCTTGCTAGACCTCCACTCCACTCATTCCATGTGAATGTTAACTCTCCTAATGTTAAGGCGAGAAGAACAGACTACTGGTAGTTAATTTTTCTCTAATAAAGGATAATAAAAGGCTAGTTTGCAACTTCAGACAAAACCAAAAAGTGATTAATCAGCAGTAACATCATACTTCTGGAATTTGAAGTGATTATCTCTAGTTATCGTAAATCCTTTCACTCTATTTTCCTTTCCTGTGTGATACCACATTTCCAATTTTGAGAGAGATCCTAAACCTTTGTGAGTTGTCTTCGTAGAATGCTCTGTGTGTGATTTCTAGTCTGAATTCCCATCTTAAAAATCTTTAAAGTCATCATCCTTTCACTGCGATTTGTATTTGCTAGGAATAAACGAGCTATTTCTGCCACTTGGAGTTTTCTCAGTGTATTAAAATTTCCTCTTAGTATTCTTTGGGCACTTTATTGTTAGAACTTAGTATCTTTAATGCTTCCAAAAACTTATCTGTGCTCATAGGGTAGCTATCACCTGCTACTGTTGCAGTATTTGTGAATCAGGCAGCCCTTCTCAAAAAGTTTCCTGAAAGTGAATGGATTGTCAGTGAACCTGACTACAGTTCAGTCACGCAGTCTGGCAGTGCCAGCTGAGGGAGTTTGTGTCCCAAGTTGCTTGTTTGCATTTATTCAGTTGTGCTTACAAACCATTCTGTGAAACAGATCAGTGAACTGAGATGGCTGGGAAAAAAAAAAAAAACCAACAACAACCAAACCCGTCCATGGGAGTTTTTCTTAACAGAAGTTTTTTCATAGCAGTTGTTGAGACTGAAGGAGTACAGTAGTATGAATGATCTTAAGAAAAAGACACTTGGAAACAAGAATGCTCAGTCTTTTTAATCCTCCAGCCTCTTCACATCTTCCTTCTCTAGGATTGCTGTAGAGATAGAGAAGTAGAGGCACCAAACGAACACCAAAATTTTCTAACCGGTAATAAAGAGGTTAGAGTTACAAGCGAGTCAAAACTAACAAATTTAATTTTGATAAATACAATACTAGGCATAGTAACTGCTTATGGTTCATAAATCTGACTCATTTAGGTATAGTTTACTTCGGGAGGGAGTTTGCCATTTCTGTTGACAATGACAATCTTCTGCTTCTGCAACATATTATAAACTAATTAATTAAGTAGATGAATATAAGGCATTATTCTGCCTGTCTTGCTTGAGAAAATCTGTGGCTATGATTTAGACTCCAAGGTGAAAAATCAGTGCGCATTTTCGGTACTTCATGACATCAACTTCTCAAGAAAAGGTGGAAGTGCATTTCTATTTTCAAACTGTATCACTGTGCAGGCACATTTTACTGACTGCTCCCACTAACTTCTGAAAGATTGTGTGGGTATGTAAGTACTTTTTTTTTTTTTTTGTTTTTGCAATTTAAGTGCCAGAGTAAGAATACAGCACAACATACTTAGTATTGAGTAATAGATGTAAAGCCATACATGCTGTATGACATACAGCGTGGCTTGGCTGTGCGAGTTAAATGAGGTAAATTAGATCTTTATATTGGAAAAGATTTTTTGAAAAACAGTGCAATTGTTTTTGTGCAGTGTTGGATATTGTGCAATTATAAGTTCTTGGAGAGAAATGTTTAAGATGGGGAAATTGTTATTTCAAGGTTACTAATTTTGTTGGTAACTATAAATGATATGGTTGGAAGGTACTATGAAGCTAACTTTAGGGAAGACTTGAAAGCAAGTTTCTGGACAATGTGTTGTTATTAAACAACATGTTTAACTTCTTGCTTGCCAGTTTTGAAATTCAGTTTGCCTTTTAACTTCCAGCAAGAGTTTTATTTTAATGGTGGGTGTGACTTTTTGGCATTCCACTACAATAGATAGAGCTGTGAGAAGACAGATGGGCAAGTTAGTAACGTTTTATGCATGTAGCTTTTACACTGGTCTGCACTGCATTTCTTGTGCAGTAATTCCAGAAGATACTTCAGAGACACCTACTGTAAGTAACTTATGTCCTGTTCATTAAAGTCAGCTTGTTAAAACAGTAGCTCTTTCTACTTAATCTCAGTCAAAAACATTGAGGGAATGTTTCCCTGGAGAGAAACTTCCTATCCATGTGGAAAACAACTGTTAAGCTACTGTCAGCCTATTGTGGTAACTAGCCCTATATTCATTCTCTGAGATAAACCATAAACTGCCACAGCAGGAGCTGCTTCATGAGCTGTTTAGTTGTCACTTCAGCACTGCCATCACTCACAAAGAGAGCAGTGTGGACAATGGAGACGTGTCTGGTTTATTGGCTCACATCTTTACTGTGTATCAAGGTTCTTCAGGGTCTGAAGCTGCTATTGTGAATTTACGCTGGTGTATAAGTGAATGTATAGATTCATGTAAGTATTTTGTGCTGGAAAATGATGCACACTTTTTTTTTGTTATGATTTCAATGAAGTTGTTAGACAAACTTTTGTATTTAAAAGAATGCTTTTGAAGACTATTTTTAGTAAGAAACTCATAGTTGCTTTTTAAATGACAGTCTGTACTGTTTATGATAAATGACTTTGTGTCTTTTGGTGTGTTCAGTATGAGATCTTTCACACATTTTTTCAAGTACTGGAAAAGAGGAGCAAACGTTCCTCCCTTGTAGCAGGAATAACTACCTATTTCTAGGCTAGCCTATCCAGGCTAACCTAGCTTTTCCTAGAATCTTAAACCCTAGAAAAACTTTAGAAAGAAAATTTTTGAATCTCTGTGAGAGTAGTTTCGTCAGAACAGTTGTAACCCAGATGTTAGTGCTGAGAAAGCAAAAAATAGGTATCCTGGGCTGCCATGCTTTTACTCTATTATTGTAAACCTATTTTGAGTGCTACATATATCCTGTCCCATTTATCAGAGGTTAGAGTAGAGCTGAGGAAAAGCAGCAGTAACTTGAATCAGCCTTTGTGTAAGAAGCAACAGAATTGGTAAGGTTCTTTATCTGGGAAATCTGGCTGGGTGGTGGGTCTGAACGTTGTTACTTGTAGAGGTTTGAGAGCAAACCAGTGAGAGACTCCAAGTCAGAAATACAATTAATAGGGAAAAGTAAAAATAAATGCAATGGTACGAAGAAGGAAAGGAATAACACTGACAGAGTCAGAATACAACCGGGCACCCTGTCGGTCAGGATGTCGGTAACAGTCCAGATGAAGTGGTCCTGTTGAAGCAGTGATCCTGTAGAAAAGAGGCTGGTCTTCGCCTGAAGGTCCAGTGGTGTAGCTCTAGTCCTCCGGGAATCCCGTAGGTAAGGGCTATCTGTGCTATTCCAAACCTCTCATTATATACAGATGGGAACTCTCAGCTCCTCCTCCTGGGCGGAGCATCTCACAATGGGATGGTGAGTCACGAGGCAAGGCATTGATGGGCCCATTAACAGGAGATAGCCCCCGGAGGGAGTTATCAAAGGTGAGTCATGGTAGCAGATAACAAACACTGCCCCACCTGTTTATGAAGATGGTGATAGAATACATGCTTTTGGTTACATCTTATATTGTAACCTAGGACATTACTGCACCATGAAGAGAGAAGATGGGAAATGAGTTTAGTTTTCTGATACAGTGATGAAAGATGTCAGATGAAGTGACAAGGTGCCAGCTGTGAAACAAGCCAAAGGTTTTTTTTGTTCCTCTGGTCTTCCGTAGTCATCCATCTGAATATTTTTGTATTTGAGATCAAGCAGGACTTAAATTGGTGACCCAGTTGAGCGTGAGGATGCCAGAGGCCCGTTATAGCTGCTCTTACTGCCATATCATTGTTTAGTGTCACACTGATTATAAATATGCTTAAAACAGCTGATTTTCTTGTGCCTAACCTTCCTGGTTTAAACTGTTTAATATGATACTTTAAGCCATTACCTTTCCAGTTTTATTGTCATATTAAATGTGAATAGTAAATTCTTTTGAGAGAAGATTCCTTTCTCTTTAAAGCTGTAGAGCAACTTCTTGAATATCTGTATAGCAGGTCTCAAACTCATATGGAACACTGATTAGTTTACTGCTTTTGTTGGTGCTTTGAGATTAATTTAAGTGTTTCTGGTGTTGATAATGTACCTAAGATACTTTGAGTGAGGTGAAACTGCTGTTCAATTGACTGTATCCTATTTAATTCCCTGATCCCTAACTGTTTGCATCCTAGTTACACATACATGTAGTTTCTAGAGAAAATGCATTTGGATATACAAATGGTAACTTTATTACATAGTCTCAAATTCTCAGTATTACTTATGAAGAGTCTTCCTGGTGCACTATCTGGTCTTGTTTTATAATTTTCTGTATTTTACTCCTTTAATTGAAGTGTAGTGTTTGACAGCTACTCTGGCATAAAAGCATATTCACTCTTACATATAAATAGACTATATATTGTGGAATATATGAGGAAAAACGCTTATTGATATGAATAACTTACAATTTTGTGTTTCATGTATGAAGAAAGCTTGCAAAATCTGTTATTTTTCCTTCCTTATTATTTTCCACTCTTATTCTAACAGAGGGAAATTTATTTTACATAAGAAATTTAACATGTAGAAATTCATCCTGTGCTGTAAAGGTCTACAGCTACGCTTAGTGGAAAAGCACGATTCTGTGTTGGAGGTACCTCAGTGTTTACCTTTTGCCGGCATAATGCTCAACCTGTATTTTCCCTACCAAGGTAATGCTGTTAGAATTGGCTTAGGACCTTTTTAGCTTCCTTGGAATTTTAGAAAACTGGCAGTGATTTGAATTTTGCATTAGTAATCCTGTATTGAATGTTTTTGATGTGTTTTTCAATGCTTCTGGTGATTGTGTGCAGAGTCTCTGAGTTAGGAGATTTGTGTGTCCCCATCCTCATTTGCATTAGTTGATTTCATAGAACACTTCTCTTTCTATAAACATGTCCCTTCCATATTTTGTACACTTGTATAGCAGTAGAGGCACTGCTACTAAAGGTGTGTAAAGTCAGAAAAGACGGGCAGGTCTTTCATTACCTGAAGTTCTAGAGTCAGTCATATTGGTATTTCCAACACATGGATCCTTTAACCTAATTCTGGTTACCTCTTCGCTTGCTTCCCTTCCTTTAGAGACTCTACAGCGGTGGGTAATTCACTGGTCCATAAGCGGTCTCCTTTACGTCGCAGCCATAAGAGCTCAGCATCTCTGACCAAGCTGTCGTTACGTGATGGACAGAAAGCCAAAAAGCCACTTTGTAAATTTGAGGAAGGTCAGGATGTCCTAGCTAGATGGTCAGATGGCTTGTTTTATCTTGGAACTATCAAAAAGGTAAACGCTTTTTTAAACTTCACTGGAGTCGTAAAGTATCACATATCGTTGAAAATTGCAGTATTATTGTCTTGCTTATGCAGTATTAAATACATTCTTCTGTTTAGTGCTTTTACTCATGGCCTCCACTATATTTCTGTCTTTCAGATAAACAAACTGAAACAGAACTGCTTCATTATATTTGAAGACAGTTCCAAGTCCTGGGTTCTCTGGAAGGACATACAAACAGGCAAGAGCTTCCATGAATTAGTCATTGTTTGGTATCTTATTTGTTTAGATTACTGTATCTGTTAAAGAAACACTATTATAATGTATTCTTTTATTCTGAAGAGTGATATAATTTAATGTGATCCAGGATCAAAAATTAGGCAAATAAGAAAAAAATATTTTCAAACAATTCTGTCATTGAAGCTACTGTTTTGTTTTGGGTTGGGCTTTTTTATGTTTGTTTGTTTTCACATTGTTTGTGTGGGGTGGAGAAGACTTCTAAAAATAATTATATTTGAGTTTGTTTGGATAGGGGTAGATTATGTTCTCTGCCTTAACAGAAAACTCCAGGCCCTAATTTACACCAAGTTTATATTCTTTGTACTGTTTTCAGTTGAAACAACATGATGTGGAAAGAAACTAAAACTTGGTAAATCTTATGTTTGAACAAAGTTTTGACGTTTAAAAATTTAAAAGTAGCACTATAACTGTTGTACATAACAAACCATTACAGGTTTTGGACTATTCATGTGCTATAAAGAAACGTGTAGCTATCAAGTGAGGCACCTACTGTATAATACCTTTTTTGGTTTTCAGACACTTTGATAGTAGTTAATATTTTTATAACCTAATGCTAATGAAGCATGGATGATAATTCCTTCTGAAAATCTGTTACAATTTCCTCATTGTACAAAAGCAATGGAAATCTGCTCTGGCTCTTGTTGATTCTTGATGTTTAAGCTAAACAAACACTGTCTACTTGAAGGAGAAGCTTTGTATTTGTAATAGAAAAAAATCAACTGCTTTATTTCTTGAAGCTTGTAAAAAAAAATGCTGTTCTCCTTCTGTATCGTACTAGTTTATGATCTCTGATTCATTTATCCTAGCTCTCAAAATTTAGTGAATGAGTATGAGAAAATTTCAAGTTGATGACCCTTATGGGTCCCTTCCAACTCAGAATATTCTGTAATTAAGAAGCTTGTATTTTAATCAGCTGTTACATTGATATGTGGTATAAATGGAGCAAGACATAGTTTTGTTTCCAGTTTGCAAAGTTCCTTTTTTCTCTTACCTCTACTGTAACTGTGTGCTTCTATATGCTTGCAGATATGTATAAGTAGTAATAACAGAAGTAATATTGGAGTTTAAGGGTTTAAGGCAGCTTTGGCAGATCTGTTGAAAAGATATGCCAAGTGTGTATGTATTTATATGGAAAGAAACACAAAATAATATAAATACAAAAGATCTATTAGTTGTCCAGATAGTATTTATTTATAGGTATTTTTAGCCAGAATTTATGTTCTTTATTCAGTTACTGAATTTTTATTGTTGATGTTGAGGAACCATGGACTGCATAGTCAGTAGGCAATATAAAGCCCATAAATATAGGCTCAACTGATCTGATAGCTTATCATAAGTGATATAAATATTCGTAACATAGTCTGTACGAAACGTCTGAATATGTTCTTATTAAGAAGTTTGACTCTGTAACAACGTGTTTCTACAATGCATGCATCTGTAAGTGAAATTGTGAAGAAGGCTATACGTGTGGTAACTGTTCCAGCTGCAGATGTAATCTGAAAAAAATCACAATCTCGTCTTTGTCTAGGAGCCACTGAGAGTGGGGAAATGGTCTGTACAATATGTCAGGAAGAGTATTCAGAAGCACCAAATGAAATGGTTATATGTGATAAATGTGGGCAAGGTAACTAGATTTTTTTCTATTTACTGCATTTTAAAAGATGTTTTGATTTGTTTCACAAAGGAGGATATTTGCCCGCCTGTGACTGACTGCTCAACTGATCTTAAATTTTGTAGCCCTTAGTGGCTATTAACAGCTCAGTGAAAGATGATAATCCATGTTAAAGTGGCTAACACCTGTTCTGTAAGTCAAGATTATTTTTTTCTAGTAAGAAAATTTGAAAGACCATTTTGAATGTGTTACCAATCTTTTTGTTCAGTTTTTGGCACTTGATGATGGATAATGCCTTATAGTTGCATTAAAGTTAGAGATAGTTAATTCAGTGTAAGCTTCTTTTGTCATTTTAATAACAGTTTGGCTGATCCTTTTTCTCACAGGTTACCATCAGCTGTGTCACACACCAAATATTGATTCCAGCGTGATTGATTCAGATGATAAATGGCTCTGTCGGCAGTGTGTCTTTGCAACAACAACAAAGGTGTGTTTCTAGAAAAGAAGTGTTAACGCATCTCATATTGCATGCATCTTTGTTTTTGAAATTGAAACAACAAAAAGATATAGCATTTTTTTCCAGAGATTTCTTTTTAATCTTTGATCTGAACGGAAGTTTTGTATGTTGATAAATAATGCTATTTTTAGAAATTGACAATGTTTCACTTTTAAACAAACGTGCTAGTATTGAAACATAAATTCACATGAAAATATTTGACTTGAAAGTTATGAAAACTTGTTTACAATGAAATTAAAAGCTTTGGAAGTTTCAGAAGTATATTACGGTTTTTTGTAAACTGATGTATTTGTTTTGGCCCAGAGAGGTGGTGCGCTGAAGAAAGGACCAAATGCCAAAGCACTGCAAGTCATGAAACAAACGTTACCATATAATGCAACAGACCTTGAGTGGGATGCAGGTCATAAAACCAATGTCCAGCAGTGTTACTGCTATTGTGGAGGACCTGGAGAGTAAGTAAATGGATAATATGTAAGAACTTTTCCCTAATGCAGCTGCAAACTTTGACTCTTTTCTGGTAGACTTTCTTGTGAACTTGTTAGTTTCTGTTTCTATTGTGTGTACATATTAGAAACTGGATGCAAAGTGGGGTTTTGAATTCTGTATACATTTTTTAGGTGTCTCATAGTGGGAAATTATTGATTTCTGAATTAATTTTTTTTTCTTCTCCCACAAAATATTTTGGTTTGTTTTAATTTTGTCATGTGACCGTCACAGATCATCACAGTACATTCTATAATGAGCAAGAAATTTTTTTGTGTTGCTACTGTTGATGTGTTTAGTTTGGATGGAACTGTTTGTTGGTAATCTTGCAGTTCTAGGCAGTATTTCTCTGATGTTAACTCAGCACTGTCGTAAGTCACGAAGATAAATGTACCTAGAGATTAGTTTATTAAATTTTGTTGGACTAGACAACTGTCTGATTCTACCATAACATCATATCCTGGTTTTCAGTCACTGGCAGGGGAAAGATTTTTTTTTCCTCTTATGGCATTACAGAGTCCTCTGCTGGTTCTTTTTTACAAGAAAGGCAAGAAGAGGGTTTCTTAAGTATGTAGAGACGAGTACTCTGGTGTCTGCATGAATGAGTGAATGAATAAGATAGCATTGAAGATTTGAGGTCAAGGCAAGTAAAGAGTCCCACAAAGAAGCAAAATTTTTGAGTGTATACGCATAGGACAGGGCTCTGGTTTGAGAATTTTGAGACTTGAACAAATAATCACTGTCAGTTTTGCGTGGTTCCTTTTCTCAAGGGAGAAGCTGAAAAAGGAAAAGGTGTAAACTATGAGGTTTCTTTTGAGGATTCAAGTAGTTGGATCCCCAGACCAAAAGTTCATGACTTAATGCAGTTGTATAGTGCTTTAGAAAATAACAAGGAAGCTAATCTGGTATGTCAGAAGGAGTTTGTATGGAGTTCCTGAATTCTTATTATTGAGAATTAAAAGGTGGTTGTCAGAGTAAATTAAATGTTCTTTTTCTTAATTTAATAACTTAATTAATTATTTTACTAGGCTGTCTTTTATTATTCCTAGTCTGTCTTTTCTAGTAATTCATTATGGAACTAAATGTTACTGAAATATCCCTAGAGATAACAATTTGTTTTATACACTGTGAAAATCAGTTTGGGTCAAAAGATCTCTCCCTATTTAATTTAAACATAACAAAGAAACAATTTTCATTAACTTTTTAAACACATCTTGTTTTTCTCTCTGTTGTTGAAGCTGGTATCTAAAGATGTTGCAGTGCTGCAAATGTAAACAGTGGTTTCATGAGGCTTGTGTGCAGTGCCTCCAAAAGCCAATGCTTTTTGGTGACAGGTAAGAAAATTAAGCTGTACTTTATGGTTGTCTTTATTTGAAATGTGAGGGGAGTCTCACATATGAGCTTTTATTAGGATGTCCGTAACATGAGTATTTTTCAAAAATGGTTTGAGTTTTGGGTAGTTTATACACAAGACAACCTGTGTTCAGGTGCCAGGAAAATGCAGTTCTTCATCTCAGTTGAATGGGGAATGCAGTGGAGGGTGGTGGAGAGGTAAACAATGGAGAGTTGGATTCCGGCTGTTACTGACTTCACTTTGTGTGGAAATTCCTTATGCCATAGGTGCTGGGAAACGGGACGCTTTAAAGCTGACCCCTTTAGTGGGCCAATTAGGATAAAGGCTCTTGAGTTCCCAGTGTGTGGGTGACTGATCTCTTACACAAGCAATGGACATCATGCTTGGAGTGGGCTCTTGGTGGTTGTGCAAGAGTTCCCTGCACTAACAATGTAAGGTACTGGAGAGAGCTGGAGGCATACTTAGACTGAGGGGAGCTCTACATCCTCTGTTCATGTGTGAGGAGTTAGGACAAAAAGAGATGAAAAAGAGTGCTGGTCTGTACTTTTATTTTAAGAGGAACGCTGAGCACTTGCAGCAGATGAAAGAGGAAAACTGGAGAAGAGAACCAAAGAGCATTTAATTCATTATTTATTATAACTTTATCTGGAAATTTTGCTGGAATGTTTGTATGAAGGAACTGAGTTAGGACGCATGAATGAATGGGTCCTTAAAATGCGTGTTTATGCTGTTGCACAAGTTTTGCATTTGAGAGATTGTGCTGGGGACGTTACAGAGCATCTTCATTGATACAGTCACAGGTTGAGGGACTTTCTCAGGCAGAATGAAACAGTGGTAGCAGGATGAAATGGAAGAATTACCTTGTATCTGGCCCAGTAGGTATCAGCACAGACTATAGAAGTTGCTAGAGTGAGAGAATAGAGGGACACACAAATATCGTATGGCTGAGTTTCTAGCTTGCTTAACTTTCATTTTTTTCATAATCAGGGTGTTAAAACACTGTGTATGTATGGACACCTACCACCCAGACACATGTACAAATACATATGTATATATTTTTAGGTTTTATACATTCATTTGCTCAGTTTGCAGTTCTGGACCAGAATACCTCAAACGTTTACCCTTGAGATGGTAAGTATGAATTTAAAAAAAAAAAAGATGAGTTGAAATACATGCTCTGCTTTCCTTTTTGGTATTTTGGTTCTCCTTGCTAAAAAGGAAATCTACTTGTTAGCTTGAGCTGTTTCCCGAGTCATTTTTGCTGTGTGTATGACCAGTGATAAATTTCTTTCAAAGTTTATCCTTAAATGTAGAGATAATATTGTGATTGCATGCTCTTGGGATTCATTCCTGGGATCATTCAGTGAAGTAGCAAGCAAGTACTCACTTGTTGTATATGTGAAGATTGAGATATCTAGGTTAAGTATTTTTTGCAGGTTTAGGATCCTGCTGTATTATGTAAGCCAGACATAGTGAGTACCAGACTACACAGCCTGATACATTTGATAATAGTTTCCTTGAGGAGTCTTAATGGAACTCCACCAAAGTACTTGCATGAAGTCAGGACTGATACATTCAAGTATGAATTCAGACTTGCTGAAATATCCCATGGTCCAGACCAGTTATGGAGTTTAAAAAAATATCATGACAATGAGATGAGGCAGAAATAAAAAATGAGTTGCAAAACAGAAGGAATCACTTGAAGAGAAATTTCAAGAGGCTTCATGGTGTTGTCTGGATTGAGTGTTTTAAGCTGGGCTTTGTGTTCCTCCAACTGTATCATGCTAATACCTTTCTTACTAAATTGTTTCAAAGGAAAGCAATTGGAAGAAAAATACTTGTTTTCTCTGTTTTTTTTATTCAAATATTCTAGGGTAGATATAGCACATCTATGCCTTTACAACCTAAGTGTTATTCATAAAAAGAAATATTTTGATTCGGAGCTTGAACTTATGGCCTACATTAATGAAAACTGGGATAGATTGCATCCTGGTGAGGTAAGTGGAATACCCTTTCTTGTTTTTAAATCACAGTGCATACCTATGTCCTGAAAGTTGAAAACCTGTGAACTGTTTTACTCTGGATGTTAAATCCTTTAGTACCTTAAAATCTGGTAATCCCAAATAATGAAAAAATTTTTAATTTCCTTGCAGAAATAGTATGCTTTTTAAGTGGTGCGTATTTTTCTAAACTGTAAAATGTCTTCCAGTTATCTATGCAACTAATTACTTGCATGGTGACTTTTCAGTACTTAACTGTTTATTCTGTTGCATAGCTGCATTCTCCTTTAATTTCATAGTTTTTTTACTACTTTGATACTTTCATGTGCCTGGACCAGAAAATCTAAATGTAGAATTGAATGCAGAGTATATTGCATGTGAAGACCACATTCAAAGTCTCTAAGGTGTAACACATTGTTATGTGTTAAATATTGTGCTCAAAAATTTTTTCTTCCTAATTCATACAGTGAGGGTGGTCAGTTTGTGTCCAGGTCTAAAAATTAATTTGATCCTTTTTCAGTCAGATTCAGCTACTTGTCAAGACATTTTAGTTTTAGTTCATTACTGTACTAGTTATTTTCCCAGCTATTTGATTACTGAGCATTTATCTTGGCATTAAGGGAAATCCATTTACTCAAGCAGATTGACTTTATATTTAACTAGGAGGACCAGTGTTGATCTTTTGTTTCTGCATATGAGGTTAGGTGCAAAAATTTATGATTTAAGTTCAAATTGGCATATTGAACTGCTAGTAGATTAAGTACTTTTTTTTGTGCATGAAAATTGTTTAGGCTTTGAAGGTTTTTTAATATGTGGCATATAATGGGTTGAAATTTTCTAATTATGAGTAAACCTACATTTATACTTCTCTTCAGTAAATTCATACACCTGTAGTCCATTTTTACTAGCACACACAATTTGAGAACAAAGTGTATGTTCTTGGTTTAAATGAGTAACTGTTTTTCATAAATAATGGAAAATAGTCTAAACATGGTTTAAACTATCAGTGTCAATAGTTTGTTAGAAAGACAAGCAAACACTAAAGCATTACTAAAAATTAGTGTCATGAATACATATCAGGTTTACTTTGATATGCATCTTTTACCTAAGTGATATAAAATCAGTAAGTCTGTCATATCAAGTCTTGAGCTTTGATTAAAAAAAGGCTGCACACAATGTAATTCTCACATCATCTTTTCAGTAGAATGAATGTTTTAGCTATCTTTTTGTGTAGCTTAACCAGTATGTAAGCTGGTTTTAATTTTAAACCTTGTTTTTCTTAGTATTGAGGGAAATGTAGAAGTAATTTGTTTGATTGAATGTAATATTCTTTATAATTAACATAAT
The DNA here is from genome assembly GCA_013398115.1 of Falcunculus frontatus. Classification (NCBI taxonomy): domain Eukaryota; kingdom Metazoa; phylum Chordata; class Aves; order Passeriformes; genus Falcunculus; species Falcunculus frontatus. The sequence continues at coordinate 1,590,321 of VZRV01003482.1, forward strand.
TACATGTCAGACTGGCTGGTCAGAGCATTGGATGAGGAGATGGAAGCTGTCATTGATTTGGAGCACACATGTCATTTTGAAGAAGTTGAAAGGCTACAGTCGTCTCCGTGCTCTTCCCCCTTCTGCTTTCAATCCATCCATGCTCATTCTCTGAAAAACACATAACTAAGGGAGAGGAAGGAAAGGGCAGATTCAAAATAAATAAACTCACCTCTTTAAGTGGTATTTTCAATTCTTTAATATTTCTACACCTTCAAGGAAACTACTAATTTGAAATCTGAATGCTACGTTTTTGAAGGGCTAGATTTTGAATAAATTCACACAAGCTGTATTGAGGAAATTTCAATACTTTATTCTGAAAAGATTTTAAATGTCTCTCATGAAGTTGGCAAAAATTATCTTGAAAAATCTGATTAACTTTGGTTAATTAGGGAAATGGGGGAAACAAGTTAGTCACAGAAATAATTGACATGTACAATATAATGATTTTAGGGGTTTTGTAATCTCCTTAAATTGCCACTGTTAGAAATGACACTTTACTTTCCTTCTCTACCTATTTATACTTGAGTAAGAGGAAAAGGGTTTTAGCTGTAGGTAAGATAACTCCACCATTTACTACTATCAGAACTCCTGAGCCAGTAATTTTTAACATGTTGTTATTTAGAATGCAATAAGTGTGTGGCAGTTTTCTGTAGTTTAGTGCTGCAGAGTTGCCAGACCTCTGGATAGTAATGGATTGTACTGAATGCATACGGTGAAGATGGAAAACAGGTTGTTACTTTCTTTGGCTAAAACCACTTGAACATCTCCCTTAGCTTTGGTAGTCAGGTAGACTGCCAATCTTGCCCAAAATTGTGTTAAAAGGTTGGGGTTCTTGAGTTTATTTACTCACTTATTTAACTGTTACTACACTGAATTCTTTGACCTTTTCTCCCTGTCTTGTTTGGTGAGAACTGTATTATTTAGGAATTATCTGATTAGTGTTGGATTTTTTGTTGGGTTTCTTTAAGCTGCCAGTGTTGTACAGTCTGGTCTTTAGTATTTGTATTAATAGTGAAGCTTAAACTGTTGTCAGCTCTCAAAGATAAATTTACAAGTTTTGGCATGGCAGCTGGAGATAATGGTTGTTTTGCTGGAATTGAAAAGTAGATGTATAAATATAAATGTAAACAATCTTATTTTACATTCTGTTACATAAATGCTGTGTCTACTTTGTAGTCACCACCATACTTGTTCTGCTTTTCTCTATAATTCTTTATGCAGTTTTTTCAGAGAGAAGATTCCATGTTTTGAAAGCTTGACAGGGACTAGTTACTTCAGGCTTTGATGGAAGGAGGGAGGTTAGACTAGGTCTTAACAAAAGGGGCCTCAAAATAGATCTACTGGTTTGGGGTTTTTTTTTAATTCTAATAATTTTTCTGGATGTTTTTCTTTTTTTTTCCGTATCAAGTTGAGTAATATAAAAAAAGGGAATTAGGTCCTGTGGCAGGATTTTGGTGAAAATTATCATGAATAACTAGGTTCTTTTGTCTATATAGTTATCCTCTGTTTGCAATGTCAATTAATTTGGGAGTACATACAGAAGATTTTTTTTGTTAGGAGTCTCGGGAGGGCAATCTAGTGTTATGTTTCCTCATTACACTAAATGTTTTTGAGATATTTTTCTTGTACTTCTTGAAAGTGAAACTCATTCTATGGCCTGATCCTGGTATTAATTCTGTGGATGTAAATCACAGAATATATGGGATTATGATTAATATGCAACCGCAGCTAATATTTTGTTAATATACTTCACATTCAAATCTGTAGTTACAATGACTCAGAGTAACAATGACTCAGAGTAACTGGAATCTTTCAGTTACTAAAGAATTTGACAGGTTAAATGATTTCTTAATACTTTACAGCTGGCAGACACACCAAAATCTGAAAGATACGAGCATGTCCTGGAGGCATTAAATGATTACAAGACTATGTAAGTTATTGGTACTTGTTTTAAATGTTGTTTGCCTATTTAATCTGACTTAGGTTATAGTCTTCAATATATGTGATGATCACTCTGGCTGTAGATAACATTTTAAATTTTAAATACTGTTTCTATTTCAAACTATAGCATTACATAACTATTTTGATTGGAACCCAGACCATGAGAAAAAATTGGTTTAACTTCCATCCTCTTTCCACTTCACATTCTGTTTTTGAGAGGGAGGATTGTGATAGGGTAAAAAGGGGAGCAAAATAGTGTTTGAATGAATATTCTCCTTGCATTGTTTTGTTTTGCATGTACACTGCTATTTTAAAAGTTGCTTTCCTTGGTATCAGAATTTTAACAATTAATTTAACATCATCTAGGTTTATGTCTGGAAAAGAAATAAAGAAAAAGAAGCATTTGTTTGGCTTGAGGATTCGAGTTCCTCCTGTGCCACCGAATGCTGCTTTAAAGGCTGATAAAGAACCAGAAGGAACTTCTCATGAGTTCAAAATTAAAGGCAGAAAGTCATCTAAACCAATCCCTGATGTGAGGTAAAACAACCCAGTCATTCTAGCGGTGTTGTGGTTAATTGGGGCTACTTTGGGTGTTTTTTCGGTGCCTACAAAAAAGGCCTTTTCTTTGTAGAACAGGGGTTTTTTAAAAATAATTGTAAAGGCGGATTATTTGTAAGAACAAGGTCTTAGGACAAATGTAGTTAACTTTCTATAAGGATTCGTATAAAAAATTGACATGAAATTTAGCAGGAAGAAAATAGAAAATATCCCAACTTTGCTGTCATTTGGGAAACAAAATCTTTTGCCTTACTGGATCTCTTAGGCAATAATCTAACTAGAATTTTAAATAGGAAGTATTCTGTGATATAGTAGCTTGTACTAGTAAATGTGCCATCTTTTTCACCAAGAGTGATCATATGAATAAATTATATTTAACACTTGTTCATTCCTCTTCAACATTTGGGAATCAGTAATGTCCCTAGAAATACCTTGAATCTATTGATGTTATAAAGACAAAACTATATAGCTTTTTACCTGCAAATTTTAATTTGCCAGAATCACTTCATTTAATACAATGTTTTAGAAATAAACATCTAATTGTATATTCATTGCCAGAGGAAAACATGTATTCAATGAAAATGATCATCAATAATACAGAATAAAATACAAATTTTCTTCTAGGGAATTAAGTAATGGTATAGAAAGAAAGGGGAAAAAAAAATCAGTAGGTCGTCCACCTGGTCCCTATACAAGAAAAATGATTCACAAAACTCCAGAGTCATCTCCTCTGGTAAGGATATTTCTTCCCCCTTCCCCTCTTCCTTCTAACTGCATCATAAATGTTGAAGAAAAACATAACAAGTTAATATGAATTTATATTCCCCCACTTGTTCTCAAATGAAATAAATTAAAAAATCAAAATTTAAGTTGAAGTACCTTTTTTTTTTTTTCCTGTAGGATAATGAACCAGTTCCAGTGATAGAGAACCCAGCCTTGGAATTACCCTGCACTGTTGGGTAAATTAATGAAAATAACCCTCCCATAAAACATTATAACACTATGTAGTTTATATGTTTGCTTCTGAAATGTCAGCTCAGTTTTTGATATAAGATTGTTTTTTTACATGGCAAACCTCTTATCTTGCAAAACAGGAAATCTGATGGAACTGCACATTCATCCAATACCTCAGATGTGGAATCCACAGGTGCTGCCAGTATGAAAGAAACTACCTCATCTAGCATTTCCAGACATTATAGGTAACTATGCAGTTACTCTATCTGCTATAAAGATCAAGATTTGCAGTGTATCAATTTTGATAAAATTTTCTCAGAGTAGAGCTATAAATTGCATGGGGAAATATAAAGAAATAGGATGAATGAAAATTAGTCTTTAATAGTTCTGCTTACAACTCACAGGGTGAAGATTTTTTGGTGCTCACTAACCATTATTTTTGATGTAAACTATGTGGCTAAGTTACATTTACTGAAAAGAATTAAACTGCGTAAACATTTGCTGAGCTTAGTTTTCTACTAGTGGTCACAGAAGAACTGATGTGTACTCTGAATTAATTTTAGCAGCTTTTGGGTTTGTAGGTTTGTGTATTCAAGTTATAAAATACTAAGTATGCTGTGACTTTTTACAGTCAATAGAGCATGGAAAAATTTTGGCACAGTCTTTATCAATAAATTATTAACTACAGTCAACCTTTTGTGCAAGTAAATTGTTACTTGAACTTTTCCCTCTCTCAAGTGCAGCAAATATAAATTTCTCTTTTGTTGAGGTACATGGATTCTACTATTTTGTCTCCCTTTTCTGGTTCGTGCTATTAAGTGCTTTCATGAGTTGTTTTTGTGTGCATTAGTGATATAAATAGTCAGTTTTCAAAAAGCTCATGTTTAATTTAGAGTTCTGAAATTGTTGCCTGTCTGTGGGCAATAAGTATTTTATGAGTGAAAAACAACAAAAATTATAACATGAGTGGCATGGAAATAACTGATGAGACAGCATACATTTTGAATTCCTTGGAGTTAATGCTGTGGGGTTTTATTTTCAATAGTTTATCTGACTCGAGAAAAAGGACTCGTACAGGAAGAACTTGGCCTGCTGCAATACCACATTTGAGGAGGAGAGGCCGCTTTCCACGAAAAGCACTCCAGACTCAAAATTCAGAAATTGTAAAAGATGATGAGAGCAAGGAAGACTACCAGTATGATGAACTCAATACAGAGATACTTAACAACTTAGCAGATCAGGAGTTACAGCTCAATCATCTAAAGAACTCGATCACTAGTTACTTTGGTGCAGCAGGTAGAATAGCATGTGGGGAAAAATACCGTGTGTTGGCTCGTCGGGTGACACTTGATGGAAAGGTGCAGTACCTTGTGGAGTGGGAAGGAGCAACTGCATCCTGACCGTAGGACTGAACATTATGTTCATTGCACTGTCATCTGTAAGTACAGTTCATAATGCAGAGCCACGAGAGAAAAGGTCTTTAAATGTGTTTCTGAAAAAAAAACAAAAAACAAAACAAAACCAGTTTAGCCTTAACATGTAATTGTTATCATTACAGCTCTTGTGATAAAGACTTACGTTTTTAAAATTTGTCTGAGACTTAAATTTTTTTATCTGAACATTGTTAGATTGTTTTAGGTTGGGATATTTTGGGTTACAATTGCTTAAAAATGTGCATGGTGTTTAAAAAAAGATGACATTTTCTAGAGAACATTCCATGGATACAGTTATTGTGATTTAGAGAAAATATTATGTAGATAGCACAAATATTTGAAAAATCTTGGTTTGTTTTCTTACCCAAATGTTTGCAGAAATGTATTTCTATTTCAATACTTTCTAGATTTCATAAGTGCAGTGTATATAATGCCTACTGAAGACTGTAAAATACTGAAGTTTTCTTTCAAACAAAGTGTAAAAAAAAAAAAAAAAAAAAAAGAAAAAATATATGGAGCCTGTAAATTGCTCTGTGACCAGACTTCATTGTCTTCTTAATATATTCTCTGTGTGTGTGGGTGTGCGCGCGTGTGTGTATATACAAAGGTGTATATGCACACACAGACCTGGGCGTGTATATAGATGTGTGATTGTGACCTATGCAATACAATTATGGGATCAGTCAGCTTCTGAGAATACATCCCATAATTATTTTTTCAGGAATAGTTGCCAGTATTTACACAGCAGCATTTCTTCTCAGGCTTATTGGGTGCTGTTGCTTTTTATGTACTAAGGAAAAGTGTCCAACCAGTGCAGCGTGTTCTGGCAATGGGTGCAGTCATTGATGTTCATGTGCTCTACATTCCATTATTTTCCATTTGAATTAACCATTCAAAAATAATGCAGGATCATAAGATTTTGAAATTAATTCTACTGGAAATAACAATTTGAAAGCTCTTGTGGCACTCTGATTGTAAGTTTCATGTCCCAGTTATAAAGTGAGTTGACAGGAGTAGTGTAGGATTTCTACATATCTGTAGAAACAGTCATATTTTGATAAGTGTAGTATGAACGAAGTGTGTTATTGCACAGGGTCAACAAATGTTGCCATTTGAAGTAACATTACTGATTTTATTACAACATTACCTCTTTTGTGTTTATAAAATGTACCAAGTTTTAAATTGATAAGATAATTTTACTTGTTAAAAAAAAGTCAAAAAGTCTCTTGCCAGTATTAGATGTTTTTTCTTTGTCTGCTACTTTTGAGGGGGTTTTAGCCAAAGAGTAAACAGAAGAATATTTTTACTTTGGTGGTTATTCACTGTACAGTATAAGGTTAGTTTTCTTACATGCTTACAGTTTGCCACCAAAATAAAATTATATAACATTAACAAATGACAGAGTGGTTTAAAGTGTACTGCCTGAGTTAGTACTTATTTATTCCATTACTTGGTTATTTGACTTTTTCTGCTCATCTTGAACATCTTGAAAAGGTGATTTTTTTTCTGAATTTTTTTTTTGGTCACCTTATAGCCAAAGGAAGCAGAGAAAGATTTTTTTATCCTGTGCTTGGTGTATGGCTGGCTGGGTTATATTAGCTTTATAAAAATGCTAATTACAGACTCCCACTTCTGTTTACCTTCACTAAAATGTGTGGGTTTTTTTCTCACACCCTCAGCTATTAATTTAATGTTGCCTTGCCTATAGCTGCAATATTTTGATAACACAGCAACTTCATGTTAATTTTTGAATGTTTATATCTTGAGATAATGCAAAATGTAAAGCCTTTGTAACCTTACTCACACCATCTGTATTTGTCTTTATTGTTTCACTTGATCCAAGTCCTTTAATTCTAACTGAACACCAGCAGTATTTTTCATAAAGATTCATTTAACGATAAATATTGGAATGTACTTGGGGACGTTAGTGGGGAAGGTGTGGGGAGAAAATATTTGTCAGACTTAAGCTGTCCATAGACTTAACTGTTGTGAATGTCGTTTCATTTTATTATGGTGGTTGACTTAACTCTGATGTTCAGTTTGTATTTTTGGAATTGTTTTTTTCTTAGAATTAAAAGACCAACATTAAATGTGTGTATTTTTTGAGAGAGAAGAATGAGTTTTGATTCTGTACTCTTGTGAAGCACATACTTGGTGGCATCCTTCCATCCATCATTTCCCAATCTCTAGCTTTCCTGTTCCTGTCCTGGAGACACTTGCCCTGCACATAGACACTAAATGGTGTTCCAGCTATGGTTGAGGGATGCTTTGTTACAAGGTGTCATGTACTGGAAAATGCTGCAATAGTGCTGCTGAAGATAGATAGAGCTAGAGTAGTAATTAAAGCACACCTACAAATGCCTTTCTCATTTTATGTGAATTTCATTGTATGTAGTAGTGGTGTGTCTCGAGGAAAAATACAAATGTTGCTGTATGTAATGATTTCATTTTGGTATAACTCGATCATTGTATGTATGCATGTGTGTAAATATATGTAATTCAACTTTGTTGTGGTCACTGATTTAGAACCATTTCTATGTGTATGATATTTAATATTTTTCCATTATGTTTTATTTGTATTACAGTAGTATTTAGGTAGGAGAAGTCTCTTGTGACCGTTCTAAAAATATAGGTATCGCATGAACAAGACAGCAAAGAAATAATGGCACAATACTGGTCAGAATTGTAAAATAAGCATCATAGCAAACTATTTGTCAAATCATTGTTCTCAACAAAAACTTCAACAGGAATTTTGAATAAAACTATGTTTTTTCTATGCATAACAGGCATTTTGAAAAATCTCTAAGCATGATACATGAAATGAAGGTCAATATTTTGATGTAGCATGAAGACAAAAAATGGCCTTGAAGGTGAAGAGAAGCACTTTATTGTCTAGGGAGAGGGGGGAAAGATAATTTAATAAACAGAAAAATGGTTTGTCTTTAGAACATCCTACTAAAGTGATCTTTAGTGTTATATTTTAAAAGAAAATCGGTGAATTGAGATGGAACATGCCAAGGCTGATCATGGAGCAGTAGTCAGTGATACAGATAAACTGGACAGAAGCATCAGTTCTGTGCACAGAGTGAAGAGGATGAGTCTTGCAAATACTACACAGGTAATATGTTCAGGCACATCTCTAGTTGCCTCACATCTGTCTGAATAAAAAATAACCCTCCAGTTAAGGGCATGATGGGAGAAAATTACATTTTGTAGAGATGGAGAGAAGGGTTTAAGGATGCTGAGTTTTGTTTGGTCCATGTTGAACTTAAACTGATGGCTAAACACCCATATGGAGGTGTCATATCTATTGATATCCAAATTTAGTTAGAAAAACATACTATTAATGCATGGGTTAAACACTGGAGTTGTCAATGTTTGTAGAAAAGTTAGCTTGTTTGGTTTTTTTGTTTGTTTTTGGTAAATTGGATCATCTATTGGTGAGGTGTAATGAAGAGAAAGACATGGGAAGAATCTTCTTTGGAGTCCCTGAAGGAAGTTGGAGGGGGGAAACAACTGTCTTTTAGCAAAGGTAGTGCAGGACAATAGAAAGAAAAGCAAAAGACAAATACCACTACAAGCTGTGCACAGTCTGAGAATGAGCTCTAAATTTGATGCTTTTGCTGTCTTTCAATTTTATCATTCAGCAACAATTAAACAAGATTTTTGTATTGTGTTTTAGTATTTTGCATTTTTGAATCCCTTAATGTTCTCAGTTAGCTCATCTCTACTATTTTTTAAATCAGATTTGTACATATTTCATTATTGAGATCCATATACTGTAATACCAAGTTATTCTGGTTTTCATTAGTACCAAAATATTTTGCCTGCAGATACTAGTTTTTCAAATACAGCTGTAGTTCATACCATTCTTTTAATATAATCTTTCTTCTGTTTACTGATACTATTTCACCAGTATGTCTTTTTCTTTCACTTGATCTGATTTGTTTCCAGCTTCTCAATTTGACAATATTCCATTTGCTTCCCATTGTTAGCTACTTAGTGTTTGGCACTGATTGACTTCCATGTGGTTTTGGTTTCCTAGTCTTCTGTTTATTTAATGTTCAACACAGTACCTTCCAATCCTGACATCTGCAGTTTTACTCTTAACAAGCTCATTTACTTCAAAACCTGCTTTAAAGCAGGAAGCTAATTAATAGTTCTGTCTTGCTCGAAATAAAGTTTTTCTGTAAGCACCATTTCCATGTCCTTCATTTGTGCTTTGCTGTTCTCTAATGCATACTCACAAAACTCGGCTATTGTTGCATTCACTTGTGTCAACATCGAGTGGGATAGTTACTGCTTTGCTATGTACGTTTTTCTCATTCACGAATATTACTAAGGTTGCCTACTTTGTGTTATTTGGTTGCTCTAATTTGGTATTCATAACTTCACAAATTGGTTGCATGATAGCAGAGACCCAAAAGCACTAAGGGTAAAATTCTAGAGATTGTCAAGAATAGTTGGAAATTGTGGGAAAGGGAGTTAGTGAACAACTCGAACAACTCTATTAAATCCTTCAGCATAAAAGAAAAGGACTTTAATTAGATGTTTAATTTCAGGTCCCTTAACATAAGGTTGAAATGTATAGACATATGCTTCTAGAACTTTTCTTTTGGCAACTCAATGCCTTTCTTATGCACCTGTATTCCAATTCAGCAGGTAGCAGATGGAGAGTGAGGAAGGATATCTCATTTCCAGAAACTTGGTATGCACCAAGGGAAGAAGGGAGTTTGTGAACAGCACAGGTTCCAAGTCTCATTAACTGTTGTCAACTATAGCACTAGACAGCATGAGAGACGTAATTCAGATGCTTCTGGTGAAACTTCAGCAGTGTAGGTGTGCTTACTACTACTTCTAAGTTTTTTATCTTTTTTTTTTCATTATTTTATTACTATTTTCTTTACCTTTGATAAAAAGCAAGGTATGTTATATGAATTGTTGGTTTTGAAAACAAAATTCTACAATAAGGTATGTAGCTTTTGATTGCATTTTTAATTTCTGTAGTAATTTGTGTAAATTGTGCTTGCTCACCTCTGTACATTGTTGTTCATACCTGTACATCACATTCCTCCTGTATGAATAGTGAATTTCTGTGAGAGAATACTGCTGGAGCCAGGGGGAAAGTATGGAAAAGAAAGGGCATAACATAAGCCATTTCTCAGCAGTAACTAAGAGTTGTACGTTTCCTGTCTACACCACAAGTTGCTAAGTTCTCAAATGAAAGAGTCTTGAGAATTGTTCTTTGAAACACAGGAATTGTTAGTTTTTAAAGACATCAAATACAGCTCAGTCTTCTTAGTTTCAGGCTGTCTTAATTAAGTTTTAGGGATAATAAGTCTTTAGAACAGACTGCACATAATTTTTTTTTTTTTAAGTACTTCAGAAAGGGGGAAAAAAAAGTAATTGCTGTGACTAATTGAGTAAAACTTTTAAAAATGTGGTCTTAACATTGTACCACATGGTCATGGACTGAGGATGGTGCTGCAACCTGGCAAACGAGTTACAAGGCCGTGCTGCACTGCTGAGCACGAGAAACAACTTGCCACTCTGAGGCACAAGGCTGTGTTGTGTTGTACATGGGAAGTGAAGGCAGAAGGTGTCACTTCTCATGGTGCATGCGTGCAGAGATCAGGAGAGAGAACTTCTGCAGGTATTTCTCATGTCTGTGTCCAAAAATAGCTCTTGAGAGTTGTTACTGCTCATGTACTTTTCCAAGTCAAATCACTGTTCCTTCTACCACTAATTGCCCAATCTGACAATGTAACATTGTACCTTAGTATTTTATCATCTATTTCATTGATTCAAAATGCAGCATAAAGGAAGTTCCTGTTTCAGTACTTGAACAATGTGGTTTGCAGGCTTCCGGGCAGCCCCGGGTGTCTCAGGAGTCTTACGAAATGGTAAACAAGCTCGGATCTGTCATGTGTGTTACTCAACCCAAAAAAATGCTCCAGTATTTTGAGCTTTATTCTCAGCACCTGGAGTATTATTTTATGAATAACGCAAAACTATTACATATGATTAACTAGTAATAATTTATATTATGCGATTCTTAATTGTGAGCTTGATACTGTGACACTATTTCCTGTTGATGTTTGCTGCTGAAATAGACAGTTAAATATCTTAAATACTTTCTCTTAAAAAGACCAGAGGTTGGTGTCTTTCTGATCTGATGCCTGTGTAAATCTTATATTATTGGCACTGATAAAGTTGCTTTTGAGTTTCGGTGAGTAAGAACAGAATTTGAGCACTGCATGAAGAAGAAATGAAAAAGCTGCATTACTAAAACCAAAATTCCTGTTAGCTTAGCATCCTCGATCTTTTGCAGCATTCATAGCTATGGCATTCTTCCTTCATTATAAAACAAAGAACACAAACACAGGTTTAAACTTGATTTATTGAAAATCTCAGTTTTGCATAATTATTCAACATCTGCAAGTCTTAGAACATTTAATTCTGAATAAGAAGTCCATTAAGAAAAAAAATGTAATTTATATTCTCCTTTGTAAATTTTACAGTCAAAATAAATCTACTCTTCAAAATCCAAATACAATGTTATTTAACTGCAAGTATGAATGCCAAAACCTTCACCTATCATAAACATTCCAGCTGCCAAAGTCAATGAACCTTTCTACTTATTCCCTCTTTCATTTTTTAGCGGACCTTGAATGAGGAGAAAATACAGTCAGAGCTCTTAGTTGCAGAACAATAATTTCTTCCAGATGAATTCTGCTGCCAATTGTTGCATTTTCCTTCTACCAGAGACCGCTATTTGTAACAGGAGACACTGAACTGCAGCAGTCCTGTGTCTTTGATTAGAGCAGGCTGCAGTCAGTAGCAGGTTAAACTGAGACACCAAACCATTTTGCCACTGATGTGTAACTACTGTCAGAGAGGCACAGCAGAGCAGCTGGGGAACCCAATCCCTTAAGGTGCCCTTGGAAAACTTGACAGAGCTTATCTGTTGGAGTTCTAAGGTGAAATCTCAAATCTAGTAGCTTAGAGAGCAGAGGTAGATGTCTTAGTCACAGCTTCCCAGAGCTGGTTCAGCATTTTGCAGATGGTGATGCAAGCAAAGATAACGTTGGTAGAGTGCTACTGGGAGATGGACAGGGAAATGGCAGGAAAACATTATTTGCTACTCTAGCTGAAACAATTATTTTTTCCTAGACATACTTCTGTGATAAGAACAAAGCTTTCTACTTCCAGGCAGCTTAGAATAGAAAGTAGCATATGGAAGTGAGATACACAAAACCTTAAAGGGGGTACAGTCTTATCCTGGACACAGCTTTGCAGAAAGATGAAGTAGCTCAACAGCCTTTGGAGCCCTCTATAACAAGTTCTGTAATAATAATACTTTTGCTTATAAAAACTATTTAGAAATATTATTGCTAGGTCCTCTTGTCTGAAGTTGAAACTGAAGTACTGTTTCTATGTTCTGTAGCCCTTGCTAGCATCTGCTTCATTTGAACAAATTATTTCTTCAATGCACCTATTGACCCTGTTTTTATTCATAAAACAATATTTAATCACAAAGTCTCAGAGTTGCAACTCTGCCATTCATACAGATGACCCCACAACAGGCACAATACTACTACATATACTTTTTTTAAAACACTTTTTAAAAAGTGTTTTTAATAAAGTTTTTTAAAAACTCTTACGATGAAATGTAGTTAACACATTTATACAAGAAATTCCAATGACTTGGCACATTGTAAAAATTACTAACTTGGAACTACTAAAAATAAGGTAATTCTCATACACCAGGCGTGTTGGCAAAAACTCTATACCCTCACTACACAGTTAAAAGCCACTTCATCCAGATATTATAAATTTCTGATTTGTTATTAGCTTTGCCTTAGTTAAGTGATACTACATATTCAGTTGCTCATAAAACTCGAAGCCTGTACTTACTGCTCCTGTGATTTGTGCCTTATTGATATGAACAGCTAGGTACAGAAACACTGGTTAAATGAAGAGAGTGTACTTACACAGCTGAAAGACTTGTGAGGGTGAGCAAAAAGGGAAGGTTTAGGTGAACAGCTTTGGTTTTATATGGCTATGTAAGTCACCTGATTGTTGCATTAGTCATAATTGTAAAAAAAATAAAGTGGAAAATAAGAGGGATTTTGAGACTACAACAAACAATGTTTTGGTATCCCATGACAACCCCTGCCTTTATTAAAAGGAAAAAACATGAGAAATTACTTTTTTTAAAAAATTAGCTATTACGTGAGGTAAGAGTAACTAAGAATTTGCAAATCTACTTCAAAGTGTGCCTGTATTTGTTTGTATACCACGTAGTCACTTGTCTCATGTAACAGCCAAAAAGGAACATAGGATCATGCAACTACAGGACAGATTTATGAACAGGAATTGTACCTATTTTCTCCAATTGTTTTTCAAGACTGACTCAATTTCACATTGATGGTGCTTTTTTTAAAGTGCTGATATTAGTCATCTGTTATAAAAAGATCTCATGTTCGTACATAGTTAGCCCAGTGTTTCTCCATGATGCCAAAGAACAAAAGCTAAGGATTTTTAAATACATGTAAGTCTGAAGAAAAATGACAGTAACTACCAATCCTGTAAACTTAGGCACATATGTAAATTCATTAAGTATTTAACAGCAACTAAACCAATGTCTAAGTTACTACTTAAACTTTTATGTGAAAATGAAAAAAATGACAGTTATATTAACATTACTTTGCATATGCACCAAGTGTGCTATGCATAAGGTAGGCATTAACAATCATTAACAAATCCTACAAGTACAAAAAAATAGTAGCATTTGGAAAAATAGGAAAGCTTGGGAGGATGCATTATGTTCATGTTTTAAAAAAACCAACAAACCACCACAAAAAACAATGGAAAAACCCCAAGCACAAACAAGACCAGCACCATCACATCCAAAAAGCCCAACATGAATTGAAAACCTGATTTTTACTGTCTGTTCAATAGAATCTGAAAGGTCTTTATTTTCTTAACCGTAGTTTATTGCTCCCCTCCTCCCCCATACCTGTTATATTGTTGTGATCATAATATGAACATTAATGAATATTAAGTTCTACTTTTCCTTTTATCTTCAAAGAGACTTTTCAACATGTAAACCTGCACAGCTGATACCACCACCATTACTCCCAAGTTGACCATGGACCAGAAATTCACTCTGTCAAAGTTGCTTTCTTGTATGTTTCGGTCACGAGCCTCAAATGCTCTGAGCAGGGTCTGAATCTGGACGCTTTTGCTTAATCTGGCTTTGACACTGTTGATGGATTCCTGATAAGTAACAAAAGATTATTTTTAGAAAAAAAAAACCACCTGAATTAAGTGGATAGCTTGCAGCACGTACAAAATTATTAACACTCTATTACCACCTGTCATTTAATTTCTTAACAAGAGTTAATTTCATTTTAAAATATACACCTCGTCAGTTTTCATTAATTTGTCTAGCCTGTTTATTGTGTATCAGTTGTTAAGTCTAAAAAGACTTAATTTACGTAGCATTAGTGTTTTGTAGTAATTTTGGTTTTTCTCTTTTATAGGTAGGGAGGTAAGAGAGAAATCAAACCTATCTGGACAAATAAAAAGCAGTGAATACTGCAGAACTAGTCTCGAACCAAATTATGTAGTGGCAAGCAAATGAAGAGTTTCTTCTGCTGCATAATAAAATTAAGAAGCTTTTTAATGCAAACTACCATCAGGACTATATCTGTAGCAAAAGAAAAGTACACTAATGTTACACTCCTGTCTGCTTCTGGTGTTTCCACTCTAGTGGCCATAAACGGCTGCTTCAGCCTTGATACAAAAGCAGACTTTTGACAATAAATTTTGAATAGGACAACTGGAGGTCCTACAAAGGATATAAAGTGTTACCCTGGGAACTAGAGGAAGTACATGAACACTCCAGCCATGACAACGGCAGCTCAAGATCCACACCTTATTCTGCACTAAGTAAACATCTGATCCTGTGATCTCTTGAAGTTTCATCCACCACGTAACAGATACTAACAACACAAAAGCTGATCTCATAAAGTGCTGAATTATGTTCTTGATATAATTATGGATCCTGAAGTAACTTTTAGTGAGAAGAGTAACATTCACAGTAAAAGGAGGCTAAAAATTAAAAAAAAACCCCAAAACCATACAGTTAAACCCAGCAGTAACATTTTCTCTGTTTCATATTTAACAAAAATATTTCAAAACAGCTATTTTGGGGAGCCAAATAACTTTATGATGATAAAGTTCATTGTTACACAATAAGGAACATGAACACCACACAAAAGCTTTAAAAATAAGACACAAATCCCTAGTTTCACCAGAAAACGTGTTCTCATTAAGGAATTAAACTATTAAGTGTTTATGTTAGTCCTCATAGAGCTTGCAGATAAAGTAATACTTGGCTAAGTAAACAATGGGATCAAATACTAATGTTAACTTTACAAAAATTACCTACTTTATAAGATTTTCAAGGCTCTCAAAGACAAGTTCTGCATTTCTTTTTCTTTTGTAAGAGATACCAGTATGTAAACAAGTATCTATCAAATCCATTCAAGTATTTTTTGTGATTAGTGTGAGGGATTTTCTTCAAAACTTCACATATAAACTTTGGTTTTTTCTAAGTGTCTTGATTGCCAGTTTTAAAGATCTGGTCAGCTTTTCAGATTTTGTATTTGGTTTTATTATTATTTGAAAGTGTGTCATATACCTACAAAAGATTTTAAACATTGTTTGTTTTGTTATTTAAAAATCTTCATTGTTTATGACAATAAATAATACACTGTAATTTTCTACATGATGTATTCAGTGTGTGCAGATGTTGGGGTTTTGGTTTGGTTTTTTTTAAGATACCTACTGTCTGTAGCTATGATCAAACAAACAATAGCTCACTGCATCCTACCAAGCAGTAAGAACAGTGGTACTGGAGCACCAAGCAATCCTTTGCTTCTAGAGTAATCTCAATATTTAATGATCATAAAGGGAATAAGAGCTTTGACTCAGCAGTAGTTTGAATCCTACATCAAATAGGGTCAGAATACAATTTAAGCAAATAGAACCACTCAAACAATGTCTGCAAAGATGACCCTGTAGTTTATGCAAATTAACTCTCATTCTGTTTATTAGTTTGAAAAGATGTAATAAAATTTGGGAGCAAAAAACCCAATATTGTAATATCTAATTTACTGAAGATAGAAACAGTAATCCATACTTCTGCAAAGATGTGATGAAGAGGCTAACACAGTACTTTATTTTTAAACATTGATAAAAATTATGCAGTAATTCCAACTACATCACTGGGACTAAGTAATACTTTAATGGTCAAAGTATTCATTTCATTGCTGCTAGGGAAGAATGTCCCATTTTAGCAGTAGGAAGAAGGGAAGCTGAATTGGAAACCAAGTGACTGAGAGCTAGGCAGTTTGTTCTTGCTCATGAAGGGTCTATTCTGAAAAGATTTTCAAGTTTCTGTGTGTAAACAAGAGATCCATGGTGCTAGACTTCCTGTATTAGTAAAAGCAATATATGGAACTGGAATACATTCCAGGATGGCACAACAGACCGAGGCAGAATGGCTACATGATGTTGAGTTTTTTTCCAAATGCTCTTACAATGAATAGAATCAAAGATAAAATACTAACCAGAATATCTTCCAATTTCATGTCTAGGAGATCTGTGCCTGTAACGTACTTCTTCCAGTCTTCCTCATCTTGTCCATCTTCTCCCATATTGTCCAGGATCAATTCAAAGAAAATCACCTTTTCAGAAATGGTACTGAACGTGTTGTCAAAGCAGAACATGTAATCCCCATCTTCTGTTTCCACCCTGTGTAATTAAGCAAAACGTGATTAACTACACTTTCTGTGCTGGTCCTCAAAAAGTCCGTTTTTGTAAGCACACCTTTCTCTTTAAGACTGACATGCAATTAGAAATAACCAAATCTTCCTTCTGTATAAGAATAAGAACTCTAAAGACACCTTACAGATTACACAGTCACAACAAAATCCCACTGACTCCAAAGGCTCAAAATGATGAAGACAGCAGCTTACTTTCATTTCTTTTCAGGGATTTTGAATCATTGTTAATTACTACAAAAAAATACACAATAAGTGGAATTCTTATACTGTATAGTAAAATTGCAGTAAATATTACATATTTTGACAAAAGGACTGGAAAAATAGGGGACTTTTTAGCTTGTTATTTGTATGACTGACATGATCTTTTGCTATTAGATATGGAGACCTTTTTCAACTCCATAATAATTATTTTTATCCATTGAACATTAACAGCTATCATTAAAACAAAAATACCCTTCACTTCATGCTACAATCCATGTAAAAAGCATTCAGTGTTTATAAAAACAAAATTGGTATTCTCAAACTGTCCTATTAGAAAGTCTTTTGTAATACTAAGGAATAAAAAGTACTCAACCTTCATTTTAGTTGTATTTGCTAAAGAAATCAGAAAAGTTCTTTATGTAACACTTCTGAGTTTGAAGATTTTAAACTTACGTATGAACTCCATCTGATTTTCTTTCATCAAAAACTAGAGTTTCACCTTTTGGGGAGAGCAGATGAAAATCAACATCTAATCCTGCTCCATCTAGAACCTGTGAAACAAACAAAAATAACCAACCTCCGACCAGCGGAATTCCTGTTTGCACTGCTGACAGCAACATTTTTAGGGAAGGCAAACGTTTTTAGGTAAGGGAACAGACAAATAAAGAATCTGAAAGATTAATCTGTCTGGATGAGCCGACACCAAATTAACTGGAAACAGATTAAAAAATGGCTCAAACTAAAAGCATTTTAGCAATTTCAGAATCTTAACCTAAATGTGATCTAAACCTACAAGGCTGGGCTTATATTGAACCTTTCCCTAATTACTTTTAAGAATGCATACAGTTTTATCAACAGGCAGGGTTAGACAACCTGTAAAAATACCAACACCAGATGGCTAAATCTAGCATTTCTATGGCAGATGTCATCGACTGGTAAGGACCTGCACTACTCCCATTTCAGTGGTAGAAGTGTTCAAACAAGTCACTTTTCTGTATAAACATGTTACACACACTTGTACACGATGTGCTGTCACCCCCAAGATATCGTTGTTGGGTGAATTCAGAGTGTTGAAGACAGGACCAAATGTCTTACGCCAATCAAAGCTGTACCACAAGTCCTTCTCACCTTTTGATGCACATTTAAGGTCTGAATTCTGCCAGGGCATTCTCTTTTCCCAAAGACAGGAGGAACTGAAAGCATTTAGCTTCCCAGGTTCTCAGGCTGTGACTAGAGCATTACAAAGATGTGCTGCTTTAACTGTATAACACAGCTACAGTTGTATCACTACACCTTCTGTGTTGTAGAAATTCTTTATAAGGAAGGTGGTAACTGCATAAGGGGGCGGAGAGGGATCACATTTGTGACGTTACTTAAGTCCGTGCTAGGGGAATTTTTTGTTTGCTTGTTTTCCAGTGAGCTTTTTGAGTACAGCAGTCTAGTCCTGCTGAAATGGAGGGCAAAGTTTACACAGCCTCAAGACTTACCAAAAAAAAAAAAAGGATAAAGGACAAAGAAAATTACTAGCTAACACCTGATCAAATTAAAAACCATACACAGTGACATCTCTTTAAGGCAATGCTCCAGTCTAAACACCCAGAATAGAACTTTTATATTTGCATAGTGTTTACCTTATGTCTTTGGAGAATGACCTGCATCCTATGTTAAATATTCCTATGCTTTAGCCACTAACATAACTAAGTACAAAATAAATCTATTTGCAGTAATATACAGAACTCCTTTTCTACACAGTGATACAGAAAGACAAATCATTACTGTTAACAGTAGTGCTAAGAAATTTATGCCTGAGTAGAAAGAAGTTAGGTGTATAACATGATACACATTAGTCCTTTCTAAAATAATGTCTTTATTTAGCTTATGATCAAACTAAAATCCTACTCTGTGCAAAATAAACTTCTGTTTGGCTTAGACAGGACTCTGAACAAAACTTCAACACCTCTGTCTTTCATTCTTGTTCAGTTCTGCATATAACAGTATGAGAAATTAGAAATAATCAGGAATTTCAGCTTTATCTTTCCATTAGGAAACAGAAGGGAAAAAGAGATGGAGGGGAAGAGAGACAGATCCTGGCCAGCTTCGAGGCACAGTAGTAGTAGGGTGGGAGAATATTCAGTGCAGTTTCCCTCACTGTACCTATTTTACTGGAAAGAAGTCTTTGTTTTACGGAGGATAAAAAAAAGTCTGAGTCAAAATCTATCCCAGCCATCTCTGGGAAACTCGACTCTTCCCAGGAAGGACATTAGAATCTTAATGATAGTCTGTTAAATTGGGCTATTTCTGTAAAACTTTCATCATTGAGGTGAAAGGTGTTTAATACACCTATCTTTGTGGCAAGTATGGGCTCTGTGCATCAGCACAACGTTCCTTACGCTTTAGAGCTACAACACAAGGTCACAACCGCGAACTTTCTACATTCTGCCCTTTTAAAGGATGGTGACTTGAGCTCTTCTAAACTAGAAACAAAAAAATTCCACCCAAACCACCAAAAGAACTATTAGAATAATTAAAAAGGCAAGTAAGTTAATTTTTAACTCCCGAAGGCAGAACTTGTAACAGTGCACAATTCCAACGTGGCTTTGCGGGCGCTGCCGAGGCCGGCAGAGTCCCGGGCAGAGCTGGGCTGCCCGGGTCAGGCCGGCGGAGCCCCGCGGCCGCTGCTCGGGGCAGGCACCACGTCCCTCGGCAGACACTGCCCCCCACGGCCGAGGCTGCGGCCCCAGCAAGGCAGGACCGAGCTGCCGGCATCAGGGCCTGGCAGAGCCGCTGTACAGGAGGACGGGCAGACGGCCCGGAGACGGCAGCGCCGCCGTCACGACGGGATGCGGAACCCCAGCTCCCCTCGGGACACCCCGCGGGGGGACGCGCCCTCCCGCCCTGCCCGACCTGGTACTCGAGCTCCAGCGAGGCCTCCTTGCGCATGGGCTGGTAGAAGCACTCCTTGCGGCCGGCGGGCAGCGTGAACGTGAAGTCGCTGTCCAGGGAGGGGCTGAACTCGGCGGCGCCGGGCGGCGGCAGCAGCAGCGCGAGGCACCCGAGCGGCGGCAGCAGCAGCAGCAGCCGCGGCCCCATCGCGGCAGCGCCTCGGAGCGCGGAGCCCCCGCGCGCGCAGGCACCGAGGAGCGGCGCGCCCCCGGCGG
>VZRV01003482.1:1610487-1667592 GCA_013398115.1 Falcunculus frontatus
TCGGAGCCGAGCGACGGCCGCCAGCGCCCCCGTACCGCAGCTCTCCGCCAGCCCGGGCCCCTGGCGCTGGTGCTGCCCGGCCGCCCGGGGCCGGTTCTCTTTCGTCTCTCGTTGCGCTGGTCACGGGCAGCGAGGCGAGTTTTGCGCATTCGCGTGTGCGCCGTTCGCTTCTCGGGCTCCCCGCCAGGTGCATGGGACTGCCAGATCTCTGAGATGCGCTGCGTGACAGATTTTTGGCAAATAATGTGTCTAGGAGGTTTTTCCGGTTTTCATACATGGCAAGTCATGAAGCTTTTTGTGCTTCGTGAATGCATGTAGAACTCACAAAAGTGGCAATTTGTTATTTTCATCTAGTGAACGTGGGAAGGAATAGTGTGTGAAATGTACGTCTACATTTGGAAATTCAGTATTTTCTTTATTGTATTTTTTATCCTTTCCTTTTTTTTAATCTTTGCAAATAGTCTTTATGCACATTTAACAGTGTTTTAATATTAAATATTACTTTAGCCTTATGCATGTTACCAATGGAATGTAGAATGTGGACTTGCTCTGAAAGTGGTGCTGACGAAGACCTGCTCATAAATGTACAGTCATTACAGAATCAGCTGAGGAGAACTGAAAAAAACCTACAAACTGTAGAGAAAGAGCTTTCCAGGTATGAGTGTGTCTGGGAATGAGAGCCTCCTGTCTCTTGTAGTGTGAATCTGTCTTACTCTATGTGACGGATCACTGCAATTAGCTCCTTTCGTGCTTCTCTTTTGAATAGTCTTTATGAGCAACCGAATAAAGAAAAAAGGAGTAGTGACTTTTTGCTTTCCTTCCAAACACTAGTACAAGTACACATTACAGCCACTGCTTCGATGAGGTGGTAGACTTCCCTCTGGAGGAGTTTGTACAGCCGAATTACAACTGTCAAGGCTTTTCCAGCTGTAAGAAGAATTCTGGTAGAACATCTCGGGATTTTCAAAGAAAATCCAAAGTAAATATTTATCTTCATTACTTCTTTTTATTACTTAGGCTTTCTATTCTTTGCTATGTTTTTGAACCTTTTTTGGTCGCTGGCCTTGGAGTAGATACACTGTATCATTGGAGTGCTATCAAGTGAGCACTCTTAAACATAGTATCATTTGAGTACATTTCTTCTGCGAAGTTTCCGCTCCCGCCTTTCAGTACTCGAGACTGGTAAGAAAGATGGGGATGAAGTTTTTAGCAGGTCCTGTTGCAACTGATTTAGATTAGATGTAACAAGATGTAACAAGTGTTTTCCTTACGAGGGTGGTGCAACACAGGAACAGGTTGCCCAGAGCCGTGGTAGATCCTCCATCTCAGGAAACATTCAGGGTCAGGTTGGACAGGGCTCTGAGCAAGCTGATCTAGTTCAAGTTGTCCTTGCTCATTGCAAGGTGGTTCGAATAAATGACCCTTAAATTTCCCTTTCAACCTGAACTACTTATGATTTTATGATGTATTTTTATGTCTAGTCTTACTCAAACGTATTTTTATGTCTAGTCTTACTCAGTATCCACAACTTTGGATAAAACTGTGGAAGAAAATGAACATCTTCAGGAGAAGTTGGATGCCCTTCATGAGCAAAATGCATTTTTGACTTCTCAGAACCACTACCTAAAGAACAGAGTGGAAACAATGAACTTTGAATTGATGCAGTCAAAAACAAAAGTACGTATCTTTAGTGTATTCATCAAAGAGAAACACAAACCCCAAGACACCCAGTGCCCATGATTTCTGAGTTTATAATTCCAAGCAGAATTTGCTGGATTTTGTCTTAATCTGTGTAAGTTTAAAATTTTATGTATATTTAATATTCTATATTAACCTTGGACAGAATACTTTGGAATCTATTTCTCCATGGGCAAAACAACTGTATTAATTATGAATTCCATCTATTTATGTTCCAAAGTTTAGTTGAAAGACAGTAAGTCACAAAATGAAAAATACACTATGAAAGAAAATAGTTCAGTAATGTATTTAGTACTGTACATTCATGTGTCTGAGCTACATAGTCATTAATGGGAATAATAATGGCACAGTAGTCATTTGTCTAGGAAATTAAAATAGTTGATCTCTCAGGTTGGATTAATATTGCTATTTTGAAAAAAGTGAAGGTGAGTTAGAAGGGAATATTATATCTAATAAATTGTTACTGATTTAGTGTACACTTGTCTGTACAGGTTTGTTTTAGGACAACTATGTTCTTTTATTTGGTTTATATATAATATTATATAGCTATGCTTAGTGCGTTTGGTTTGAGAAATGTTATCTCCAAAACAGTACAAATAAATAGATAAACAAAATGTTTGACTGCCTGGCACTGAAAGAAGAAATATTTGAATATAAACTTTTGGGGAAAAGCAAGAGACAAGATCAACCTATAAAGAAATCATTTTGCTAGACAGCATATCACACTGGAACTGGAAGGAATGTTAAACGAGCAGAAAACTGGACTTAAGTTGGTGTAGATGAACAACCATAATTTACAGTAAGGTTAGGAGCACTGTCATTCAGTAAGCAGATTGTTCTTATGTTTCTCACCTGTATATATGCAAATGTTAATGTAACCCCAAATATGTTTGTATTTCAGATTTCATATCTTGAGGCCGCATTAGGTACACATTTAGTCAGCATTCCGAAGTTGAAAGAACAGATTGTAAATTTGGAAGCAGAAGTTTCAGCTCAAGATAAAATTCTGAAGTAATAAGTGTACTTTTAAATCATTATTTTATTGTTGTGTTCCTGCTAGTCCAGTCTCTTTCTGGGGATGACATAATTACTGGTACTGTGTGGGTCATGTAATGTGGAGTCTTAAACTTTCATTTCAGAGCCATTTATAGGAGGAGGGGGGTGGTTTAGTTTGTGCTGAATGTACTTCAAGAAACTGAGAAAAAATAATAAAGACTGGTAAAAGAAACCAGTTTATAATGTGTGCTGAATACAGATGTGCCCTTACAACTGGACAGAATGATTGTTTGCTACATGACCACATATATTCTCATGTAACAAGCATATGTATTTCTAAACATGACTGTGTTCTTTGTAACATAAAGGATTCTTTCTTCAGGAGCACATAAATCAAGGCAAATGGCCAAATAAAGCTGATGTAAACACTGTTCAGAGGTATCAGGAAGACATACCTGGTTGTCAGCTTGCCTTACAACCTCATGTTAAGTAATATTCAATTAATATCTCAGTAGGCTCTCTTCACAAAAAAAAGTAAAAATACCTATGTTAAATTTATATTTTAGTGTTCTTTCCCAGTCCCACCTCTTGGCAGAGAAAAGATGATTGCTATGATCAGAGCTCATGACACAAAATCAGCTCTCTAGGTCCTTGGCAGTTGTGACACCTGGTGCCTGTGGACAAGTCTTAGACACCACTCCAGACTGCAGGCAGACTCCTAGGGAGTCTGGAGACTGAGTGTTCCTAACCTAGTTTTGAGAGTTACAGCATGTTTGTCTAGCACTTCTTGAGCATTGTGTGCAGAAAAGAACAACAGAAATCTATTTTTTTTACAAAAAGTTCTTATTTTTTTAGTATGCTTTGTTTATTTGCTAGAGATGCAGAAGATAGACTAGATCAAAATCAGAAAACAGCAATGGAAAGAGAACACATGTTGCAAAGATATCAAAAGGGCTATAAAAATCTGAAAATGGAGTTAATTGAACAAAGCAAGCAAGGAAAGAGGTAACTAACTAACTAATTTTAATAAATTAAGCATAGAATAATAGAGCATAAGTGTTTATTTCCATTGTTTGCTTTGTGGAATCAAATTACTTTTCTATTTAAAAAAAAAAGGGAAATTCTGTGGGAAGGTACTGATTATTTAAATAGGCACATTTAAAATCTTGAAATTAGCTGGTAGTTGCAGGCTGATAGCACATGCTAGTAACCAATTTATCAGCTGTTATTTTTTTCCTTCAGAATGGATGTACTGCAGTGGAACACTTCAGTGTCCAGGATATATTTTTCCTGAATTATTTTTGTCTTTGTCTTGTAAGAACCTGCAGTATATGCTCAGTACTTGGTATTCAGCAGTATTCCTTGGTGTGAGGAAAGTGATAAAAGCACAACTCAAGAGAACATTTTTATGTTATCCTTAATCTTACCTGTCTATATGGTACTGTTGAAAAGGGTGCTGTAATTCCACCTCAATCCCCATTTCCCTTTCCTATTGCCTCCTTTAGCCTAGTGGTTCTGTCACTGCTGGGAGGGTTAGAGAATTTGACTGTTGGAAGTTGCTATGAACACTCCTATTGCCTCCAAAATGTGATTGTAAAGAACTGAGTGGAATAAATAAAAGGATCCCTACCTGCCCTATTAATTTAACTGCATTACCTGGGGAAAAAACTGAATTAATGACTTGGGAAAGCATTTCTTGAACCATTTAAATGCAAACTCTGTTTGACTTGTGCTTCTACTCATGAAATTACCTCTAACCTTCTTATGGCAAGAAAACCTGAAATATTGTGGGGCTTGCACTGCTGGTTGAATAAATGTTTTGCTTTATGATTGCTGTTCATTCAGAGCATGTGGGGTTGGAACTAGCTGTACTTAGTTACTAGTTGCAAATGTAAATATTTTGGTACTTCAGAAAAGCTGAGCTTCTGCCAAGTGTTAAAGGCAACGTATGACGTTATGGTTGGTATTAACAATTACTACGGTTTACTTTTAATCATTAATTCCCACAACTTACTATTCTTTACCCAGGCAAACTGAAGTGCTTTAGACTAACACTATTTTTTTGTTCTGAAATGCTTTTATCCCCTTCTCTGAATACTTTTGCCATCTCCAAATGGGCAGTAGTCCTCAGACTGAGAGACACCAGTCTGAGGGTTGGCTGTACTTAGATGAGGCACTGCCATATCCCCACAGCTCCCTTAGTGGAAGAGAGAAATGTTACTGAGCAGCAGCAATTCTTGTGTGCTTGTGTTGGCTGTCCTGAACAGACTGCATACCTGAGCTGTCCTGAGGTTACTCTGCCAACTTCTTCCCTAATGAGTACTGATAGGGGAAGAGGCAGCGGCGTGGAGTGATAGAGGGAAACGGGGGGGAGTCTGGGTTGTTTCTTGGAACAGATTCTCACGTGATATCTGGGGCTTGGAAAGTTGGAAGAAGAAAGGAAGTATGGAACAATTACTGTAGTAGTTGTTTTTAGTAACTGGAGAAGTTAGTTACATTAATGGCTGGAGTTTGTGGGTTATAAAATTGGTTTGCATCTTTTGTTTGATAGAGCACAACAGCAAAGAAATGAAGCTTTGTTGAATGTGGAGGAGCTGACAAGAGCTTTCACAAAGTATAAAGCAGAAATAACTGAAAAATTAGAAAAGGTGAGAGTTTTTTCTTCACTTGTATTTGCCATGGCATTAAGATTTTTCTTCCAATAAGCCAGGCAGCTAATAGCAACAAGTTTATCAGTGAGTCAAGAGGCGGGATGAGGTAAGCAGCAGTTTGTCATGATAAATTGTTATATAATTTTACACTGTCTTTGCACAGTCTGGATCTTTGGAGTCTGCGTCTTTGGAGTATCCTAATACTGCTGCTGTTTATTCTGTCTCCTGCTTGCTAGCTGGGAAGTTTATGTTTTAAAAATACAAGATCCTTTTAAAAGAATTCTTTTTCTCCATATGTATAAGCTGTTCAATAAACCATGTGCTGAAGAAGAGCTAAGATGAAAATGAAGTCATCTCCCAAAGTTCCAATGATCAAACTTGTTAATCCTTCCTGCCCTGTGGGAGGAGAAAATACAGTTAGCTCTTACAGAGAATTTTTTTTTGTTAGACTTCTTTCCTTGTGGAACAGGGTTGCCAACCACAAATATGCCCTAAAATATTAACTTAATTTCTTCCTGAATGACAAAAAAATAAAATTTCTTTGCCTCTCTCCTCTTCACAATAGTGAGCAATAGTATTGTCTACTTACTTACCAGAAAGAGCATAGTGTTTATAATATTCATTTAAAAATAGCATCTTGACATGGAAGCTTAGTTTATTGCTGTACAGTAATGAAAAAAAATGGCTTTTTAAGGCTAAAGCTGAAGAAGCAGTATTGGGAAAACGTTTAATTAACTGTGAAAAAGAAAAAGAGAAGTTGAATGAAAAGTGTATCAGCTACAGAAAGGATCTAGACATCCTAGGAGAGCAACTAAGGTAACACAAAGGCTTTTAAAAATTCTTTGCACAGTTATTTTAGAAGAAATTGCGTGTTGCAAATGTCACTGTGAATGTGCTGCTCAATTCATGTAGTTCAAACCAAAACATTTCTACTTATTTTCTATAACTAATTTTTAAACACTTTAATCCCACATGCAGCCACCTATTCCCGGTAAGAAGCTCCCCCCCAAGCCTTCAGGGGCACTGATTCCCTGGGTCTCTGGCTGCTCCTGAGGGCCATGTGGCTGCTCTGGTTTGCTGTGTACCTGTGCTCTGCCCGTGGGGTGCTCCTGCACCTGCCAGTGAGCAGCACCCTGGGAGTCCCCTTGCGCTGCCAGCTGTGGGTCCCTGCCTGTTGCACACCACGTTGGCAGTCCCAGCTAGAAGGAAGGAAGGATACTCTTGGCATCTGATGGGGAGGCTGCACTCAGGCCTCAGTGGAGGTTGTGATGCTGACTGCAGCTTATGGAACGGTTAAACCTGGTTTTGACGGCTCTCTGTCCCAACTCCAACTGTTAAAAGTTTTTATGCTTTTTGTATGTTTCATTTTAAGCTGAACCCCCCTTTTTTTCTGAAGTTCTTTGGTAATTCCCTCACTGCTTTAATGAGGGAAGACAACCATCAGCTGGTTGGCTTTAGAATTGTTAGGTTTGGACAAACACCTGCACAGATATTTTGGGGGTATTCCATTTACATGCATTGTCCACACTCACATTCCTGTCTTAACCGTTGTTCTTTAGGACATTTTGGCAAGAGTGGGCAGTGTATGAACACCCTTACATTAGCTTGAGTCTCCTTAGTAAGTCTCTGCTTCTAATAATGAAAAACCTCTATGTTCAGCAATACCTTTTAAATGTCTTTTTAGGCAATTAAAAGAAGATAATCACAACTCAAAAGAAGAAATTAAAACTCTAGAGGCAAAGAACACTGAAATTACATCAGTGCTAAGTCAGTCTGATCAGAAGATCATCAAGCTTGAGAGTGAACTTTCTGAAAAAGAAATAGTACTTAAAGAGAGAAGTGCTCTAATAAGTGAAAATGATGACCTAAGAGCACTTACTGCACAGCAACGTAACCACTTGAAATTATGTTGTCAAGAAATTGAGGATTCAAGGGAAGAGCTTAGCGTATTAGAAACCATTATTTCTCAGTTGTCTTTAAGTACATCTGAAGAGGTAGAGTAACTAATACAGTCTTAACAGTGTATTATGTTTTGAATAATTTTAAGGATTGAGTTATTCAAACTTTTAACATCCTGGTATATGTGTCTTAAAATTTGTATGCCAGTATAACAGAGGAATTAAGGATGCTGTGAAGCAATAAAAAGTTGATTTTTCATTGATCTTTGTCTTCTGTTAACTTTTAGTTTAAATTGCACCATTTCAAACACCAGCTGTTGAGTTCCTCAACAAAAGAAGCTACCTCTGAATCTTGTGGTGAATCGAGCAAACCTTTGATTGCAGACCTAAGGTATAACTTTCTGGTTACTGTACTATGGCAAGAACAGGCAGTTCATAAGGTGGTATTAGAACTAACGTGTAGAAAGAATGTTAAATAGTTGTCTCCTCCTTTATAATAGCATTAAATTGGCAATGAAAGAAGCAGAAATTCAAAAGCCTTGTGCGGACTTAACCATCTGTACTGGAGCTGAGCATCTTTGTAATCGTAACGAAGGACAAGAAAACAGCAGGTTGTGCGACCTGGAAATGGAGCCTGTCAAATTGATCAGAAATCCAGGAGGTAAGCTTGCTGAAATAGCCGTGCAGTTCTGTCTAATTAATCCACAGAACTGAAATGTTCTGGAGCGATTCAAGTTAGTTTTATAGCTTTTTTAAAACGTATCTCTGAGCTAACAGATATGGTTTGGTTGAACAGGGAGCATTTTGCCTCCTTGGATACTGTCATGTTCTCCAGACACAACATATTCATTTCTTTTGCTACTTAAGTTACTCATTCAGCAATAGCCAAGTTAGGAGTTGTGTTGAAATGGAACCATGCATTTTTTTTCTTTATGCAGGTTGTGCTAAGGTCTCAGTATTTTTATTGACTCTTTTCTCTGTCTCCTGCTGTCACAGTGTTTCTGTGATTGCTTCTGTCATTACTGTTAGGACTGCTCCAGGAAATTATGTCAGGGCACCTATATGATGATGCTGTCTTTGTTTTGTTTGTTTGTTTCTTGGGGTTTTGTTGGGGTTTTTGTTTTTTATTTTCATGAGTCACTGCTTTCAGTTACATTATGGGTTTGCATGTTCTTTTATAAATTAATTTTAACTTTATTTTTTCTACTTTGAGAGAGGAGAAAATGTCAACAGTTGGAACTTATAAGCAAACAATTTGAAAAGCTGACACAAAAATTCCAGAAGGAGATAAAAGAGCTACGCACTAAACTGACCAAAGCAGATGATGAGAATTCTGCTTTGAAGACCAGCATGGCTCAAAGAACCAGTCAGTTTCAAATCATACAGGAAGACCTATTGAAGAAGGCTTCAAAAACTAGTAGCTTAGAGAGAGAAGTAAGTTTTTAATAGCACTGAAAACTTATCAAGAAGAATAATAAAAAAGAATATATCACTTTTTCTTTAGTTCAGTAATCAAAGATAGTGAAGACAACAGTTATGGAAAAACTGCAATTGCCATATTAATTTTTAAATCTGATTAATTTGAGAAAAATTTAAACTAAACTTTTCAGCAAGCAGAAAGACTTAGATAGCAGCCTTAATTTTTTAGTTCTCAGAAATACTGTTTCAAAGCCAGTGTAGTAGGTAGGCTTTTCTGCTACTAGTTTGATTTGTTATGTGGAAAATGTACACAGTCTTGCTGGTTTGGTTGGTTGAATTAATGGGTAATCTTAGGGAAACAGATGTTGAAGGAGTTGTATTTTTCCTCATTAAATGCTAGTTGCCAGAGAAGAACATCATTACCAGAGAGTCACAAAAGAAAAAATTTAGGGTTCTGCTTTTCTCAGAGTGAATAAGTTAAATTGCTAATGTTTCTATTCTGGTGCTAATGTGCTAATTAAGCCCAGCATAATGGGCTTTGCAGTATTTCCTAATAATGGATGTAAATATTATAAATATGTAATAGCTATTTCACTGATAATTAATCAGATAAATTGTAGGTAAATTGTCCTGAATCTTTCTCTGTAAGTAATAAAATATAATAGATCAACAAAATCAACCAAACAATTTGTTAAAAATACTATAGTAGTAGCTAAAATGGACTCAGTGATGAGAAATTGTATACAAATATTTTAATAAATCTGAAACAGTTGTCTACAATGTTAGTTTGTGCCATATTTAATTTCAGATAAGAAAGAAATCTTCTCAACTTTCTGCACTTGAGAAACAGTTGGAAGAAAAGACTATTGCTTATTCCAGTGCTGCAGAAAGAAATGCTGAGTTGGAACAGGAACTCATGGTAAAATGTTCTCTGAGAGAAACTACATTTCTGTAAAAAGACATAGAAGTTTAACTTAACAGTAGTATTCTGTGTATTCAAAATGTGTAGACTTTCAGATCTGCTAAATAATCGGTTCAGATTTTAGGGAACACAGGTTTTAAAAACTGAATCTTGTTTGAAATAAAACATCCCTTTTTCCCTGCCTTTGAATGTGGTAAGTTATTAATGAACATGCTCCTTCTTCCTTGTGGTCACACGTGCAATGAAGATCTGGCCCTGTCGAATTGCCATTTGTTTCAGTGAAATACATGTAGATTTGTAAATAAAAAAGTCTTCAAAATGGTATTTCAAAGATTCTGTCTATCCATATGAACACAGAATTTCTTTTTGTCTTTGTCAGAAGTTATCTGTGCCATAGTTCATCTTGACAGACACCTTGTCTCTGTAGTGGCTGCATTTACTCACATTCTATACCTCTGTTACAGGTGTGACATCCTCTGAGATGACACATGCTCTGTGTAACTTCAGTATTTTCTTTGTTGTTCCTTTATGAAATCTAGAAATGAGATGATCAAATAAAACACTGCTTAATATCACAGCTAAATGTTTTTATTAAGTCCTTTTATTGTTGCTGCTTCCTAGGAAAAAAACAGATGCATTCATGAGCTGGAAATAACTATCAGTGAAGAACATGAGAAAATAACTACTGCTTTTGAAAATGAAAAGTTGGTTCACTTTGAACAGCACAAAGAATTGGAGAAACAGATTGACCTAGTAAGACCCTTATCGTGTGGTACTATGTATGAGTGTTATACTTGGTAACTTTTTCCTATGTTTATTTGTCTTGTAATTTCGAGACACATACATTTAAAAAGTTATATTAAAAAGCTCTTTCTTCTCCTTACGTTACCTGATTTTAGTACATTTTCCATCTAACTAGCTATACAACTTTCCCTCTGAAATATTCATATCCTGCTCAGCTGAAGAGAAATAAGGAGTTAGGAAGAGTACTGTTGTTCTTTGCTCCAAACACCCAGGAAAAAAAATAAAAGTATAGCTTTAGTGCCTGGTGGGTTTAAAGCATGACAGCTTCTAAAAATGTTCTCTTGTTGGCTGAACCTCTGCCAGTCTGAGTCTTATGAGCATCTGTGTTCAGGGAGAACTGTTAATAGGTTTTTCAGTCTCTAGAGAAGTCTTGTTTCTCCATATGATTAGAAATATAACTGTGATTATTTCTAGCTGTTCAAGAAGCTTCTCATCTTTTACTAAAGAATGTATGCATGTCTTATTGTCTTGGCTGGTGACAGGCAATTACACTCTGTCTGCCCTCATTCTCCTCTTGATTTAAAATATTAAGTGCTTGAGATTTCTTGATAGTTTTAAGACTGCAATACTGCCAATGGCAGGAATGTATTTAATTTTCATTATAAAAATGATGGATGAATAGAAATGAATGACATATTTAGATACACAAATTCTTAATAAAATAATAAATTACAATTTACTTACGGACAGCTTCAGACACAGCTGGGGAAGAAACATCAACAATTCATTGAACAAGAGAAAATAATATCTATTTTACAAGAAGAGGTTATACATAAACAGCATCACATTGAATCACTGGATGGGCTGTTAATAGGAAGCAGAGAGGTAAGGTTGGCTCTTGACTTTCTTTAAATGAAAATCAAACAAGTGACTAGAAATAATGAAAAGCATATCCTTAAATACATGGAAAAGTTGGGGAAAATGAAAGATGTTTGTTTCTGCTTTTTAATTCTTGTTTGAGTAATTGACTGGATCTAGTGTAGTCACCAGTTACTGCTACTACTGCTATATATTGTACAAATTTTAATGACCTTTCAGTATTTTCTGTCTTTATGCCTCTGGATTGCCCCTTGGGCTTCTCTCTCTAACGAGAGGAAAGAGATCTGGGTAAAGAATGATTGCATCAATCCTGCACTAGGTGGAAAATCAAGAATGTTCTAGTATGATAATGTGTTGTTCCTTTTAACAATGCCTGCTGCTGCAGAATATGAAGAGACATCTATCAGCGACCAAATTCACTTCAGAATATCATGTACACAAATACATTACACAAGCAATTGTATTTTAAATACACTGATCTGCATTTTTTTCCTGATTCTGAATATAAGTTTTTATTAAATTACTGTTATTATATTAATGTTATGTCATACTTATATTTTGTTCTCTTGAATAAAAATATCTGTAAAAACAGGAAATGGAAAATCAAAATGTCAAGAAAGATCAAGGATTGAAGATGCTGGAAAGTCAGTTAACAGAAGAAAAAATCAAAGTTAGTAAGCTCTTTGTAATTTTCAAGTAATAGTTTTAAAGTTTGCAGTAGCAGTGTATTTCCTTCTATCTTTTATAGAAAAACTGTTCTATATAAATTTGTCTCAAGTAAATATTCCAGAAATCATTTATTGGAAGTATTTTTTTTTTAATCAGTTATTTCATTTTTTTCATTTTCTTTTTTTTAATTAGAAGAAGCATGATGAAACCTACAGTAAGAGCTTATGCAATGCATAATTGCTTTATGCAATTATTGTAGTTACAAATAGGGCAAAGTTGTGCTCATTGTACTCCTGAAGTCCAACGTGGTCTCACAGAGTTAATGTTATATATGCTTTTGGTCTATACATGGCATAGATTTTAGATACATATGATAGTATAATATTGGTCATGTTTTTAGCCATCTGTACCTCTTCCTAGTGTTTGCCTGATAATTATTTTCCCTATTTATTTCCATATTTTTGCACTTGCATCAGAATTTTAATAAACCAGTGCCTTGTGGGGATTTACCCCAGTCAGGTTTCAAAGTATTAAATCTTCAGGATATCAGTAGGAGAAGATACTGGGGACTTTGCTGTTTTCATGCACTTTCTGACCTTGTGTTGGACCAATTTTCTATCCAAGTGGCTTTGTAGTATTTGGGATGTTTTCCAGAGATTTAAAATTAAGACACATTGTAATTTCTCTTCAAAAAGCTCTTAAATCAGCTGGGGACAGAGATACACAGTCCAGTATGGTTTAGAAAACTGGCAGTCTGATTGCAAAATTGAAAGCATTAGTCATTCTGCAGCTAAATTCAGCACAATTCTCATTGATGAGAAATCCTAGCACTGAAACTAAACAGTTAAGAAAAGCTTAATTACTGTGCCTTAAAATCTCTGGGGTTCTTTTGGTTATAATTTTTATCAGTTCAAGGTTATAAGGTATTTGTTAGAGATTGCTCAAACCCAAATGAACATTAAAAGTGTAAAATAGATTAACAGTGTTGACACTGTTCAAAGATCTTCCTTTCCTGTTTGCTGAAACTCAGGCTCTGTCTCCCAGTGCAGAAAGGGAAATCATGCTGCTTGGTAATTTTTTGAAAAGAACTGTATTAAGATCTGAGTGGTTTTTTAAAAAAACATGTGTGCCAACTCAGCTATGACGATAATTCCAAATTTATTTATGCAGTTCTATATGTAATAAAACGTGATGGATTCATGTTTGGTATTGACCATATATTTGCTTTTAAATTCTAGCTACTGACAAATGTTGGCATATCTTCTCATAACTGATTGTCTCGCCTGATTTAAATAAAATCTAAAGTATTATAATTTTGAATTTCACAAATAATTTTAATTTTTGAAGACTATTTCAGTTTTAAAGTTTAATATAATCTTCCATGACTGTTTTAATATTCCTGCGATAAAAATGTAGCTGTTTTGATGTTTTACCCAAAGATGCCTTTTAATACAGTTTTTAGACTAGTTAGTACAAAACATGCCATGCAATTTTAAATAATCTGTTGCATTCACCTAGGTACAACAACTTGAGTCAGCACTGAATGCATGTAAGGAAGAAGTTGCACTATATTTGACTCAGTCACAAGAAAATAAGGAGATGTTTGAAAAGCAGCTGAAAGAAAGGTCTGAAGAGGTAACAGGTTGTTTTACAACTCTTCTGTACTCCAGAGAACACTTGTTATGATTGATTTAATCTAAAAGTTTGTGAAATAACAGCCAAAATTTGCAACAGGAGCTGTGAATACGAAGTAAGCTGGGAAAAGATGATGCATTTTGTGAGGGTAAAGGGAAAAACCATAACTAAGAAACACTGGATAAGTTAAGGGAAAAGAAGCACTGAGATAAATGAATGGTTGAAAGAAGTAACAAAATCAGAATTACGTGAAACAAAGCATTATTTTGGAAAAAATTGAGAGAGCAATTTAAATTTAAGTGCACGTAATTGATTTGTTTTTCAACTGTCTTAATGGGGAGGAAGTCCTGAGCATAAGAAAATGTTTACTTCAAGACCCTGAGTTTAATCATACTTTCCACTACTACATGAAAGCAAGAAAGAGTTAACTTTAAATATTAGAATGAATTTCTATTTGTGGGTGAACTAATTATATAGTAGGCTGATCCTGTCAGTGCTGGCCTACCTGCTGAGAGAGGCTTTAGTCAAATGGAGATTGCAAGACCCTGTACAGGATTAACTTGGTGGAAATTTGTGGTCTGTGTCACACATAAGCCTGTGATATTTACTGCTGCTTCCTAAGCCCTAAACCCTATTGTTCTTATACTGCATATGAAGGGACTGGATGCTGTGTGAAACATCAAGTGTAGTGAGTGAGGCATTGTAATTATGACCACTATTTATGTTTTCATAAATAACTTCCAGTCACTGCTTCTCTTCGGAGTGAGCAGTTGGTGATCTCTTTTTGATTTTTTTTTTTAAAGAACACTTCCCTTTTTTTTTTTTTTGTTCCCTGGAACAGTTACTCATGGCATTCACCACTGAGAAACCAGACTATTCAACATAAAACAAGTTAGGCACTCAAAATTCCTGTTTTTATTGGAATGACTATTGTCATATAGGCAGGAAGAAATAAAGGGGAGGACTGAGAACAAAATCTCAAGGGGA
Source organism: Falcunculus frontatus (assembly GCA_013398115.1). Classification (NCBI taxonomy): domain Eukaryota; kingdom Metazoa; phylum Chordata; class Aves; order Passeriformes; genus Falcunculus; species Falcunculus frontatus. Next base: position 1,624,986 of record VZRV01003482.1, read on the forward strand.
AAACAAGGACCTTCTGAGAAATAAAGAAGACTGGCAGAAAGAAAAGTAGTTCAGTAATTTAGAAACTAAAAATATGTTATGTATGTTTTTAAAATACTGACAAGTTGTATTTAGAAATCAAGAATCAAAACCTGGGGCTGAGAAGTTCATACTTTCCTCACTTTATTGAGCCCAACTCAGTGACGAATTATGAGATGTCTGTTGTGTACTTTTGACACTGTAATGCAACTGAATTCAGATCCGAAAGTGTTATTGAGTCACAAGCGTGATTCTGTGCTCATTAAGAGAGAATAGCTGATGCAAGTGCAAATAAAAATATTTTATTATAATGGAAAATAAATGTCTTTTCAGCTTCATTATTTACAGAAAGAAATAAAAATAAGAGGTCAGAATACTCAGGACATGAGTGAACAAAATATTCTCCTGCAACAAACTTTGCATCATCAGCAGCAAATGTTACAGCAAGAAACTATTAGAAATGGGGAGTTGGAAGATAATCAAATTAAACTTGAAAAACAGGTACAGTATGGACAGAAGTGTCTACATATAGAGAGAAAATTAAATGCTTTATATGTTTTCATTATACCTATAAAATCTGAATATTTCTTTGATAACTGAATTGATAATTATTATTTTAGATATATCTAGAAAAAAGAGTTTAGGGGCTTATTTTATCTTAAGCCAGGTTCTGAGCCATCAAAAATTCTAGCTAGCATTAGAGTGGCTAGGTACTTGGAAAATCAAACCCTAGACTGCAGTTAAGGAGAGGTGCATTTAAATTCAGAAAGTTGCATCTTGTTATATTTACTAGAAACTATTTGTCTTTCAAATATGCAGAGTTTTTGTCTTAAATTACATACAGACTAAAGAAGTCTATTGTGTAAAAACTCTCCCTATGTGAATTGCAAGACAAGGGCATGTATTTCTTTGGTATGTAATTTAAAAGTACTCTTTAAATGCCATTTTAAATAGGTATCCAGTTTGGAAAAAGAGCTTCAGAAGCAGAAAGCATGTGCAGAAGATGAGTTGAGAAAGGTGGAGGAGAAACTTTGCCTAGCTGCTCAAGAAGCAGATTTAAACAGACAGAAGGTGGATGAACTTAATTGCACAATCAGGTAGGTTTAGTGTAAGTGAGAGGTGTATTCTGCACAGGGACACGTGGATCCAAAGGGCTGCTGTCTGAAATGGTGTTCAGCTGTGGGCTTACACACTTCAGTCTCTGTGAACATAGACTGCGAATCAGAAGGGAAGCTTCTGACCAGCAGAGGCATGAGTTTCTGGAAGAGTTTTCCAATGGAATTAATGCATGTCCTGGCAACCTATTTAGCCTTAAGATAGTACTTCATGAAGCAGTTCAATTCATAAGAGTGTCAACTTATTTGTAATTGCAGACTGTACATTCTACAGGAGCTTGCTAGTCTTAAAGAGTATAGTTTTGATTACAAGAAAAGCCTACTTAACATGACTTTTATTTCTATTTTATTCACAAACACTTATTTTAGAGCGTGTTGCTCTTGTTATTCCATGGTTCATTTTGTTCTGGTTGCTTCTATTAGACAGATTAAATTGGAGATGAATCAGTGCAAGAATGAACTTACAGACATGGAAAAAGAAGTAGTGCAATTAAAACAAGATGGTGAAAACAAAGCACTGCAGATAAATCAGTTGGATATCATTTTGGAAGAAGCAAGATCAGAGCTCAATAAAAAGGCAAATGAGGGTAATTTGGCTATTTTGTTTCTCAGGCTTCCTTTCATTAAACTATTCTTCTGTATGTGTTAGATGTTTCTCCTTCCCCCACTGTTTCATAATCAAGTACGTGAGAGTCAAAAAATGATAATCTTTTTAAACCCAAACAAAACCAAACCCAAATGAACAACACCCCCGCAACCCAAAAGAATCACAAACATTTTTTAACATACTTTTGCAAATTCTCACTTTTGTGGTATGTACCTTTACCCCAGGTGAAATGTGTAAGTAGTTTCCCTGTAAATTGGTAATGCAGATTCTTTATGTGATAGTCAAATGAGACACTTAGATTTAATAAAGGCATATGCTATTCACAAAAATGCAACTCTTTGAAACAAACAGAAAACCCCACAAGTCTATGGAAATAACAAACTTCCCAATCCAACTTCTTCCATTTAGTTTAATTGTACCATTGTTTTAAGCCAGAGAAATATCAGCAATTCTGCTTGCACTTTTCCTAGCACTACATATTCAGTTACTATATTGTCTCTGTACTGTCTCCTTGGCCAGATGTTTTTAGCTATATCCTTATGTTTCAAGTCAATTGTTGATTATGAACTGAATAAAACTAGCAAATACTTAGGTACCATAAATTTTTTTTTGTATAAGAAGTCACTGTTTTTTAGATTGTCCTAAAAAATAGTGATACTGAAAATTTATTATAACCACAAGTGCTACTAGGTAGTGCTGTTGCACAAAGACCCTGATGTACTTATGATTAAACATTCTCTTTTGTGGTGTGTGTGTAAAATAGTGAATGATTTAGAAGATAAGCTGCTTCAAACTGAGACTTGCCACAGGGAAGCCTTACAGAAAATGTCAGAACTGGAATCTGCATTACAGAATGCCCGTGGAGAATTAAAGATCACTTTAACACAGCTTCAGGAATTGCAGGAAGCATTACAGAATGCACAGTCCTCTCTGGAGGAGAAGAACATTGCTATCATGGACCTAACGACTGAGCTCAGGTAAACTGGTATCTTTTCCATCATGAAAACTTAGTTGTGTTAGTTATTCGTTAAGAATAACGAGTAGTTTGGATGGGGTTTTTTAATGTTCTTAGCAGCTCTCTGTAATTTTTAGGTGGTTTGTGGCTATAAGATAATTTGATACTTGAGATCTGCAGCTCATTTTTAATTTCTAAAAGTGGTGCTGAATTCTTTTGGGGAATTCTGTTTTAAAATCTGCTGAAATTATTTTCTGAATCCTAAAGCTATGAAGTAATCATAAGAATAGTCAAATTGTCCAGTTTCCTTTCTGACCACAAATTAATGACACTTTCTTTTTTAAAGAATCTTGATATAGCCAATTAAATAACTTGAATAATGAAAGTATTAAGAAATCCCCACCTGGAATATAATTAACAGAATTATTCTACTTGAGTTTGTTTCCTTGCAATCAATTCACATTTAGGGAAATATGCTTTATGTAAGTAATAGATTTCATGATTTTCAAGCTGGATACTTGAAGCTAAGCAACTGAATGTGCATTAAGCAATTAAACATATGCGAATTTCAGGTATTGCAAGGGTGAAATTGAAGACAAAAAGCAAGAACTCCTTGACATGGACCAAGCACTGAAAGAAAGGAATTGGGAATTGAAACAAAGAGTAGCTCAGGTCAGATAATTTTTAGGCCTGTTACTGACAATTATTCCTGTTACATAGTAGATAATTTATAAAAAGCCTGCTAGGTTTGATTACTTTGATGTATTGTCTCAAACTGTTCCGGTTAATACAACCTCAAACCAGCTTTATGTTGCTGAAGCCTCATGTACCAGGAAAATCAGAAGCCTTATGTCATAACCTGTCCCAAGATTCTTCATTAGTGATAAAGTTATGGGACAACTGTTCTCATCTTGATGTTTGCTAAAAGGAAGGAAAGATCTGTGCTGAAGAGTGCTTGGAGATGATAGATCCCTTTCCTTGTTTGCACTGGAGCATGTTTGATTCACATTAAAGCAGCCTCTAAATATGAAATGGTATCTTTGTTGTGAATAAATTTCTGTGGCTCACTTGAAATATTTTCAGTCTTTCGGTCTGGCTTCAGGACTTGATGCCCATCATGGGAAAATTCTGCTTCTGTCACTTATGTTAAGCCTCTTACTGAAGGAGTTACCAGCCTTTGTATTCAAGAATATTTGAGGTTCAGAGAGAAGGAGGAGTGGGGATTTGAACAAATCTGTTTAAGGAACTGACACTGTAAGGACACCAGATCTTGCACTGTATTTTTGCCACAGTGAGCTGCTCCAGGAATTCATCAAAGCATTTGATGAATCAATTTTTATTTGGTTTGGAAAAATTTGGCACTCCCTAACAAGGTGGATTAGAATAATAAACTACTCATATTTCTTTGAAAAGGAGAACGAGGCTTGCATTCTCTGTGTATGAGGACCTAGCATATTCAGTTATGGACTTTTTCTTGATTTTCCCCTTTTCTTTTTATGTTTGGCCACTATTTAGATGAAATAGCTAGGGTGTGGCATTATATTGACTGCTGAGAGAATACTCTTGAGGCTACAAAGGATTGATTTCATTCACTTTGCTCTCATAGTTTGTAATATTGCTTCTTAAAATCTGCATATTAGTTCAAAATAAAATATTTCCTTTTCTTCCTTTTTTACCTCTAGATTACACAACTGGATATGACAGTTCATGAACATAAGGGAGAAATGGAGCAACAAATTATTCAATTACAATGCAATTTAGAGAAGTCAGAGTTGGAAATTAAGGAATGCAATAAACAGGTAATTCTTGCTTAATTAAAAACACAGTTTCTCCAACAAAGGGCAGCTAATTCTATGAGAAAGTCTGATCCTGGGACACAATAGCTGGCCAGATTTAATGTAGAAGATGAAAATTCTTTTTTATAATAGGGAGAGGGAAGGAAGTACCTAAATAATGTAACGGTAAAAATACTTTATGAATTAAAACCATAAATTTTGCAAGACTATAACAGTGCAGAAATGAAAACCTTTTTTTTCACTTTATATGATACAGCTCCCAAACATCTCTTTTAGTAAAGGAAAATGTAGACAAAATTAAAAATTGACAGAGGAATCCAAAGTCAGGGGTAATACTGACAGTATTTGTGAGCTTTCTTTGTTTTGCGCATTTGATTTTTTTATAAAATTGCTCTTTGGTAAAATATTGGTTCAGATTTAACTGCATTTTCTGTTCAGATTGAGAGCTTAGAGAAGAAACTCCAGCATTCTAAAGATGAACTTCGTGAAAAAGAGTTTGAACTGCTCCAGAGAGATCAGGAAATAAATCAGCTGAAGAAAAAAATAATTAAAGAAAACAACGTAGCCTAGAAGCTCTTGGAAAGGTAAAACATACCTTGGACATACAATAAATTATCAATTGTTAATGCCATTGCTCTACTGCCTAGAAGAAATGATACAGTGTCTCTTTAGCATAAGTATCATTACTTCTCCCAGAATCATTGTATTTTATATCCTGGTGTTTGCTGAATCTTAATCCCCTAAAGTTAAACTAGTTTTATTATTTTAAAATTACAGATTTAATGGCACACTTAATTGTCGGCTTTCTTTGGAGAAATTTAATTACTAATTATCTTTAGGGACCTAATTTTCTGGCTATGGACGACAGGGTCTTCCTTGAAATGAAACAAAGCAATATGTTGTATGATGAGAGCTTCTTATGACTTAGGTACCTATCTTGTGAAAATTATTGCATCAAAAGAGCACTGAGATCTAGCATGCTTGTAGGAACGAGAAGTGAGAATTTTTTGGCATAGTGAATGGGAGAGTGTGGAGAGACTCAAGAAGATGGATAACTTTATGAATTATACAAATCTTTGGTTTGGTGCCCAAATCAGTCACTACAAGTACAAATGTGATCTGACATAAACAGGCTTTCTGCAGAAATAAGTTCAGCTAAGGATTTCCAAGCTAGAGCTAAACACCTGTGGCCTCTGCCACTTTGGTTATGCTGCATTTATGTGGTTTTTTTCCCTAGGGTGTGATATCAGAGAAGCCTTGTTTCTGTGTGAACACCGAAGGCATTTGATCTGTATTCTAGACCATGAGGGCTTGGCTGTGTCACAGCTGAATATGAAGGTTGTTTCACTGCAAATTAAAGCAATGTCAGCTCTTCCATCTTGAATTGTTAGGTTCTTGATGATGTTCAAGAACAGGACAGTGACTGCTGCTACCTTTCACACATATCATTAACAATTTCCGACTTTTCCTAAGGGCTGATTCTGAAGGAAAGAATTTCCTAGCTAGCCCCTGTACAGTTGCTGACTAGACCCTTTCTTTCCAGACAAATCGTCTTGTTTTTGCTAAGGAATACCAGGTAGGGAGGGGCCTAAGAACGACATAAGAAAGGCTTTGAAAATGGACCTCCTCCGGCCATGCACCTTCAGAGACCTGGGATAAGGAAATGAAATTTTATTTTCATTGTGGTGCCGTACATAAAAAACCACTGGATTTTAGAAGCATTCTGTATAAAATATGAAATATATTTCAGAGGGCTTCTGGCTCCACTTAGAATATGATATGGTTCCTTCTTTGTTTAAAAACTGAGGATATTAACACAATGTAAGAAAACACTTCCTCCACTAGTAACATATTGCAGACTGATTGACCAGTCTTCCACAGAAATTTTCTGTCCTAGTTCTAAAAACTAAATTGCCTCATCTGTCTAGGGAAAAGGGGTGGAGAGGCAGTGTGTATGTCTTGCCCAGGGGTACAGTGTGTCTCATTCTTTTTCTTCTTAATACACTACCTTCCTTCCTTGTTACAGAAAATATATTAGTTCAGGGAAGGAACTGCTTGGAGGGTTGATTTGTGTTCTGGTCCCCTCTGTCCCTTTGGGACTCATAAAATAACCGGGTCACGGAGTTTTCACTTCAGTCATTCTTTGTTCTTACTCTGCTTCAATCTATAGTGAAGATTTTGTAACAATACAGCACTCTGCTACCCTTAGAAGTTGTAAATATTCCAAATAAAGGAACTGAAAATATCTTGCTGAACATTAAGAATTGTTTTTTCATTTTTCTGGGAAATTGAAGTAATTTTCTTTATTAAAGAAAAAAAAGAGGCAGATTGGACTCAAAGCAAACTAATCTTTTGTGACCATAGTTCCTTCTGAAATGAGAAGTAAAATTGTATTTAAATGGTAAGTGAAGTAAGAAAAAATTAGTGCTTACAATGACTGACTTTCTAAAAGAGTGATTTTTACAATGTTTTTGAAAAATTGTGCATAGCATTAAAAAAATTGGGAATTATTGCAATAATCTTTTATTCATTAGGTGTAAGCTGCTTATATGCTACTTACAAGTGTTTCTGTACAGTATGTATAGCATTCCTCATAAAGAACAAGCACCTAGCTAAACATGGATAGATAAACAGAACCAACGTAATCTCTTTTTTAATTTATAACTAACATGAACTACAGTATAATATGATGTGAAATAATAGTGGCTGATACGGTCTCTTGTTTGCTACAGCACTAGCTAATGTAAACATTAATGTAAACAGCTAAAGAGACCTAAAACCCCTGGTTTTTTCTATAAATGAACTGTTGAATAATTAGATCCAGCATATACACTTGCTTGTAAAAAGAGGGGTAGGGGGGAGCTAAAGCTCTGACAAAAAAACCCCAACCTTAAACATGCTGTGTTTGGCTGCATTTATTTCTACATACAGCTTACATTCATGTTGCTATCTTTCTTACTCTGTGTTGGACATCATAGGCTTTTTTCCTCTTGATACTTGATACCTTGATTCTGTTGATAGGGTTTTTACAGACACTTCCTGAACTGATAGAAACTTTAGTTGTTAGCAACTTAAGAACAACAATGCAATCCAACATGAAACCTTAAGCCTTACACAGAGGAGTTATTTCAAAAGACAGTGCTCATTTAAACTGTACAAAGTTTTTACAACGATTTGCATATGAAGATTTCTTCTCAAAAATAGTCTGCATAACATTTTCCTATTTCTCTGGTGGAACTTAATATGTATTGGAAAATTTGCAAGTTGTGCTCTTTGAGAAAGCAAATGCACTTCTGTTACAAGAACAGTGAACAGAAATGCATTAATAACATAAATCTGGGGGTTAGAATTTGAGAAGGCAGCCATGGACTTGAGACCTACTGTTAGTTTTTTTGAATTTGTAAGGTAATATTTAATGATGAAAAGTAACATTTTGGTACAAATTGATTGAGACTTGGCAATTACATCACAGATACTTTGTTTCAGGGGCAAGAACTGTGAAGAAATGACTGCTGCTGCCCATTGGACAAGCAGCAACCCAGGAATGCTGTTGCTGGCATCGTAATTGTGCATTCAAAGAGGAAATTTTAACGTTGTATTTTTAAATACGGAATGTAGTTATTTGTACTGAAGCAGATGAAACCTTTATATTTTGCCAACTGTTATTGAGATTATTGCTGTCATATAATTGCATATTAATTTTTTTTTTATACTTAAGAATAACATTTATTTATCTAAAGTTGTAGGGATTAATTTCAGCTGCCATCTTTTTCCAAAGTTTTAAAATTATGTACTTGTTTAATATCTCACTTCTAATTAAAAGCACAATGGTACTACCCTCTTAGCAATTTTTGTTTGGGAATATTTTATCTTTTTTTGTACACATGCAGTGTTGCAGACACAACATCTTATTAAAATTGACCTGTTTGTAAGATGTTTTGGGACACTGATTTGATCATAGATGCTGGCAAAACCTGCTTGCCTTACTCCAAGCAGTATCTTTAAGATGCAAAGGGTTCTGGGACAGGGCCATAAAGCTTGAGCCTGTTTCTTTCATTATTTTTAATCAAATGAAAATCTATACAAAAATTCCCATTGATTAAATTCGCATCATAACTATGCGTTCTAAAACATATTTATTTCCATGTTTCCAAAAGTACTACACAATTTAGCTGATATGAATGGCTGGTGGCCCCACTTTTATATTTACATAAGCATCAGAAACTGCAAATACAGTTTTGAGGCCTCAGTCTAAGTCTGATTAATGCACACGATTTATGTGCATTAAGACATGTGATTCATACTTCAGAAAATCAAGTTACTAAAGTTATTTGATGTAAAGAAGAGGAACAGAACTGAATGTATTTCAGTTTAAATACCAGGCCTCAGTTAAGTGTTTTGCATATTAAAAGTGTATCTTAGCCAACAAACCTATCTGAGGTATTTCAGAAACTCTGCAAGTGACAGTGAGCTAAACTCCTTGGGCAGTACTGGCTCTTTCACTTTATGTAAACATGTTCCACAAATGCCACATGTTGTATATTAAGTGGTTCTACAAAACCAGCCACACATTCTGCTACCATTGACAAGGTCAGGATACACTCATCTAAAGTATTTTTGCAGTTTCAGATTATTTATTCTGCTATTATGAAAATTATGATGTGACAAAAACCACTGTTACTTACAGAAATAGATATATTGTGTATTTTAAATCAAGCTATTTCTTTCTCTATATAAGTGCAAAGGAAAAACCTTAGAATTAGGTTGACCGGTGCAATAATTGCAAATTAAACTACTTTTATTTTTTACTTCTCTTTATGCACATCACTTTGCCTTCAGCCTAGAAGTGTATGCCTCAAATTTCAGACAGATATTTTTAAAGCAGTGGAATATATAAGCCTTTCAAACCAGGATTTCAAGTGGAAAATATAAACAATCTGTAATTATAGCTGCATCCCAACACTAGTGGAATTCCACTAACTAGCATTGTATAAATCCTCATTTGCTCCTCCTACATGCACTAAATATAAATGTGCATGAGCAGCAAAAGCAATTTGCCTAATCTCTGAATCAGCTAAATAGCATTTGCACTAAAATTTTGTCTGTATACTGACTTATCTGGTTAAACTGTGGGTCAAACCTGATAAATAAGTAGAATCATAATTATATATAATCTTTAGATGTTTTGCTATTTTGTTGCTTGCCTGAGAAGTTAATGATTCCACTTATACTGCTCAAGACAATTTATTTCTTTTGGAAAGGATGGACTTTTATTTAAACATAATTTCAGTTAAATATTTCTGTTGTGTCCTACTCTTCTTGAGTTACTAACCAATTTACATCCATGCAAATCCTGGAACACTACGTTCATTCTTCTGAAGTGCGTTGCATTAACATGGGGTTGTTGGGTCTTGGAAAACATTTTACTGTGTATAATGGCATTGCAATTAGCTGAATGCTGTTCAGAAGGCTAATTGCTTATTAAGGTCTTTCTTTTTCCTGTCACTCAGGACAGAAACAAGGGACTGATTTTCTTCCTGAATGTAATATGCTTACTAGTTACTGTATGTTAAACACGAATTACACTTACGTGCCAGCCCAAATGCCCCTCTGTTTAATCCACAGTTTATAGGCAAAATATTTTCTCCAAAATTTAGACATCGGGCTAGTTCTTATTTTTTTAAATTTCTGACTTGTCAGTTGCAAAATCAAAAATGTTGAAAGAGATTTCAGCCTTAGCAAGAATGTAGTGGAGCTGGTCTGTTCAACACTTCCAGTCAGTTCTCCGCTGCAGCATGCTTGCTCACTTTCTCTGTTCTTGGTTGGGAACACTGCCAAAAGGAAATGTGAGGAATCTGTCCAACAACTTGTCTCTTTCAGAATCCACATCCCATTTTTCAATTTGGGTTTTTCTTCTGTAATGCCTATTAGGACTCTTACAATAGTAAGGCATCAGGGAAGAAATCCATTCCTCAATCTGTTGCCAAAGAATCAGAAGGGTGCTGTAGGTGTAGGAATTCTGAACAGCTTTAGCAAAGGGATCCCACTCTGGATGCAGTTTACTTTCCACAGATATGAGTGGAGGGCTTAGCACTACAGACCAATTGTAATTGTGGCAAGGCTTTTCCTGCCAGTACTGTGCAAGCTGGTTATTCTATTAAAAAAATCCATGTAGTTTACAAATGCCTCAATTTATAGATTAATCAAATTTCGTATTAAACATAATCAGTTTTGATGATGCAGATTATAAGCACGTGTAGGAGCATCTGCTTCTATTTTGTTTAGTTGGAGATTATCCCTTAATCATGCAAGGTCCAGGTGTGCATTTTCAGATTTGTTGACTCAGGGAAGCTGGAGATAGCATTAAAGGCCAGTCACATTATGCTGTAGTTACATTTACACTCTTGCTCCTCTGAAGAATTGAACCACTCAGTGAAAAGAATGGCAAGAAGAAATGTCCTCATTACAGGTTGCTCCTCAGGAATTGGACTGGCATTAGCTGTAAAAATGGCAAAAGATGAACAGAAGAGATTTAAAGGTAACAATCTATCTGTTCTTTATCTTTATAAAAACATACTATTTGAGATGGTGCTGGTTTTTTCTCTGTGATTTAATAGGTGGTTGTATTCAGTTTGGTGACTTGTTTCTGGTTCGTTTTCTTCTTCTACTGTCAAGAAAATACAGTGAAAATAAACTGTTTTCTGTAAGCAGGTGATATTCCTGTACCTGTACTGAAACAGAACAACTACTGGAACTAAATAGTTTACACACAGACACGACAAAAAAAGACAGTGGTATAAAATGAATAGCTGAAAATATCGGTAGGATTATGCTGCTTTGGGTATATATTCACAGCTGTGGTTAACTTTGCTTCTGGCTACTAAAATCTGCACATATACAGGCCCATGCCCATTTGAGGACCAAAGCAATTAATTTAAGTAAACAGTTTCTAAATTTGCAATTTTTTCCTTAAAGCACATTTCATTATTCCAAGCCTGTGTGGGCATAAGAGGGTGAGCAAAGGGGCTGGGATTTGTCTTATTGCTGCAAAGCATGGTATTTGCTATGATTGAAAATGCAAGGTGAACACAGCAATCTGTGGCAATTCAGTCTCTCATACTTAGAGTATTTTACTGCTAACTGACTGGATGCAGATCTAGAGCTTTCTGAGTAATTAGGCTACAATAATAGCTAATAAAACTAATTTCTATTTTGAGAAGTAGCTTACAAAAATAGACATTCTTTCAACCTAAGGAAGTATGTTTTCCCCTTTTTAATAAAATGATGGCTGTTCTGCTAAATATGTTGATGGCGATTTAAAAAAAAACCGTAAATCTGGAATCCAAAAGTAGGTTTTGGGTACCTAAAACCAATTTAGTGACACAATTTGATAACTGTTTTTTAATATATTGGTGATAGTATTATCTTTTTACACCTCATGTTCTTCATTATGCATAGCTGTTTAATTCTTCTCTTGAATTTCTTGAAGATTTCAGAACCAGACTGGGAAATTAGTGACAATATATGTTGAAAAAAGAATCTCTTAACTTTTAGTTTTTATCTGGTTTCTATTACTGATATTTAAGACCTGGATGTAAAAGCATTTTTCTTTAATACTTCTCAGTAAGACTGTCACAGTAAAGATTTTATTTCTGGTAAGTGTTGCTTCTGGTGTGTTGCAGTGTACGCCACAATGAGGAATCTGGCCAAGAAAGAGCCACTGGAGGAAGCTGCAGGCCACAGGCTGGGCAAAACCCTTGAAATTAAACAACTGGATGTCTGTGATGAACAGTCTATTAGAACTTGTGTGAATAGTATCCCTGACAGAAGGATTGATGTCCTAGGCAAGTACAGGATGTGTGTGCTGTGAACAGATACCAGATTTCTATAAAACACCATCTCAAACACCCTAGAGAAGTTTCATTAGTGTATTTTTAAAATTATCAAAGTAACAATAATTACATAGTATATTTGGTTCAAGGTTCTTAAGACTTCATGCAGACATGAGTGGATTAAATCTCACCCTGCTTCTATGAAGTAGGGAGGCTTGTTTTCCCTGTTTACAAAGGAGAAACTTGATCACAGGGAGGTGTCTTGGATAAAATGATATATTATTTTAGTAAGTGTGAGAAATTTTGCCCAAACTGGCACCTTCATGAGCAAGACTTTCTACCCTACTGACGAAGCACAGCCCTTTTTACAATGAAGGTAACAGCTGTCTGTACTATGAAAGCATTTGGGAATTAGCAAGTAAAAGAATAAATGCAAAGAAAATAAGGGTATTTCCCCTTGTATTGAGAATTGAAATTGTACTTTACAAATCATTCAGCAACAAGTGTTTTCATACTGTTTTGCTAAAAATAAATATTAGTATCTTAGTAAGATGGAAATACTTACACCATCAACTCTTACATCTTACCTAATAGAAAATTATGGACCTGCCTTTTTTCTGATTAATTATTAAAGCAGTGCTTAACAACTGTTTCTGCAAAATTTATTATACTCTAATTTGACATACTACTCCTAGAGCAGAATGCCAGTCCTATCATCATTCCCCACTTATAAATATCCAGGAGGCAAATAAAAATCAATGGAAGTGTGTGTTTTGGTTTGTTTATTTTGTTGGGGGGTTACTTCCTCTTGAAGATATGAATGTTAATAAAACAAAAACCAGACTAAAATATGGCTTGGTCTATCACTTTTTGAATATTTCTGTTTATTCCTATGGGTATTGACTGTAGCTTCCAATTCTTAATACTGAATTATAAACAAATACAGGTATTTCTTGACTCATTTTCCTTTATATCCCTTCATATTTTTTTAAAAAAAGGTCAAATCAGAAATAAATTAGTTCAAATGCAAAATGTCAGATAATTTAAATTTGATTAAGAGCATCATTAAAAATAAAGACATATGGAAATGTCAAGTGTATTTGGAAAGCTTTAGCAACTAACATATTTTAATCCTTTCTTTAAGGATTATTTAGGATCATTTAACCCTTAGTCCTGGCATTACTTCTAAACGCTTTCCAGTAAAGATTACTAGTTAATGTTTATGGAGGTTTTTGCTTGCTGTTGTCTCCCATTTTGTGCAGTGAGCAATGCTGGAATGGGGCTCATTGGACCTATTGAATGTCAGACCATAGAGGAAATGAAAACTGTGATGGATACCAACTTCTTCGGCCTGGTTCGACTCCTGAAGGAGATTTTGCCTGACATGAAGAGGAGAAAGAGTGGCCATATAGTTATAATAAGCAGTGTTATGGGAATACAAGGTAAAGTTGGTTCTTCTGTTTGCTTGAGCTAAGAGTTCAGTATTCAAAATCTAAAGCTTTCCTCTTTTAATTAAAAAAAAAAAAAAAAGAAAGTAGGAGCTGGCATAGCTGACTCTTGTGCTTTGTGATGCTGAAGTTCCAGCTATAAAAAGCAGCTGATGGGTTTTATTGTTTGTTAGTACACAGCTACACTCAAAGCATTTTAACAACAAAACCTGCCAAGTAAATTTTTTTAGAATTTTAACTTAAACTCTATAATTTTAAAAAATTTTATTGTTGTATTTTTATTATCTGGAAAACGGGGCTTAGCATTACTTTTCTCTTTCCTCTTGGAAAAAATTATGGGAACAGACAAACGTGCTTACTACACTCTGCACAATAATAATAGAATAAAATTCAATCCCAGCCAACTGTACCACTTTTTGTAAAGTTTCTCATCTCATAACACTCGAGAGTCAAATTTTAATGACAGATAATGATATTCCTACTCTTGTACTCTCCTGTCTAGATGTATTGTTTTTCAATTATTACAACTGTGACATTGATCTTATTCTGGTGAACGAGAGTCCTCCATCAAAATCCAAGAATTGGTATTTTAATACAACACTTACCCTCCACCTAAATGGACTGATGTAGTTCTTTTTCTAAATCACTCAGATGCAAGCTGGATCTCTTGCATAATTGTATCTCCTGCATTACACTCAGCCTCTGTGTTCATCTAGAGCCTATTAAAGTCTTGCTGATAAATAATGCAGATGGTATTATATGTACAGACACTTTCATATCTTAGACTACAAAATAATATCATCCAAGGAGACCACAGCATCAGCTAGGGGGAGGAAAAGCATTAGTCAAGCATCTTTCTTAGACTAAGCAGTTTTGAGAACATAGGCAAAAGTTAGTATTTAGATTAAGTATACACAAGGATTTTTCTAATGTTTTCCCAGCAAGACTGTAGACATTTTGGGAAAACATATGAGTTTTAAAAACTAAACTATTAATCTGTTGGATACAGTTGCATTCTCAGGATGTTTTGTTTGTACCATCAGGCATCTTATTTAATGATGTTTATGCTGCATCTAAGTTTGCTGTGGAAGGATTCTGCGAAAGTTTAGCTATACAAGCGCTCAAGTTCAAACTGCAGTAAGTATTGATCCACTGGTGTAAATGGCATTGATCCACTAGTGTAAATGATATTGATCCACTGGTGTCAGTTGTATTTTAGATAGTTTAAAATATATTCAGAGGTAGGAAAAAAATCTTTAAAGCTTGCTTCTGAGCAGACTGAGAAGCCCTTGAAAACTGTACGTCACAAAAGGCATAGAAATACCCACACTCTTCACATTATGTAAGCAAATAAAAAGATCTAGATGTTAAAATAAACATGTTCTCTTGAACAGCTCAAGGCTATTTAGCTTTGGATAAAATACAGTTCATGTAACACTTCTGAAAACAGATTCTTACATACAATATCCCAGGAATAAAATTATAACATCCACCTGTGATCTTTTCCTTTAGAAAGGATAATGGTCTTCTTAAGCAATTCACAGATAAAAAAGTTCCAGGGCCCATTACAGAGACTGAGCAAGTGCAAATCCATCAGAGTGTTACACGAGGTGAGATACCTGTAATGAAGGGAGGTGGGAGGAAAGTGAGAAGTGTGGTGTACTATTCCTAACATTTTAGACAGTATTTAAGGGACTGGTCCTGTTCATCATCTGTGGGACTTCAGGTCTGATTTGTCACATGTGTATTCACACTCACGTAATTCTGCTACTGTTCTTTGTGCAAAGTCCAGTAACTGGTAAACATCTCTGTGTGCCTAAGCATTTAGGCCTTGTGGAAAAAAGGACAGCTGCTGTTGTGGAATTTCAGAGACAAAACTGTGATTCTGCATATTGCTCTGCAAAGTTTGGAGGGATTTAAAATAAACGTAATGATACACAGGATATACCACAATTCATAATGAGATTTCAAGAGTATAAGACACAGCAAAAAGGAGGTTAAAATAATGAAGTGTAATAGGAAAAATTCAAGGTCTAATGGGAAGAGTGATGCAAGAGAAAAGGCTTTAATTCCAGCAGTAACTGGAATTCTGCTGTGAAGGTCAATAGCTTGATTTATTTCTAAATAAAAGCCTTTAGAACACTCCCTGAAGAACTCAAGTCTAATAAGAGGCCCAATCCCAAAGAGTGTTTTGATAAACACAGTGGCTGGGAGTTAGTACTGCCCGAGAAAAGAACCAGGAAAAATCTGACCAGTAACTGTATCTCAGTGATTTGCTATAATATGCTACTGAACAAAATAATTTTTTTCAGATTTGGCAGCAGCCAGAATCTGTCCACCCACAGTAAAAGTCTCTATATTGTATTTTATTAACATACAGTGATGGGATCTTAAATTAAGTAACACTAACAGCTTGACAAAGAAAATCCATGTTTGGGCAATTCCCCCATCTCTTTCAGCTACTTCTAATATTACCATGAGAAACAAAGAAACCTATGCAGAATTTTGTCCAGAAAGTAATGAATTTTGTTACCATCCATTAATTATTCTTCTTAGTATCTGGTAAGTTCTTGTGAATAAATCACCCTTAGATTCCACAGCCATGAGACAGCAGGTAACAACTGCACTCACTTACGTAATGAATTAAGTTACAGCACTTCTCTGAAAATTAAACTATCCAAATTTCTACTACTATATGTGAATGGGTAGGAGGAGCAGGAGAGCAATGAAGTTAATGGATTGCCTTTACAGAAGGTACTGTTATATACTGTTTGCTAGTGCAACTCTTCAATATTCCTTTTGGAGAAGAATTAGGGGTGTATTTGCCATGGAGGATAGTCAACAACCAGTAGACCCTTTTTTTTGAACAGGTTAAGTTTGATTGAACCAGGCCCAGTGATTACAGAGTTTGAAAGAAAAGTGTTTGAAGATGGAATGAAAATGGATCTTTCAGCTGCAGATGAAGAAACAGCTGAGATGTTTACTAATATTTACCTTAAAAATTACAAACAAATTTTCCAGAGCCTGGGACAAAGTGCTGAAGATGTTGCAGAGGTAACTCATTAAAAATTCATCTTCTTTTTAATTTTTTTTTTCTTTGTAATTTATGAATGCAGTGGTTGGTTGGTGGGTTTTTCTGGTAGAAGTATTAGATTTAATTAAATGTAATAAACACAATTAAAAAGTGTTTGTAAAAATTCAAGAGAATCTTCAGAGTTCTAAACAAAAGCCTATAAAATATTAAAAGAATGTTAATTTTGGAGCATTGAAGACAACTACAAATTGTAATTTAAATACCACTGAGATATTAGACGCCCTTTATATCCTCTGGGGAAGTCTGAATATTCTGCATTGTTACCATACATCCACACAGGGTTCCCACCACTGGTAAAGCTCTGTCCTCTCCATCTCACTCATAATCCCTCCACTAAGGGAAGTTCACTCAGCCACCCCATACCACCAAGGCACAATAAAAGAAATATGGATGCTTCTGGTGCTTGGGGCTTCCTACAGGGAGACAAGTTTAGGGAAGGTGTGGGAGGGGACGATGATTTCAGGCGTTTACTGGTAAGGAATAGCTTCAGTGTCAACTGAAGATTCCCAGATCTTGCTGCAAAATGCACTGTCCTGATCCTTTCCCAGTGAACTGTAGAAGAGAGGATCTACCTACTGAGGGCATATAAACCAAAATAACCTGGAAGACTATTCAGGATACTTAGGTGCCAAATGCTATCACCATGGTACAGAGAAACAGAAATAGAATATACTAGAATAGAAATAAGAAATACTTCTTATGGCCTTTAAATATTTTAAGAAGAATTTCTAATGAAGTTGTAATAAAACTGTATACAGGATTTTACATAATTCTAGCACTTTATTCTTCTACTTTTCCACAGTTTAAGTGAAAATTGGGTTTTTACTTTACTATCTTGGTCAAAGTTCTTTAAAAATTCTATTTCTCCTTCTCTACAGCATACAGTAAAGATAATCCTTGCAGAAAATCCGCCTTTTCGCCATCAGACCAACACCTTGTATACTCCAATGACAACTCTGAAGTATGCAGATCCAAATGGAGATCTACCCATTGACATATTCTACAAAATGGTTTTTCAGCATGACAAAATCTTCAGTGCAAGTCTCAACTTCATCAAATTGCTACGGTGGAGAAGCAGAAAGAGCTTTGACCTGGGAAAACCCTCACAATAAGTGTGAGGTTATATAATGCAAATTGGAATTACTTCTTGTAGCTACTGATGACACAGTATGTTGTTATTCAAATGCCTTTGCTCTGTAATTATGAAAAGGCATGCAAGATGCTTGAGCTTAGCTAAGATATTAATTTCAATGTGTATCTCTTGAATGTTACAGTTTGCAGAACCTTGCAATTAAAATCTTCTAACTGTAGTTTTATTCTGTTTAGAGTTTGCTTTTTCCAGAGATGTTTTCTTAGGAACATGAACACTGACTGGTATTTGTGTATTCAATATTAACCTGACCCCCTTCACTTACTAAAATATGATACACAGTATGCAAACAATTTAGATTCTTAATATCATAAAAATACGTTTTTACTTACTAGGATAGAATCAGTATAGGAATCCTGATTTCCAGAAGTCAGATCTATTTACCAGCAACATAAGAGAAAGTCTCATCAATCTTAAAATGTAATAAGTAGAGTATTTATTATTCATATATATTTATTATAATATTCTGAATGCTTCCTTTATATGCAATGGTTACTAGCATATTGCACATAGGGAACAATAAAATGTTTTTTAAAATCATCTTAAAATAAAATATCTTCTTACTGTCTGGGTACTACTTTTTGAAAACAAACTATTGTCAGTAATAAGTAATTTCAATCCATTAAATGCCTTCAGTTCCCTGAGTGTCTGACAGAGCCCTCTTGTTCCAAGCTATCCTAATAAGTATGTGTTAAACCAAAATTCTGTCATGTAGAGCAGGTCTTTTCCCTTGCTTTTTCTCAGCCTGGTGCTACAGGTCAGCTGAGGCCGAGCAGGGTGCCTGGGCTGAAGAGCTGTTCCTGCCTGCCATTCCTGTTCCCTGACCTCCGGCCTGAGGCGAAGGCCGAGTGTCCCTCGGCCTCCAGGCTGCAGTTTCTCAGCCCCTTCCAGCAGCTGTCCTTGTCTCACCCACAGAGCCCAGCTGGAGCTCACTCGGGATGCAGGAACTGTCTTTCTCTCTCCTCGAATACTGTCTCAGTAAGCCAAAATCTAATTCCGTGCTGGGACTTGCAGCGGCCCTGCCCTGCCCTGCCCTGCCCTGCCTCTCCCCAAAGGAGCTCAAAGCTCCTGCGAGTACCAAACACTGCAGCTAATGCAGGGTTTGCTCTGCAGTTGTGATTCTTTTGGTGGGGCCCAAGGTGCAGGGGCGTGCAGGGACCTCCCTGGGACAGCAGGCAGGGGACTGAGGGGACAACAGCATCTCCTGTGCACCGCTGGAGATCCCAAGATATTCACACCTCCTGCAAAACACCGGGTGCCCGCAGCCCAGCATCAACGTACGGGTGGCAGAGGTGGGAACAGCAGCTAGACTGAAAAGGAGAAAGCAGGAATTAAATGACAGGAGAGTGCTGCTGGGGCTGAAGGGAGCCTGGCAAATCGCCCCTCCGCAGCCCGAGATCTCACCGCCACGTGGTGAGGGTCAGCACGGTGTGCGGCTTGGACAGAGACATCCACAGAAGGGCTGGGCCTGTCAAGCCCCTCAGTGTCACTCGGCTGTGGTTGTCTCTGACTTGCAGCTTGGGCTGGGTGCATTCCCGGGCGGTTTTCCTTTCCAGCACACAGCAAGGCACGACCGGGACCGTGGGCTTTAAAGGGCCTTCACAGATACCATCGTTGTGGGGCTAATTCTGTCTCATATAACCCTCACGCTACTGGTTATGGAGCGAATGAAAACAGAAAATACAGTGTAAGAGATGGATGCCAAGGAAAACCAGCCATGGCTGCAAGTCGTGAATAAACTGCGGATGAAGCGCCAATCCCGTCCTGCTTAGGGGACGAGCCTGCCGGGGCTTTCAGACCCCCTGCTACAGCAGGAACCCAGGGGAAGGGCAGGCGGGGCCGGGGGGAGCCCGGGCGGGGCCGGAGCGCAGCCCCTGGCGGAGGGGGGCGGCTAAAGGACCCCTCGCCGCCACCGCTGCCGCCGTCGCCGCACGTGGCGCCGCGGCCCTTCCGGCGCTGCCGGCGGCGGAAGCTGTTCCGGCTTCCGGCGGAAGCGCCGTCCCTCGCAGGTTGAGCCGGAGTCGGAGTGTTTCCGCCTCGCGGCCGCCGCACGGCCGGGGCCAGCAGAGCCGAGCCGAGCGGAGCCGCGCCGGGCGCGGGGCGTTCCGCCGCTCGCCTCCCCTCAGTCTGGTCATAAGGCNCCCCGCGCCCTGGAGCCCCGCGCGGGCGCTGAGCGCAGCCCGTGAGCCGAGTGCAGCCAGGATGGCCTCGTCGTCCGGCAACGACGACGACCTCACCATCCCCAGGGCTGCCATCAACAAGATGATCAAAGAGACGCTGCCCAACGTCCGCGTGGCGAACGACGCCCGGGAGCTGGTGGTCAACTGCTGCACTGAATTCATCCACCTCATCTCCTCCGAGGCCAACGAGATCTGCAACAAATCGGAGAAGAAAACTATCTCCCCGGAGCATGTCATACAAGGTGAGCTTCCGCGGGCGCTGTGCCGCTGCCGGCTCGGGCACCTGTGAGTCGCTCCTGTCCCGCTGCCGCTTTTTCCTCTCCGGTTGCTTGTAGCTCCGTAGAATACAAAGGCAGGGTCTCGTAAGGGTGTGGAGGAAAAGCGTGTGTTGTCCGGCTTGCCAGTCGCACTGCAAGGGAGGTTGTCTTTGTGTGGTTAGAGCGGCTGCTGGGTGTGCTCAGGACCAGCTCTGGTTTTGTGCTTTAGGGAAGCCTGTGATGCTTTGAGTGAATGAAGTCACCAAATCTCTTCCTCTTTTTCGTACCTGTGAAACGAGGTCTGCTTTTTCGAATGGCTATGCAGCGTGTTTTAAGATTCTGAATGTATTAAATGTCTTTCTAGTTAGAGATTGATTATGTGGGGCCCAGGCTTTATTCCGTGGTAGTCTTATTGGAATCTCTAAAGAGTATAATATTTCTTTAGGGCTGTCCTTACAGTCTCATTGTTTAATGTTGGATCTTCATATCTGTTGCAGAAAGCATTTAAACGTGACCTATGCCCCTGTATCTTTCTCTGCTATTGACTTCCCCTTGCTTGAATAAAAGGCGAGTTCTCTGTGTCTCGTTTTCTTTAATTTCTGTCGCAAAGAAGGAGTTTTCTTGCCTCATCCTGAAGTCTGCATTAGGCATCTTTTGTCAGAACTAATTTGCTTTGCTTGTTAAGACAGGATTGTTGATACAGGTGTCTGCTGCAAACAAATTTATAGCAGCAATAGTGAAAGAGTACTTTACTCTGCTGCCTGGGAGAGATATTAACAGCAGCATTTGTAGTAGAGCTGTTTTCAGGACTGTGATGGTATATCAAGTAAGTTAAAAAAATGTTGTCGTTGTTTGATTTTTTTTTTTTTAGCAATATTAGCTGTTTGAAGCAACAAAAAACATTTGATTAGTTTGAAATTTATTAGCTTGCTCACCAGAAGAGGTTCAAGTACTTGACTGGGTCATGAACAGCAAAAGAAAATATGTAGTACGTACGAGCTTTAATATTAAATAAAATACATGTAAGCTTGAAAGTTTAGCAAAGTAGCTCCATCACAGAAGCCTAGGATGTAAAGAGTAAAACCTGTGCTTGCACATGGAAGCATACTTTAGGTGTGATGCTCTTTAATACATGGATAGTTTCTTCAAGTCACCCCAAAAACCATTTGAGGTTAGTTCTTAGCACGGGAATAGACATGATCTTTGAGGCTGAGGGCAATAAAGAGTTTATGTATGAAAGTATTTTGTGCCCAGTAGTGGTGGTCCATAGAAAAAATTTCACCTCTTGCTGTTCTAGGCTTAGTCTGGGTTTTTTTGGAATACAAATTGAAACTAAAGTGAGTTTGCATAACATCAGCAGGTTGTCCCATGCCAAGTATTTTTCTGGGTTCTATGTACTTGTGTTACCACATCTTAGAGTTAGGAAAAATATTTTCAGATTAAATCTATACTTTCTAGTAAAATATTGCAATTGCATTTTTGTAATGTTCTAGAGATGGAAGTTGTTGTTCTTGTATTTTCTGCTGTGCTTATGTTTAGGGAGGTGTCTTTGCTATTAGCTCCTTTCGGATGCTGGTCAGTTGGCAGATGATCCCTCTGTGAGGTTTGAGGGTTTAGGTTGCCCGTTTTGGAAACAGTGATTGTGTGTATAGGTACAGGGTATTTCAGCATTTTCATCCATCTTCATGCATTGTAGATACTTGCTATTTTGAATGCCTCTTAATGCAGCTCCATGACAATGATGCTAACAAATTAGGCAATTGAAATCTGTTTGTTGATCCACGTATCTTTTTCCTTCTGAATGCTTAGAAGTCAAGTGAGGCTAATAGCCATCACATCACACTTGGTCCAGCCTAAGCACAAGGTGCTGCCAAGAGGAGTCTTTTTGTACCCTCTGAGATCTGGATACCCTCTGAGATCTGTACCCTCCGACCCTCTGGCAATCTGCAATTGCCAGATTTGGATTGCCAAATCTGGCAATTGCAGATACAACCGACTCTGTGGCTTTTGAGAATTTAGGGCAGAGCACGGTTTCCTCTCAGGTGAGTTTGCTGGCTGACTGGGGCTGTAAACAAGAAGTTACTGTATTGGAAACAAGAAGCAGGAAGGGTATTTTGCTGGGCCAGAGGAAGGGGAAGGAGGCACTCTGCAGTTGGAGACACTCTGCCATTGAACTGCATTAGAGGTAACGTGAAACTGCATTTTGTCACTGTGCTTAGGTGTTGGGCACAGTGGTTCTTGAGACACACTTTCCTTTGCTGCACTGTTACAATGATTGTGTTGCCACGTGCTGAGCAAGAGCTCTCTCTACGCTTGGGTTATACTTCAGATAGACGAGGTCCTTGCTGCGTTTTATTGTGTGGTAGCACAAACACTTGACTGGCACAGTGCTGTCAACAGCATAGGAAAAGGAAAGCAGAGGCTTCTTGCATCCCTTTAGAGATCTGATTTGATAGATGTACTCAGACTATGCCAAGCACTCAGTACTGGTAACAAAATGTAAGACAGCTTTCTTGGAGAGTGCCCAAAAGCATCAAGGCTATGTAATAGTTGTAAGTGGAGATCTTCATGTTTATTGTTGAATTCCACCATCAGAAACCCTGCTGTGACTCTGCAGCTCTAGTAAGCAAATGAATGTTCTTCCATCTTGGAACAGAAAATAGAATCATTTGAGTGTTATATGGCTTATGACAAAGCAGGCTTTTTATGAGAAATGAAGTTTTCATTGAATTCTGAAAATGGTGACTTGTAAAATCACCATTTTTATAAAGTTGGTTACTTTGATTGCTTGGTCTACATGAAACTGTTGTGCAGTAAGGTAGGCTGTGGATTGGTGTCAAATCTTGTAGCTTCTTTTCATGGACTGTTAGGATACTGATAGTGTGTATGTTATCACTTAATTTAAAAAAAATCCCCCACAATGTTCATGTTTAGGATTTTATTTTGGAAGTTCTTTTTTCTTTGAAAGGAGCATAAAAATTTAGAAGTCTCAGATATTAATTATTTGATTGTATAAAATAAAAGTAGTACCAACTATGTGTCACTGATTACTCAGAGACCTGCACCTTCATGCAGTCATTAAGAGTAGGAGGAAACTGGGGAAAGGATAATTGTGATCTGGTATTTGTAAATATGAGTTGTGTTATTCCCCCAAGTGCTACGTTTTGGGATTCAGCTGTTTACATTTGGTGGGATAATTCTAGCCTCAGTAAGATACTGAATTTTCAGCAGTGTGGGTAGGATGGTATGTTTCAGACTCAAAAAATAGAAAGGCTTTGAGTTTTGATGAAATAGCAGCTCTGATAAAGTAGTAATCACTTGTCCCACATTTTAGCACCATGCTGGTATAAAGAGATCCATATTCCTTCCATTCATGTGTTCTCTAAAGCCTTGATGTGCTTCAAGAAGATGGTAAATTTCGTGAGGTGTTTCACAGCCAGTAGAATTTTGATGCAGTAGGTTTATGATGCGTATATGGTTCTTCATAGATTTGTTATATTGAATAATTGTAAATATCTGTGTTGGTTGTATCACATGGAGGTTTTTAAATTTATTTTTGTGTGTGTCTGTGTTATATTCAATACACAATTGTAAGTTCTTTCCATTAATTTATTTTCTTTTAAGGACCATTTAAAATTTCTGTAAAAACACATCTTGCTGTTAACTTCTGATTTGGCAGTTGTTCATGTTCTGATGCAGCAGATTGCCAACCCTGGTCTTTTAACAAACACCTTGGTTTTGCCATGGTGGTTTGTCTTAGTGATGTTAGACTTGTAAATTTCTTCAGTATGGTTAAAAAAGTATGACTTCAAAAAGTTTACTTTTTATTGTATATACTGTTTACATTTTAAAATTGAATGAGTTCTTAAATATCTGTAGAGATTAAGATAACCGGTTCTGGACTATGAGACATGGATTTGCCTCCTATATGCTGAGGCTGGATGAAACAAGTTTCTGAAGCTTTTTGGTAATTCTCCTAGAAACTGGGGGCTAATTGGAAAAAGCGTTTCCAGTGTCTGTGTGTGGGCTGAGGCTGAACTGGCATACTCTCTCTGAAATAATTTGATTATCTCTAAATCAGTTTGTCTTTTAACTTTATTTTTTCAAAGAAATAAGTATAATGTAAATTCCTTTGCCAGGTGTTCTCTTTAAAGGGATGGTAGTGCTGTATAACTAGGTAGCAGCTCTGACAGCCCTGTTGAAGAAGACAGTGTGTGAGTTGTGTCCCTGAGAACAGGTTGGAAGCTGAAAACTTAGAGAATGCCTTTGGGTTATTGTTTAGATTATGGTGCGTTGACATGCTGCTGTAATTACGGGTAGGGAAATGTTGCTTACAAAATTAGTGTTAGAATATTGTCTGGGTTACTGTAACTAAGATCTTGTTTATAAGAAGATTGCTGTTGTGCAGTTTAGTGCTATTTCTTGAATAGCTTGTCACAAAAGGTTGAAATTAAGATAAAGGTTAAAACAACTCTTGTACTGTAAACTCTGAATTGTTTATATGCCTGAAATTAACCAGTTTTTTTATTAAACTGATGCTTGTTTTTAGTATAATTGGTGTTTATGTAATGTTTCTGGTATATTCTGTAATAGGTTCACTTAGGGTGTGTGTGGAGGCATGTCATAGTAAATGGTGCATGAGGAAACTGTGCCTTTTGTCACATCTGCTACCTGGGTTTTTATAATCCTTCCTGCTCCCTTTGCATTCCTTAAAAAAACTGTTGTTGCAGGATATAGCTGCATTACAGATTTCTTTGGGCAGACAAAGGTGCAAGATTTTAGTTTCTGAATACATTTTAACATGAAGATAAATAGAAGGGGTTTTGTTGAGAAATAAAGCAATAAAGAGCTTATACATAACATTATATAGCTTTATACGTGTGAACTATACAAAGCAAAATTTTGGCAACCCAACATAATATTATTTATTTCTGCCTTTCTGAAGGGTCTGTGATCATTCTACATGCATCACTTTTACTCTGTTATAGATTGCTAATTTACCTTCTGCTGAAGACTTGCAAAAACTGGAAAAGTAGAATCTCCGAGGCGTAATTCAGATAGGAATTCAGATAGGAAGGACTTCTTAGCTGTATAAATTATGTTGATTCTAATGTAGAGAAGATGGGAAAAAGATGTCTTTTGGAGAATAATGCCTATCTCTAGCAAAGTGTATCTGAAAGCCTTGAATCTTCTGCAAGTGCAAGCTTCTTTGGTTGTACTTGACGAACCTTAATGTTTTTAGCCTAAAAACATGTATTCGTGAAGGACATAGCAGAAGAGAGAGGGGAAAAATAGCTGTTAGGTGTTTTTAAGAACAGAGATTTTTGTCACCAGATGATAGGAAAGTTATCATATCTTTTATTTTTTTTTCTTTTCAATAAACAAGTCAGTATCTGTTATCAAAAACTTTGTAAAAGGTAAACTATGTCTTTTCTTTCTTTCTTTTTTTCTTTCTTTATTTCTTTCTTTCTTTCTTTCTAGCACTAGAAAGTTTGGGGTTTGGTTCCTATATCAGTGAAGTAAAAGAAGTCTTACAAGAATGCAAAACAGTAGCACTAAAGAGAAGAAAGGCCAGTTCACGCCTGGAGAACCTCGGCATTCCGGAAGAAGAGCTACTAAGGCAGCAACAGGAATTATTTGCACAAGTAAGTGAAGCGATACTTGTGCTGATGAGGTTGGAATAATTAATCCTGCAGGTTTAGGGCCACACAAACATGTGCACACCTCAAGAAGTATCCCCTTCTTTGTGAATTGATGTGGCATCTAAGATACTGTTGGCCTTGGCCTGTTTGAATTGGGAAATGTGAAGTCAACAAATAAGATGCTGCTACTTGATACTTCTGTGATTTGACATATAGAACCTTGTATGTGAACATACTTCATATTCTAGGTTTAAAAAGCATGGGGTTTTGCTGCTACGTGGGTATTTCCAGTCTATCATGGGGAATACATTAAGAATTACTTAGTTGAGGAAGTAAAAGAATAACAGCTGGTGTTCTAGGAAATTGCCAGTTTTGATGCATTAAAAAGTGAAAATAGCTTTTCTGTTTCTGACCATCAGTGCAGAAATGTTATTTCTTATACTTGGAAAGAAACTTTATTCTTGGCAAGACTGTAATTGAGTGAATTCATGCATACATTTTTAAAGAGGCCATTGAGGCATGGAAAAGGCATTTGCCTGCAAAGAGTGTACTCAGACACACACACACACACATTCTTCTTCATCCCAGCCTTATCCCCTTCCACCTTTCCCAGACAGTTTAACATCTCCCAATTTAATTGACTGAAACCCGATTTTATATATTTATCTTTCTACACCATCTTTCTCTCTACTGTTCTCTTAGTTTGACAGAACCATTCTCTAAACTAAGAGATGGGAAAGTTATCTGGTAATTCTCTTTTCTCTTAACCAAGGCCAGAGTCGTATTTTCTCACTTTGCTTACTTTGATTTCCTCTGATGAAAATGCTTATTCAGTTAATGTCTGATTACTGTGACCTTCTCTCCCCTTTGCTATACTTGTATCTTGCTGAAACTGATGTTTTTCATCTTATAACATGCCAGCTACTTTAATCTTCATTGCATGATGAATTTTAAGGCATTTAAAATTTCAGCATACCATGTAGCTATTGCAGTGAACTGGTTATGATCAAGTCACATATGCCTAACTCTTGTTTGACTCTACTAACATTAGAAAGACCAATATGGCTGCTTCTGGATTTTGGGTAAGATTTACAAATAGTAGTCAGTTTGATACCTGTTTTTTACTTACTATTTTGTGCAAGTAACTCAGTGTGATACACAAAATAAAAAAGCAGCAAAACCAAGGTGTATTAAGGGAGTGCTAGCTCCAGAATATCATTGAAAAAAATAAATTTAAAAAAAATTGCTGAAACCGTCTTATGCAAGCCACGCTTTGTCTAAGGAATGACAACTTGAAGTATATTCTTTTAAACCTCTGTTACTGTGCCTTAGCTTCTAAATTAAGACAACACATGCCAGTTTGACAAGATTGTATGAATGATTTTTAAAAATAGTGTTTGGTAATATGGAAAATGTTTGCTTAGATTCAAGGATGACAGTCTCATTTTTCAAAAATAGTAGCTGTGATGTGCTGTTGGAGGTACTGTAATTAGTCTTAAATATAGTTACACAAGTGCATGCTTATTTATTTGTGTTAATATTTTTAATATTCTAGAGCATTATACTAATGCTGACTTCTTGCTCTGGTTTTAAAATACCTGCCTGTTAGTGTTACGAATATTTGACAGCTCTGGCACGGATGATTGTAAATATTTGAAGTCCGGGGAATGGCTTATCCTGATACTCATGCATGTCTAAGTTTTTGTGCAAGACAAGGGTGTTGATAGATTTGGGGGTTTTATTGAGGCTTCCTCACTGGAGTTGTGCAGTAAATGAGTTAAGTTTACCAGATGCTTATAGAGCTTCTTGGTCAATCCAACTCAATGGAATTCTTCAGCATATGGGGTTTTTTTTCTCTTCCCATTTCTGAAATGGTGAAGTGTTATCACTACAGATATGGCAGTGAGGGTGCGCACTGACAAAGTGATGCATCCAGTGTGAAGTGCTGAGCCTCTGTTTCCTGGAGCATGCATGTCTATCACCTCACTGAGTGTGCAGTAAACTTCACTGTACAGGGGCAGTAGGGAGCCCTGTTGTATTTCCTGTCTGATAAATATTTGTGCCTTTCTGTGTGTGCAGGTGCTGCTGTCTTTCCTTTAAAACTCTGTGATGTCTTAAATTGTTTTTCAGCCCTTGTAACTGTGCTACCACTTGAAGTTTGAGATACTGAAAAGTTTTCATTGAGATTTCTACATTTTTAAAATAACTTTTTTACTGCTAGAACAGAGGAAAATATGACACTTTGTAAAACTAATGGAACACTCCGCTTTTGTTCACATTGCTAAGTATAAAATCTGGGTTTGATTGTTTTCCAAACATCATCTTTTGCCATCTTGTAGTTTGCAAAACTGTAAAAAAAATTGATGCTTTGGAAAAAAGTAGGAAAATTCAGTGAGTGCAATAGGATTGGAAAGGAAAATATTATAGCCTTAATGATGACTTGTAAAATAGAAGAGTAAAAAAGACGTAAAATTGTTCATTTTGAGAACTTTTTCTTAACGTTCACTCAAAATAGAAATTGCAGTTGCAACTTTAACACAATCAGTTAGTATATTGTTGAAATCAACAGGAGTTATCAAAAGACAAGTGAAAACCCTGGACAGAAAAATGAAGATTCATCAGTTGAACTATTTGAAATGTTTTGTTAGAATCTCTTGTACTTTTCAGTAAAAGACTGTACCTTTCTGTAGCAAAGCCATCCTCAGTTATTATACCTGAATTTGAGAAGACCTTGTCTAGCTCTGTTTTGCAAAGATTGCTTAGCAAAGTAAGATAATGGCTTTCTTTGTTTTTGTAATAATGTGTGCCTCTGTGGTTCAATTGGATGATTTAATGATTGGAAGTTTTGTTATTTGTAATCAACAAAGCAAGGCTGTTCTCATCTCTGAACTGTGATTAAATGCTAAGATCCCTTGAAACTAATGTCTAAAGTTTCCTTTGCTTTGTCTCAGTTAAATTTTTCATTAGTCAGTGGTTCAGCACAGTCCCTACTTAAGTACACTAGTTTCTGTCTGTAGTTTTTGTAAATGTAAGGCCTCCAAACAGTGGTGTCTTCAGAGGAAGAGAGAAAATAGCTAAACTTCTTGGTACAAATAATTAAGGTACTTCTAGATGTGATTTCGCATGTGCAATTAATAAAAAAAAAAAGGAATCTGCAGGTACAGATAAAAATGCTTTTAAAGATAACGTGTTCTAGAGATTCTTCATAAGCTATGTATGGCCTTAACAATTAAATTCATATCTCTAGGCTAGACAACAGCAAGCAGAACTGGCACAGCAGGAATGGCTACAGATGCAACAAGCAGCTCAACAGGCACAGCTCGCTGCTGCCTCCGCCAGTGCATCCAATCAGGCAGGATCTTCTCAGGATGAAGATGATGAAGATGATATCTGAAAATCACCAGCTGAGTTGTCTTACTAAGAAATACTTTTCCTGCACAATGAAAACAGTGAAATGAATGCTTACCTGTAAGTTTGTATGCATCGTGGACTGGCAGTTGGTATTCTAGGGGTGTCTGCTCTTGTGTGCTGTACATGTATAAACTGTCTTTTTTTGAACTCTTGAAGATTTAAGGTTCAGTATCATATCAACTTTGGATTTTTAATGGTGTATATGGAAATTTTAGATAGCAGTGCGTCATTTATTTGATCAATAAACAGTGTTACAATAAACAACATGTTTATAAAATATAGTGAGATTTATACGAAAAGCTCTAAATCCACATTTGCATTTCTTCCCTTTTAACTAAACTATAAAATCTTACTTAGAATTTTTAATTGTTTTTTGGGGGAGTGGTACAGTAGACATAATCTGTTTATGGGAAAAAAGTAGAGTTCAGCATAGAAGAGTCTGAATTCTTAGTTCTTTTTAAAATGAGGATGTATATGGCAATAAATATTATATATGCTCGAATACCACACTTGTTAAAATTTGAAAATGATACATTTTCACCAAGCTAGGAAAAGGTATGTTTAATAGGAGTTGTACAAATTCAGTCTTTTTTTTGTATAGGGGTGAAAAAAAATAAACCCATGGTTTTATTATGACATCCTTTTGACAGTCCTAACTGAATATTTCACTTCAAAGACTGCCTGGTTTGAAGAACTAACTCTTCCATTACTTCACTCCAGTTTAATGTTAACTGTTGTTGATGGTATTTCATAGTCCAGATTTATTCATATTGTTGAAATATAAAGCTGGAACTTAAAGAAACAAAATTGTTTGTTCTGCTGATGTGGCTGGGAGTGATTAAGTATTGAAGCCCGAGAAGGCAAAAGCTGACCCTAACAGTGTGTTTGTCATAAAAGAGGGAATTTATTTAACCTTGATTAGTCATTGTCAGCATAATGCTAACATTCTCCAGACTAGATTGCCGCTGGATTACTGAGATACCTTGTTGAAAGACATAATTTTCTTCACTCAGATTGGTTTGTAGGTAAGTCCAGGTTTCTGATAAACTGTTCCCCAAGAGTGATCAGCAGCAATATATGAAACAGAAATGATGTACTTGTCCTTTTGATAGTTCTGTTGATTTAATGGATGAGCAGCTGTCCTTTGTGTTGAAATAAAGCACAGTAGTGTCCATTGCTGAGTTTTAATGTGTTACTTGAAGTAATACTGGCATATCTTCTGGTACACTAATCTGAGCAGACTAGAAAAGCCACTTGCATGCTGCTGTAGATGACCCCATAGCTCTCTAACAATGTGGATGGTTTTATTAACTTATGTCCTCAGCAAGTTGCTCTGGTTCGAATTCTTGAGGAGGGCTGCAGCAGTCTGTTTACATAAGGATGCAGCCAGCAAATGGTGGGCCCGTTTTTACATAAAGATCTGAACAAGATATAATTGGCATGTATTCAGATCTCAGTCGCATAGTGGCTTTTGATTTAAATTTGAGATGTGTTAAGTTGCATATTGAATAAATGTGAACATGTCTTTAAATGCAGTAATGCAGTGAAGACCCAGAAGAGTATTTGTTTGAATGTTTAAGTTTAAAAAAGAAAAAAAAAAAACTTTCCTGGATGCTACATAAAATATGTTAGGCAAGGTTTGACTGAGGAAGTGGTTTTCTGTAAAGGTTTAAGTACCAAAGGTAGAAAATCTAGTCTAGTGATACAATGTTAATGTGCAGTGTTGGCTTTTCTAATTTGTACTGTAACACCTTCACACTTTCTATTTTAAATGAGTCTTTTCCTTCTAAATAATACTAGGTATATTTTCACACCTCTCTTTTCTGATGCAGAAATCAGGTTAACATTTTACTGCATCTGGTATGTATGGTGTAATGTTTGAATTTTTGTGACCTTTCTTTTTGGACATTCTTGTGCTTTTTTCATATGCTGTATTCTTCAAGCAATAAAATTCTGATGTGTTTTTATAAAATTGCTTTTATATTTAATGAACAGTCTGTCTTCTTCATTGCCTTTATAAACAAAAAAGTTAAGACTACTTAAACCCTGTTTTTATTTTGGCTTACTGAACACTTTTTGTGACCTGAAGTCTTTACAACTTGAGTGCTGTTGGACAGCATTGCTGTTCACTGGGGTTGTTATTGCTTGCAAACCGTACTTCTGGGCTTGACCCCATTCTCTTTCCTCTTGGGAATTGCATTTAATATGTATGTGTTTTTATAACCTGACATTCTACACCTGAGAAGTTGAACAAAAACCTTGTAGATTGTGTACCAGCTACTGAAATACTTTCACAAAGTGAAAGGCCACAGGCAGAGACTAAGATAGTAAGAATTTAATTTCATGTAGATAGTCATGGTTAGAGATTACTTATTCAGCCATTCCTCCCCAAGTATGAAAATAAACTCTGGCACTTGCAGGGAGAATCTTCACTGATCTTTCAACAAACGAATTTTGTATTACTTTGCTGTTGTGCTTCCATGCAGGAGCTGCTCAGTGAAGACAGAATTCTGAATTTATGGTACCCCTGATGTTTTTGGTACGCCAGGTACATGGAGCATATAGTTTGGTTTGTGAACTGTATTGTTGCTTTGTCTCACAAGAAACATGTATAAGGATGTGTCTGTTTCTTAAATATTGAGTTGATTAGATTATCTGTGGGTTTTCCTTAATTATTCTGACAGTCTGTTTCAGAGTGCTCAAGTGACTTTCTTACGAAATCTTTCTTTTCTATTACTTTAATAAAGTGCATGTCTGCATGACATTGTGGATAATGAATATAGTTGTATTTACTACACTGAGGTACTTTTAGAGGAGTATGTTAGGGATTCTAAACATCAAATGCCTCAAATGGTATTTGAATTTCAGTATTTGACTGTGGCTAATTGAGCTTAGTTTTGAAACACCGGAATTTCTGCCACAATGGAAAATGTCCGTGAAAGCCACAAATATAAATGATGTTCTTCAGATTTTGTAAAAGTACCTCCACAAAGGAGGACTCTATGTAATAATGCTTGGTTAATAATTTTGTATGGGAAGATTGTTTTCATTTGGAACAAAGCCAAGTAAAGGTGACTTAGCATTTGAAACGATGCCAAGTAAAGTGACTTAATGATCATTGTGGAGCAGCCAAACCCTTACCTCATTTTAGTTTCATTTTCGTTTCCTAATGTTGGATTGTGATTTTGTGTAAACCATGCACAAAAGAATGTGGAAGGAGGAGGAGAAGTGTAATATGAAAGGTAAAACATGCTATGGTTAAATTTACTTTTGGTATTGTACTATTGCCCTGTCTAACATGGAAAAGTTTTACTCTGCAGCTTTACAGTGAGAGCACATCAGTGGGATGCTGGCTGGTGTTCTGATGGATTTTGCTTACAGTCAGTACTAGATCTTTGAGCCTTTGGAACTGTTAAAAGCCCACTCAATAAATGTGCCATCTGGGACTAAAGGATGCTGTATGGGTGCAACTCAGTGATGAAAAAGAGTGTCTGAGTCTTGCTGTGGGCCCATTAAGGTTTGTTGACAATCAGGACTCGTAGGTTCCTTTTCAAAACACGTTTGTGCTTAGTTTGAATTCTTTTCCCTGATTTAAATGAGTGCTTTTCTTTTTGATTCCATGCTTCCATAGGTACAGAAATCAGTAACTCTGAGAATTTGATAGTGGCTTTGGAAGGACTTACCCCAGTTCTTGGATATAAGGGGCAACAAGTGTGCTAGAGCTGTGCATTTCTGGAAAGAAACAGATAGAAAATGTTCTGTTCTGTGGTACTGTGCTGTAATACAGCTGAAGCCAATACCTGGGGAGTGGAGGTTTTGCAACAAAATAATTAGTGAATCCAATTGGATATACCTAATTCCATACATCAGTCGGGGATAAATCCAATAAACACGGGTTTTGCTGTGTGGATGAGCCTAGCAGAAACTTCAGTAATCTAGAAATCCATAATAGATTATGCTCCTGCATATGTTGGGGAAAGAGACATTTGATTTTAATTCTTCATGGCCATGATTTATTGTTGCATCAACTACAGGAATACATGAAGACTTCTGTCTCACAGCTTGACCCAAAAGTTCAGGTAAGGGTGGACAATACTTGTTACAACCAGTCTGGGTTTTTTTCCTGCGTTTTAAATGGGAACAGCTACTATGCTTTACATACCTGGGGTGAAGATTTAGAAGAGGCATATTAAACTTGGTAAAGATTACACTTAATTTTAAGGCTGAATGTTCATGTGGTTCATTTTTGTAATACTTCAGAGATTTCTTTTTTTCTTGTTTCAAAGGAACTGGTTGATTTCTCCCTCAGCCCCCACCCAGGGTGACCAACATTGGAGTAGTAATACTGCATGGTGTAACTTTGAATGATTTCCACACTCATTTCAGTAGTAATTAGTCCAGTTTTGGTATTAGTTCAAAACTTACTAGTCAGTAATCATAAACTTTTACATCTTCAAAGCATGATACAAGTATTAATTAGGTGTGGGCAATGTTACACTGTGCTTTGAAGTTAGCACTTTCACATGCTACAGAACTAAAAGGTGGTGCACTATATAGAGGAAAAAGATGTTATCTTCATGGTAGGGTGAATCATCTGGAGAGCAAGTAATTGGGAAAACAGACTTGTAAAAGTTGTTGTCAGAGATGAAAGCATTTATTTGTAATAGCATAGTGTTTTGGATTGCTGGTTGTAGATCAGGACTTGGTTTCATTAATTTTGTATTCAAATTTCATTCTGTCACCTCAGAGTGAAAAACTACAGCTGAATTAGAAATCAAACTCAATGTTGTTTTAGTTTCAAGTAGTTTGTTTTCTCAGTTAGGCAGCAGTGTAATCCATGGAGGAGAAGTAAATTTATCAGGGCAGTGGCAGTGTTAGTAATGCAAAATCTGAAAGTGTTCACTATCCCAGGCTGCAGTAAAGGAAACATCACTCTCTAAAAATGTTTGAAAATACGTATGAAGGAGTAATGTGGCCAATAAATTTTTTTTTATTCTACTGTAATGTAAACACCTAACTGCTGCCATTTTCACTCACAGATAATTAATATTCAAGCAAGTAAAATTCGAAATTAAAATACAGTTGCTTCTTAAATATGTACTTACATGTATCTTCCGTATTATCTGATGGATTAGCTATTCTATAGCTTTGGTAATTTAACTGTTTGGGGTTGCTGGGCAAGTTGTATGCAACTGAACTCATTATCCTTAAATAATTTATAACTTGTTTTCAATATATTCTAATGTTGGAAACAATAGTATTTTCATTTCCATGCAAAACTTTACAGTTCTTGAGGTGCCTTTTTAAAAAAAATAGTCCTTTTAAAAAAAATTAGTTCTAAAAATGTAAACAAAATTAAATGTTATGGACAAAAAAATAGTTTATCTTGATACATTATGTCATTAAAATGAAGGGACAGTTTTTGAGTGAATATGAAAATGGTCTTTATCCTGTCTGCAGGATGTAAAAATGCATCAATGTCACTACTGTTAGCAAGTTATCTTTTCCAAATTGTGTAAAAAAATATTAAGTATTATTTTACCTTTTTTAAAAGCACTAGTGGATGTTCTGAGGCAAAAATCACCCTTCAGACTTTGCTCTCAGGAAGATGATCCCCTGGCATGCCTCCCTTCCTAGATTGGAAGGATCTGGGGCATGAATCACACAGTCCTGTGGGAAGAATTACAGTAGCAGGCAAGCCTGGAGGGAGGACATTTCATTGATGGCTTTAACTGTGTTTTTGCTTTACCCATGTGCAAAAGGGATTGAGAATTGGACGTTTCCCTAAAACGAAATCTCTGGTATTGACTGTATTACATAGCATATTTAAAAGTTTCTCCTTTACAGACACAGGATAAAGCTTCTGAATGCTGAAATGGAGTTTTCATACATGATCTGCGTTGGGATATGTTTTTGTAACCCGCCTCAGTGGTCTCTATATTCCAATCCAGAGGGGCAATTTATTCCTCAAATTTGGTCAATTTTTTATTTGGTGCTGAAAATAGTGGATTTTTTAATGGGAAAAAAGGACATAGGAAATAGTGACATGATAACTTCTTTTTGTGGATGATGTGTTAAGGACAGAAAGCAGCAACACAACTCAACCCTTATGTTCTGTGTATTTAATTTTTGGAAATGCATCAGCTGATGAGATCTGAACATAAGGAGAGTTCTCAAGGTGTGGTAAATCCAAAGGGAAAAACCTTGGCTACTAGAAGATGAGTGTGTTAGGGAGGGAAAAAACCCAGTCTTAATAAATTGTGTATATTCTTCCTTTTGCATGTAACCTTGTCTCAAAGGGAAAAATGTACAAAGACAAAGGGATGTGGAGGAAAAGTGTCTTACTAGGATGCAGTTGGCTACCTGTTGGATTTGATCGGCCTTTGAAATCCAAAGAGCAAGCATTGTTTTTTGAATTTAGTTAAATAGAGCTTCAAAAGTGTAATGTCACAAAACCGAAATTCTTTCATAAATAAGTGATTTCTTTACTTTTGGTTTTGTTTCTCTGGGATTATTTGAAAATTTCTGCAGTTAGTCTCTGATCAGAATCTTGCTTGGAGCAAATAAAAATGATAAACTGATTTGTAGCTATCTCTATTAATGCGAGATGGAGACATAGAATGGTAAATTATTTGCTTAGTGGGATAGCTATTCTATGCACAGCACACTGTTCTCATTCCCATTGTTGATTTATTTACTGATTCCTGTTCTTTTAAAGTGATTAATAGTGGGAGGGAAAGAGTTTTCTTTGACACATGAATAACTTTTGAGTTTCCCTACAGATTGTGATCCTTTGGAATTTTTTCCATACATCAGTTAAATGTGGTATACAACGTGGACATCAACCTTCCCATGAAAGAAGGAGGAACCACCCGAGGTGTAAAATAAGGGAAGGACACTTGAAATTAAACCACTGGCCACTGAAATGAAATCCTTTAAGGGAGAGAAGTGAAGACCTGCAGTTGCATGGAAGGTAGAACAATCAAGGGGTCGTTGGCCCTCTCGGTTTCCCATTAATGTAACTCCCATGGCGTTCATTGGGAAGGGGCCCGGCCGGAGCAGCAGCAGCAATAGCAGCTCCACCAGCAGTAGCAGCTGCACCAGCAGCAGCAGCTGCACCAGTAGCACCAGTAGCAGCAGCTGCACCAGTAGCACCAGTAGCAGCAGCTGCACCAGTAGCACCAGTAGCAGCAGCTGCAGCAGCAGCACCAGTAGCAGCAGCAGCACCAGTAGCAGCAGCAGCACCAGTAGCAGCAGCAGCAGCAGCAGCGGTCCGTGCCGTGTCCGTCCCGCTGCCAGGGCTGGCCCTGCCGGCAGGCGGCTGTCGAGCCCAGGAAATGGCTTTCGGCTGCGTCTGCCCGAACTACTGAGAGGGTGACCTGAGCCGCTCTGTGGTGATAATGCGTGAACCAGTTCTAAATTAAAACCCGCTAGGGAGATTAAACAGTAACCTAGGATACCGAGTGTGTTCAAATGTTAAGGCAGATTCCGCCCAAGTGCACATACATTTGTTTCTGATTGTAATTCAAAGTCAGATGATGGTAAAATATTGCTTAGCACCCTAAGCAATTGTACTTGGCACCCTAAGTATTGCTCACCCTTGAAAATGGGCAATGCTGATCCTTTGCTACACATTCATCCACTATTCATTTTTCTACAGCTTGAGTTAGTACCATGACAGGGTCTCCATCTTTCAGTATTGATACATACCTCAGTCCAGACACTCTGCTTGAAAGCTGCTATTGATGCAGAGAGCAGTGACTGTTCATTTTTGGTTATTATCTCAAAGCTAATAATCTCTATGCCTGTAGATAATATGGCAATGAAAAAAAATTGACTGTCAGAATCCACCATGGCCATACTTAACTCTTCACATAAGATAGAGCTTGATGTTCTTCTAATTTAAACTAACATGCACTGAAGGGGTTGATGGCAGAATGGAGAAGACATGGGTTAGGTGAACTGGAGGTAACAGAAATTAAGGTAGCAAAGCCCTGGCATTTATGGTTATGTTTTGATATAATTCTGAAGAGATGTACAATGGAAACAAATGGATTTATAGTATTCAAGCAGGCAACGCAAGCGTAAGAGAGTTGAAAACCATATTTTAAAGTAATGATTTATGGGTATTTCCTGATATTTTGTAGTTGTCCAGCCTCCAGGTTGGGATACGGCTTATATTATTGAAAGGAAATGCTGAATTATCATGTCATAGTCTTGTTTCACTGGGAAAAAAGTAAATTCCTTTGAAAATAGGCTGTTTGTACTTATAATATTGCTAGTTGATGCTGATTGACAACACATTTTCTCTGCTACGTATGGTGTGGAAAGATGTGCTCTTGGCTGTAGTGCAGGCAAAAAAATGAGCACAGGATATATTGTAAAAGCAGATGGAAGTTCTCAGTTTCTTCCTATTTATAGCTGGTGTATGTAGTGTCCTTTCAGTTCTGTTATCCAGTCACTGTTGATGTATTTCTGTTTGCTGAAATGAGAGGGAAGAAAGAGAAACAAGGCCTTCTTTTGCTATGTAAAATGCATTTCAGTACAGGAACTGGACTAGAAAAGATGGAGAGGTACAGTTCTTCCCACAAAAATTCAGAGATAGGAGAAAAATTAGAATTAGATCATTCTAAGCAGTGGCTGAGTTTGCACTAATAAATGAAGTTTTCCTTCTGTCTTGAAGCAGCAATGGTGTGGTCTAACTAGTATAGTTTCCCAGTAATTTTCTGCTTTAAGTAAAAAATAAATCAGTACTCAGAGTAAAACCGTAAGTTTATTTTGCCTAATAGTTGAAATAGGAACCGAGTGGAAGTAAGTCTCTAGGCAGATGCACAGCTCCCAGTGCTTTGCATACTGCTAGTTATGGTTAACCAGCCTCTGGGAGACACAGGAAGCCTGTGGGGAACTCAGCACTGGCTGAAGTGTCAAGACACCTATTCTTTTGTCTCAAAGTATTTCCTGAGCTGCGAAGTAATGATTGCCCACTCACCACATGGAAGTGTTACGAACATCACTATTTTTTAAAATTACAGCACTTAGAGTGCTGGTGATGGGGGAAATACATGTGTAAAAGAAGGAGGGAGCTAAATTCTTTTGGTTTTGAAGCAGAAAGAGATAATATGGTTTTTGCAACCCTTTTTTTTTTTCTTGTGGAGTAAAAATCCAATTTTAATATGACAAAGAGACTGCTGGCTAGCAGAGAAAAGGATTAATGGCACCTCACACTGAGACAGAGATATTTGGAAGTAATTTGTTTGGTCCTGCTGAGTTTTGTGGCAGTGGAAAGCTAAGCTGCTTCTGTCTTTAGAAAGTGTGCCCACAGGGAGTGCCAGACAGCTTTTCTGCCACTCCAAATTAATGATGCAGATTGTTTTTCTGCCAAGATAATATCCTTAGGTACACTTGGAAACTCAAGTAGATTCCGTTGAAAAGTGAACAGAATTAACAAAATATACAACTACTGTAATTATTAGACTTATGTGGATTCAGTCCAAAAGCAGAATTGGGCAGTTTTCTTTTAAAGCCTGCATTAATGAGTCAATGATGGGGGAAACAGCTAAATATAAAAGTAAATATTCTAAGCTAAAAGTAAGTTGTCATCATCTGCCAGAAGAAGCTAGTAGCAAGGATACTAGAACAATGCAATCCATCGTGAAGCCTTTGCTGCATGTAAAATTAATTGACTATGTCTGTAATGTGTTCTTGAGTCCCTTTAGTTGCATCCCCTCCTCCAACTGATGATTTTAAGGATGTGACTAGAAGAATAAAAATCTGTAGGGTAATATTTGTTTAATTATTTCTAGGCCTAGGGCCAGTTGCATTCCCTGATAATGGAAACAATGTCAAAATTCTAAGTGATTAATTTTAACATTTCCGGCAATATCTCCCAGAGATGTGGCAGACTCTTCCCCTTGTCTTACAGCTTGGTCATTTCACATCCTGAGCTGCTAAAGGAGGAGAGCATAGCTCCGTATTTATTTGGGAATCTCCTAAAGCAAGAGTGTGCTTAAGAAGGAAAGGGGGGTAAGAGTGACTGATGTCAGACTTCTCGCTAAGCTGAAGTGGTAAGTATATGTTGCTAAGACTTCGTTGTGTTTTTAATGAATTAAAATTTGTTTCAGTCACATATTCATAATCTATTGTTCATGAATTCCAAATTCTGTGATAATTTGTCTAAATGCTTTTTGTTTCTAATCAATTACCTGTGTAGCTTATTGTGACGAGCTTTTCTTTACTGATTGATTTTTAATTAAGTAAAGGTGAAATGCACATATCTATGTATGTACCTGATACATAAATGTGCTTCCATTTTTGGAAGAAGTATGGGTTAAAAGAAAACTAAAAATCAGAAAACAATCTTGAAAATAGTTGTGCCCATATTTAAATTCAAACACTAATAAAACCACTGAAGTATGTTGGGAAGAAATAGACTTTGCACTTGACTTTTTGGAATCTCCTTCATCCTATGAGGCAGATTTTGTGCTAATTCTCTACAAAATGAGAATAACAATGCCTGTAGAAACACT
Source organism: Falcunculus frontatus (assembly GCA_013398115.1). Classification (NCBI taxonomy): domain Eukaryota; kingdom Metazoa; phylum Chordata; class Aves; order Passeriformes; genus Falcunculus; species Falcunculus frontatus. The sequence continues at coordinate 1,665,017 of VZRV01003482.1, forward strand.
AGGTTGGGTCCCAGAAAGAGTATGTTACTGTGTACAACTTCTAATCAGCCTGAATTTCCAAGTCTAACTGTTAAGTTCCAAAGATGAATAATTAGCCAGAGTGCAGCAACTCTGGTGCAATGATAGTGTCCTATTTTGGTGCTAGCTCGCTCAAAACCTGCTCAGTAATATCTTTTGATTGCTCCTCTTTATCGTGTACATATGCTCTTAAAAGGCAGGTATAGCCCAGAGGCTGCTGTGGAAACACCTGTCCTGTTTTATGCAGTATTTCACAGCAGCTTCTCAATCAGTTCTGGAGGTTGTGAAGTTACTCAGAATCTCTGGAACATCCTCCAGCCCCCAGTGTTTGCTTTACCTTAGGGTTTGTAAAGGTGGTTTTTTGGGGAGAGCTGCCTGGAAAGAAGGAATCCTGTTTGCCCTGGGAAAACCTCTCATTGCTAGAATCAGGCTTTTTAAGCAATACTGAGTAGCTAAATATTGTATTAATGTACCCATTATACAGGCTGCAGTTTCCTTCTCCTAAAATGTCTACAAATGACCAGAAAACATTTGATTTTGTTACATTGCTCTAAATAGAAAACAAATTCTGACATGTTGAGAATGTTGGCATTGCACATTTTGCAGAACTAGGAGTAATTAGTTAAATTAGACTTAAGTAAAAGAACCTGATGGTTCCTGTATCAATCAGCCAACCACAACTATAAATATATATCTTATGCATTGAAACTCTCTTGATGTATATTTAATGCAATGAAAGGCCAGTATTTAAATTTGAGTGCCAACTAAGTGTCTGATTTCCAAAGCTTCTGGATCCATAGATTTACAATTTAGAATCAATTTTCCAGTAGATTAATTTTCAATACTCTATTTAGGCTTCTAAAATTGAAAATTTTAACTCTAAAGTTGTTTTTCTAGGGTTCATTTTTAGATATCTAAACTGAAACAATTGGAAATCTGAATTTTCCTGAAATGATCAGTAAGTGAAAAATCCTGTGTCTCCGAGAGCTGGCAACAAATATCAAATTCACATCAGGACTCTTGCCTATCGTGTTTAAAGGTTCAGTGTACATTTGTTTCTCAAAGTGACCCTTAAAAAAAAAAAAAAAAAAAAGTGCCAAAGTGCCATACCAGGCATCCAAAACCAAAGCTGCCCAGATCGTTGTGTTCATTTATAAACCTTGCTTGGGACACAGTGGAGTATGGATTACTGTGTGATTAAAAAGTGTTGAAATGCCTCTTTCTAAAATTGTTATATGTGCCTCAAGTTACAGGTATTAATTTACAAGAGATACATTGAAAGCATATAGAATGAACAAATTCTTTTAATTTTTCTTAATCGTATTTTGAACCCGTGTTATTTCATTGTATCATCTGATTATTTATGAATTGTATAAAGATATGTGACAAGCTGGTAGCTAAGCAAAAGGCTGATTTATCTTTCTGGCATTCAATGGAAATTGTTTTTTCCTAATCCTGAAAGCCATGTAAGTTGAGTGAATTCAAACATGTAACTAAACTATAAAAATTATTAATAAATATTTCTGCTTCATTACTTTAATCCTCAATATGTGTTCTGCTTGCTGAATATTTTCAGTAATTTATCCCAGTTTATAAAAGTTATTTCTAAGCAAAAAATGAGAAGAAAATTAAGAAATTCATGCTCCCAGAGGGGAATTTAATTCAGGTGGCTTTCAAAACATTTGCTTTCTATTAGTAGCTTTATGACACTTTGGTGGAAAAATAATCTTTGACTAGGATTTAACACCTGTCCTTTTCTAGTTGCTGAGGAAACTCCGTGTTACAGTCAATATGATTCATCCAAGTACTCCATCAAAAAAGGGGCTTGTTTCCTTCAGCTGCCAGCCTCACCTTTCCCAACACCTCCGTTTGGGATTTACATATAGAGCTGTGATGTAAACAATAGAAAAATCGTTGTTTATGTCTCTGTCGGCGCGGTGCCCGCTGAGGAGGGGGCGAGCCGGGACCCCGCCGCTCCTGGCCGTGACTCAGCGCTTTGGGGAGGCGGGGAGGCCTCGCAGCCGGGCGGGACACGAAGCCCCGGGGCCTCGCCGCCGCCTCGTTAATGAGTAACGCCGCGGGGCCGCTCCGGGCGCGACACCTTCGCCCCGCGGCCGCTCGGGGCTCCGGGGCAGCGCCGGCCGCTCCCGTCGCGGCCCCGCCGCTCCAGCCGGACCCGCCCCTCTCCCAGTCTCCTCCGCGGCTCCCCCTCCCGAGCCAGGCGGAGCTGGAGCTGGGAGCGACGTCGTTCCTCGCCGCCGCCGCCTTTCCCCAGTGACCGAGGGCACCGGCGCTGCCTGGGGGGGCCCGTTCTCCGGCCGCCGCCCGACGTCTCATCCTCGCCTCTGCTGGAGCCGGCACTACCCGCGGAGCAGCCATGAGCTGGGGCACGGAGCTGTGGGTGAGTCCCGGCTCGCCTCTCATTGTGTCTGAGATTCGCCGCCTTCCCTTGTCTGCTCGGGCGGCTGCCCCGGGGAGGCGCGGAGCGGCCGGAGCCGAGGCGCTGTGCTTTGTTCGGCGCTGGGGCGGCGGGCAGGGGTCTCGGGCGGGCGGGGCGG
>VZRV01003482.1:1667653-1722450 GCA_013398115.1 Falcunculus frontatus
AGCCCGCGCCGGGCAGCCTCGGGGCGGCGGCAGAGCTGCTGCTCCCCCGAAAACCACCGGGCTGCTCAGACGAGCAAGGCGTTTTCAGCTGCCTAATTAGAAGCAGCTACTATATAGCTTTGTCTCTAAAAGTAGTGCCGAACATTGGCTAACACTGCATTGTATTTGTTTTAAATACGAAAAATTGGCAGCAACGAGACAGGCAGCGTCTGTCTCGCGTTAGGTCTTTTCTTAAAGCTCTCCTCTTCCCTCCGAAGGCTCTTTGGCTGTGCCGAGGACGGCAGAGAAGGCGCTTCTCCCGGGGGAGTGCCGGAGCGAGGCAAAGCGATGTCTGCTCGCAGTGGTGGGGTAGTATCTCCTCTGTCGGGTTTCCTGCTGTTGCCGCTCTGGCTGGAGCTAACGCTGATCGTGGGAAAGCTTAGGCGTAAAAAAGAATAGTACCAAGGAGGGTTTACGTTCCCGCTTTAAATGCCGCCTGCCCTTCATTTATTTGCTTTTAAAGATTGTGAAGCAGACACTTGTGCTAAGAAAAAAAAATTACAGAAAGCTAAACATTGCTGCTTGAGGTCTGGTCCGGGAACTCTTAATCTGGACCTAGCATTACAGGGTGTTTTTGTTTGGTGGGTTTTTTGGTTTTGTTTTTTTTCTCTTTTGAGTTGAATGAAAGATCTTTATCAGTATTTTGTAGTGCAGGGCTATCAGTCTCTAGAGGAGCAAAGATCTGCTTCACACCAAGTGGTTGCCCGAGGAGCCGGGGCAGCCGTGGCGCTGCGGGCGGAGTGGCTGGGTGGGGCGCAGGGGCTGGGAATGCCAGCGGAGCTCCTGGATCTACCTGAATTAAGTTGTGTCTGATTATGCAAAATGAAGGTGTAATAGCATCACGTGTACTACGTGGAGAAGCCTGATTTAAAGGTATTTAGGGGTTACTTCAGCGTTTTGCATAGTACCTTGTACTTAACTAGGATTTGTAGGCACTATGAGGATTCAGACAAAATATACTTGTTAAATACTGATGGCACTGCTGTAACAAGCCTGAAATCTAAAACTGTTGTAACATGGGCAGTAAGGAGTAAGTAAAAGCTGTGATTTATGTTGGCCACACAAGAGCGTGTGTGTAGCTCATGCCTGTATGTACTTCAGGTGAGTGTCACTTGAGGAGAGCGGGGGTTGGCATTTGGGTGAGCACTGACTGTAAACACTCAAATATGTATTGCTTTAGAAAACAGAGTTTTAGCTTACTCATATCTGCTCATTTTTGTAGCCTGTCGCCTCTTAATTGTATTTTTTTGTTCAGCTTGGAAATGACAATTGGAGGTTTTGTACTCTGTCTTGTGTTCAGTTTTGTATGAAAGTGCTTATCTTTGTCATGCATTTAAGAAACATATGCAGAAAGATGGGTTTTGATCTCAGACTTCCTTTTAATGATAGGCATTTAACTCACAGTGTAATGAAACTAGCTGAAATTTATTTTGACCTACTATATTTTTGTCGTAAGTCACTAATTCTTATGCATTAGTTTGAAGAAATGATGCTAGAATTTTAAGCTAAAAGCTTTACTGCAACACTTTTATTTCAGCAGAATTTAATATTTGTTCCTTGATATTAGGAGATGATCTGCAACTCTACACTGAGGTAACTTTACGCATAGAATGGTCTGTTTGTAACTATATAATTAGACTTTGACAATGCCAGTTTTTACATTACAGGATACCTTTAAATTTTTTTTCAATTGAATCTAATAATACTTTAAAAAATCTACTATGTTTATAAATGAAACTGGTTTCTTAGTTGGAAGAATATTCAGTGCTTCACTTACTGTAAAGAGTATTAAACTTCAATTGTATTAACAACTTGTGCTGGGCAAGTAAAGATGACTTTTTTAAGATCTGGCACAAAATCAAATACATTAAGAATTATCTTAAATCTAGGTTAAAAACACGAGGAAAAACCATATTTGTGGGTCTTCAAAGACAGGGCTCTGAACAAGATAAAAATAAACTCTTAGACATGTTTGTGTTCTAGTGTAGCAATTCCTTCATCATTTCCTGTTGTTAGCATCAGTGGAGCTTCGGAGGGGCAGCCTGAGCTGCTCTGGGTTTGCTGATGGCAGCAGGGGCATGAGAACTCGCCGTGTTCAGTCCCCAGCTGTAGAGAACTCCTCTGCTCAGGTTTTCTGGACACCTCATTGGGCCTAAAGCTCTCCTTCGTTAGTGCTTTCACCTCATAAAGTTGAATTTTTCAGGATTAAGACTGGTATCTAGATTATAGTTTTTCAGGACATTTGCACATGTGTTTGTATGCTTTGCTAGTTCATTGAACAGAATCATCAAATTTGCTATCTGGCTTTTTTAATATCTCCTTAACTCGGCCTTCTTAAGTTGTGTCTCTTCATGCTGGTTTTTGATATTTTATGCTGATTCACAGTTCTGATGTATTTTTTCAATTGTTCTGGAGTTTTATACTGTATGGTATTTTGGATAAAGTAAAAGACTGGGCATAGATGAATATAGAGACAAATAAGGAGCCAGAAGAAAAAATAGGGTATAAAGAAAGGAACTCGTGTCTGGTATTTATATGGTAATTATTAAATATGGCAATTCTGGTATTAAAATGATGCAGATGCTAATGAAATGATTACATTGGGGACAGGACAAAGGAAAGATTTTCTTTGATTGGCCAATATTTTCTAATTCTTTAAATTTGGTAGCTGTTTGTTTGTTTTTCAAGCAAGGGTTTTTTTAATAAGTACACCACCATTCTCTGAAGTGAGTGTGCATTGTACAAAATGTGTATGTCTTGAGTAGGCTAAAGCACTTGGTGCTTTTCAGTGTGTCTTGCCTGAACAGCATGCTCCGTGTTGTGTTTCTTTTGATAGCATTGTATGAAGTAATGTAAATTAGTAATAGCAAGATAGGTGTCGAACCATAGAAGCCGTCCTGTGATTAGAACCATTTCATTCCACGACATTTTCTGTGCTGTGGGAAATATGCTCCCCTTTCCTGCTTTCTTATTACAATAGAAAATTTTGATTATGATTTGAAAGTAGTATTCAACAAGTAGTTTTATTCTCATCAGTGTATATATCTTTGTGGTCACTCTGCAGCATATTCCTTATGGTATGACCACAGAAGAAGACACTTTGGTGAACTGCTTTGCATAATATTCTCTTAAGGGTTTGAACAGAGTAATGAGGACTGGGAAGTCTTGTCTTCTCTAATTCAGTTGAAATATATTTTCTGAGAATTTGGCTGTTGAGTGCGGAATTTTCCTATCTCTAATATTTAACTTCTTCTTAGGTAACATTTGTAAAGCAGTAATTATCTGATGAAAGGGGGCACATAATCACAAAGTAGCATTGCTGCACTTCATTAGTAATAGAAAATTGTTGCTGTTTATTTAGACACAAGTGCTTTTCAGAATTAACTTTTTGGGGTTTTTCATGCTTTTTTCAATTGAAGTCAAGGTTAGACTTGCATTTTTGCTTTATAGAGTGCCCTGTCTGGCTTGTGTCAAAATGTGCTGTAATATCCAAGGCAAAAATAGATAGATGGAACTAAAATTGGGGGGAGGGGCTAGTAACTTTAAATATTTGGATATAAAAATGATAGATTATGGTATGTTTAAAAATCTTCTCATCATGAGCATCTGTTCAGTGTGTTTGTTTCTGTACATCTGGAGTTCTTTTTGTGGTAGATGTAAAGTGTACAAATAGCATTAACATAGAATATTTTTAAAAATACGTCTGGTTATTGTCATCTTGGGTTATTGTGTTGTTAAATTGAATATGTAGTGCATTTGCTTTGATGCTAAAGGCTTACTAAGCTTTGGAGACTGGAGCGTAGCTGATAATGAAGTTCTTGGTGTAATGAGAGGAGACACAGTGTGATTGACACTCTGAAGTGGCTTCTTTGGAAATTAATTAAAGAGTTTGTACTGTCTCTTTAAAAAAAAAACAACCAGGGAGGATGTTTTTTGAATTTGGATGCACGTTCTGTCGTTCCAACCCCTGTGAACCCCTTAATAGCAGTTGGCAGAAGAAGAGTTTGAATACCATGTCAGAACATTTTCAGTCTGTAGAACCAGTCTAGCCATCTGTTTCTCACCTCTTGATAAATATTTAAAACAAATTTTGCTGAGGGCTTTTGTGCTGAGATTTCATGATTAAAAAGAAATGGCTATAGAAGATTTAATGATACTATTGTTGTGAGCTCCTTGGGGCCAGAAGCACACCATCTTTTATAATTAAGAAACCACTGGCACTGTAGAGTAGTATTTTAGAAATTAGTTATGTTGGACCAAAGAAAGATCAAAGTATATTTGGTGATGTGCTCTTTTTAATCTTTCCTTAAACAAAATTCATTCTGTGCCTAAACCCAAGTTCTATTTTTAAAAATATTAACTCAGTTGCATCAGTAATTTTCCAAAAGCTGTTAAAAATTTTCTTATGCTTTTAGTCCCACTTTCAGGCATTGTTTCCTTCTTGTTTTAAAATCAGTCTCTTTTTGTAGAAGATAAATCGTGCCATGTTGTCTAATCTTAAAAGTTGTCAAGTGTAATTATATATGGAAAATCTCCACATAATGTGAATATGAATGAGTAAGCGTCAAAAAGCAGCTAACTATTATGTAGCATACTTCTGTTGTAGTAATGTATTGTATTTTGTTCACTATATTAGAAAATTTATTTTTTAGCTAAATAAAAGTTTTTTCCAAGCAAAAAAAAAGTTTTTCCTCTTGAAACTGAGACACCTTTCTTGACAGTAAATGTGAATGTGGTTATGTAGTTATGAGTATTGTTAATACAGATAACAAACCACTGTAAATAATTCTAAGTATCAAACCATATCCCATATGGAAGTTCTTCTGTGCTTTTGAATCTTATATTTTGTAAATTTACTTTCCAGTGTGCTAACGTATACTGTGTTAAAGGCAATACTCTATTTAACAGGGAGATGTTTGAGACATAGAATATGGATATTTTTTTTTTTCCCCCCAGATTTCTCCTTCAACTTAACCCAAAGATTGCAAACAGTACTCTGTATAGATTCTCTCTTCATTCAGTACTCTTGCTGTTGTGGTCTGCAGATGTGTGCAAGGAATGTGTCTTGTGACTAAAGTGTAAGATTACAGAGTTTTCCAGATGCATGGGATGGTTACACATTTCCTCTGTCTTGGGTGACATGCAGGATAAAATGGCTAATCACTGTGAGGTTCCAGTCCTTCACAAGGAATATTGTGCAGCTTATCTCATCCTTGTGAAGACCTCTGAGATTTCTGACTAGAAAGTTAAATAGGGATCAAATACTTGGTTATTGAAAGCGTAGTTACTTTAGGCTTTGGTGGGAAAACAATTGTATTGAGTTTTGGTTGGAAATGTTTGTCTGTATTTTTCCAGCAATTGTCTGGTTCACAAACATCTGACCTTTTTACTGGTTTTTCCAGGAAGAGGTGTGTCATTGTCATGAGACTTTATCAGTTTGGGTTTGATATTGAACATAATTTAAGAATGCATACATGTGTCTTTGACTATCTATTTAGAAAGGGGTTTTTTTTTTTGAGTTTTGGAAACTTTATAATCTGATATCTATGAAAAAGGCATCCGTTTTTATTTATGGACCCACTTGTTTCTGTACTTGGAAGTGTGTATGCTTTACAATGAAGTTTGTACAAACATACATGAGACTTTACTAATCTGGAAATCCTGAACACTGGAAAAGTATTGCTGTCTTGTAAAAAATGTATGCAGTATCCTTGTTCCTAGTATGAAATCTGAGAGTTGCCTTTATCAAGATTCTAAATGCTGTAGCTATCATTTGATTTCCTGAGTGAGAATAGTAAAAAGGTTGTTGGAGATTGCAAGATCTTTTATCTCAGCCAAGCTGAGGATTTCTTTAGAGTGTCTCTGTCAAAATAATGATCCTTTGGAATAGCAAATCCATTTGAATTCGGGATGGAGAAAAGCATGAGTAGAGAAAAGTCTGTTGGCAGTGTGCTCATGAGCTGAGGGTTGCCCAAGTAGGTATGATTTGTGCTTTCAGGGGTTTGCAGGTGAATACTGGAAGACAGAAGGTTTGTGTTATTGTTTGTGTAGAGTTGTCACTGATGCTGTAGACCTACTGAAATAAGTCTAAAATATCTGAATGTTAATTAGTGTTGTATTTCTGTTAGTTCTTATACTGGATTGATCTGGATGAGACCCTTATTTGTTAGTATAGTATCTTTAAATACTTCAGTCCTTACATTTGCAGAGCACTTTTTAGTGTTCTTGGTAAAGCCAGTAATTAAGGAATGTAAGGTGTTTTATTTTTTTATGGAGGGGAAGTTATTTAACACATTTCATTGTTCATACAACACACGTGCATACTTTTTAAAGAACTTGAATTCCTTCTGGTAGAGAAAAGAATTCCCCGAAGTCCAGATATGTTCAGCTTTTTCCTTGTAATGGTGAACAAACTGTTCAGTGAAAGCCGAAATTCCAATCAGATGGTTTCATATTGCCCCTAGTGAGTTTACGTACCCCAGTCCCAGTGCTCTCTTGGCAGAAGGTTTAGAGTTTTGTCTTCACATCTATGTCAGTGCTTCAGCTGGATGGGAAAAGAAGGGAAAAAAGTATTATACTAATAAAAGCCTTCTGGTTTTCATTAAAATGCAGACCCTCTACACTGACTTTGTTTATGGAATTATCTGCAATAAATTTCTGAGTTGCTGGGGGGTTTTTTCAGCTACAAGTTCTGGTCTAAGAGGAGAGTGGCAGGAGTATTACATTTACTGCTAGGTGACTAGAACAGGAAAGGGCTTAATTTTAGGTGTACTAAATTTTCTGATAATTTCTACTGTATGGAAGTTTGAAATAGTTACATGTAAGATTCATGAATACCTTTTCTTTGTTTTTTTTTTTGTTTTGTTTAGTTAGAGCTCTGCTTCTACTTTGTCATTTACAATGAAAAGGGCATTAGACTGATGAAACTGCTTTCTGGCATCGTGATTTGTACGTTTGTCCATAGTTTTATTACTTTTTATGTCTTTTGCAGGAGAAGTGCAGTCTTACTATGCGCTAAAATGCTAATATTGCAGGACCTGAATTTTTCTAGGGCTTTACTGTGGAACTCTTGTGTCGTCTTGGCCAAATAAACATAAGTTTTGTCTCTGTTAGTTGGGTTGTAAAATTGGAATACACTTAGTTTCTTTCAATTGAATTAATATCATAACAATATTTGTAGAATACTTTAACATTCTTTAATGTGTAAGGGCACAGTAATATAGTGTTTTAAAATGTTGAAAGTAACCCTTGCACTTTTTCCTGGTTTTGGAGGGGATAGAGTTAATTTACTACTTAGTAGCTGGTACAGTTGCTGTGATTTGGATACTCACAAGTGTTTGTTCCAGAGGCAAGTACCATGCGAATCCCTTCTCCTTGGCTGGTACACAGCAAATAGTACAACATGCTTTTTTGTAGTTCTGTATTAAGTAAAAGTTTTTTTTTTGGTATTGTGCAATGAAATGACATCCACTAGATTTTAGTTTGGAGTTATTTAAGTACTAAAGAGCTTCTGGGATGACAGCAATTGCACTGGAGAGTTGAGAGACAGCCTTAACTTTTGGCATGCTTGAGGTTACCGGATGTGAGTGCAGGTGATGAAGATGGGTGTGCCTTTTGGATCTCCATCTGCTTTGTAAATCCTTTGGAAACAGAGCATTTGATTGTTGGATTCTTTCTCATGATGAATGCTCAATTCAAGTGGGTGTGAAAACCTCACTTCCTAAATTCTGGTTGGTAGAGCAATTGGAGGGCATTTTCTTTGAGTGTGGGTATGCTTCTTGAACACTTTGTCTTTACCCTAGATGGCTCATTTCTTTCAAAGAAGGTCAAAATTTTTTTACTTTTCTTATCTTCAAATAAGCATTTGGTCTAGGTGGCATGGGGTTTTCTTCTGGCAGTGAGTGGAAAAATAATTGATGTATGTGAACCCAAGACAACACCTGTGCTGCAATACAGTTGGCTGTCCCTACAGCAGGGGAATACTCTGGAAGGGGAAATTGTAATGTTTACAGTATCCAACACTTTTTAGTCCTTACAATAAATAGGTAAAGTATTCCTGTTTCAGCTATCTGTTATGGCATCTAATTGTCCTGCAGTTTTTTTTATTTATATGAAATCGGTCGCAATTAGAGGAATATATAGGGTATTTGACATTTGTAATCCATCGCTGGAGTGTATTTTGTGTTTGTATTTATGTAGCACCTAGTACCATTAGTCACACGGTGGCCTTGTGTTGTGCTGCATTCTACACAAACTCATTATAAAGAGCATCCCCAATCCAGCTTTGAATTCCATCAGGGGTAGTGTCATTTAGTGGTCATGCCAAATGAAGAGTTGTGCAAACCCTGGTATTGTTCAGCACGGTGAGCAGTGATCTCAACTGCAGCCTCTTCACTGTTTCTTTTGGTAAGCCTTGCAAGCAGAGGGTAGCAGTGGGGCAGACCTTTGTCATGTTTGGAGGGGAGGAGAACCCAAACAGCCTAAGAGAATGCAGGAAATACTGGTTGAAATGTGCAAGGGATTGTTGGTGTCTCAAGCGAAGCAAACAGTAATCCTTTGGTATGATGAGGTAATAAGCTGGAATCAGCCAGCAATGCCCTTGAAAGTGAGGTTAAGAAGCTAATGTTTGATGCGGTAGAGAAGTACGCAAAGAGACAGGAAGAGATAATGCTGAGTGAAAAACATATGGGTGAAAGGATAATCTCTCAATACCAGAAAAAAGGATGTGGTGTGGTTGAGAAATGAGATGGGTAGAGAATGCGTAAAGATTGCAGATATTGGAATGGTTAGAAAGAGACTGATTTAAAAAAAAAAAAGAAAATTGTTAACAAGTTTTAGGATGGACATAGATTTGAGATCCAGGAAAGAAGTCAAATAACCGGGTGAAAGAAAGGTTGACGTTTGAGACCCTAGTATAAAAGCTATAAACCAATAAAGTGCAGTAGCTGCAAAGATATGATGGACATTATATGCTTTTAAATGAAATGTTTTATCTTAGTTTTTCCCTGAAACTAAGCTCAAATTTGTGATTAGTGAATGGAAAACTGAAGGTCCGCTAAGGAAGACTGATAAAACAACTTTATTCTGTAGAGTCAAAAATGGATTCCCTCATGCCCTTAATATCTACTTTATTTAGACCCTAACAGTGCAGGTATTTTATTACATATTTAATTTTACCAGTACTTATTCATTTTATGAGCAAAGATCTCACAGGATCAGTGAAACTCATTAATGTGCTTGAATGTAGATACTGTATTGCCAGGAAATTTTCAAAGCAGTTTTTTTGTTTTTAAGAAAGGGAGTATTTGCAAACTAGCTCTACCTGTAGCTTGTAGTTGATGCATGGCATTATTTAAATCAGCAACTATTACTGATGTTATTTTCTTTAACTCGATGGATCTCTTTTCAGCCTTATGAGTTTTGACTGCTATGAACTGTGAGTTAGAAGAACAAGGATATGTACTTGGATTTATGAATGGCGAAAATTTTATTTTCAGAGTATATATAATTGATTTAATCAAAAGCTTTATCTCAGTAACTATGGTTTTTATTACCTGGGAAATCTGCTAAACAATAGATGATGACATTCAAGATCTGTGCAGTATGGTCAAGGTGTTACAAATATGTTTGGAGGAGGGTAAGAAAAGGATGAACTTGTCTTGAAAAGTTCTTCAGCATGTTGTAATAAAATGGTAAAAACCAGACTGGAATATCTGGTTAGGTCTCATGTCCAAGAAGATGGCATGTTTAAAGAGGAAAAACTTAATTTCTTGAAAATAAATAGTAACTTATCTGGAAAATCCAAATGTTTGGGATTTTTTTATATTGTAAGTATTGTGAGGGGAATGTAGACTGTACAGTTCTATGAAACTTAAATAGAAATGTCACCATGTGAGGCAAGCTGAGCAGTTTTGTATAGTATCCTGGTTCTGCATGATACTCAAATATTTACTCCTGTAGCAAGAGGTGTGGTGGTCTGATTGAGTGTTTAGATTGAGGCTGAGGAAACAGGGGTTGTGGGTTATTTGTTCTGGTTTATCTTGATTGCTTCTTTGTTTTGTAAAAGCTGTGAGGTCTTTTGTGTTATTTCTGCTGAAGTTTTGCAGTCATATAAACTAGATCTTTTAACTTTTCTCCCCAAGTTTGAGATTCTGTTAATATTAAGACCTCTTTCATAACAAGGGTAACTTCTTTCCAAAATGGCTTTTTAAGAAACATGTTCACTTTGATATTGGTGCTAGGGAGAATAATTATCATCTTTCCAGGAACGACATTGCAGTTCCTCCTCACTAGCCTAGCACTTGGGAGATACAAGTGTGATTTCCCCGAGTTCCAGCTTTATGTTCTGCATTCCTGAGAGGGAAGCAGTGAGGTAGGAGTAGTTGTGCGCAACAAGAAGTTTTTACTGGAAGAAACATCCAGTTAGTGGATTGGAATTGGAGTTTTGTAAAACTGGGGGTTGGCTTTGTGTATTAAAACCGTAGTAGGTGCAAACAAACCCGGTGTAAGGCTGAGTGTGCTACCTACTCTTCCTGCTTGGATGTCTTAACACCCAGTGACTTCCAGTTATTTTGGTTCTGCGGGGTTGTTGTTCAGTTTCACTGAAATTTCAGTAGCTGAACTGAAGTAATCTTCTTAAGATGTTTAAAACAGTCTTAAAGATGAGATGCCAGTGGTATTTATGCTTAGTGATTCTTAGATAAAATGTTTTTCCATGTTCTGTCTGGTTTATACTTCAAGGCTGTAATTGTGGGCTTTGTAATTGTGTAATGAATACATTTTGACATCATTTGTATAAAATGCCTTGCAATTTTTGAGAAAACATGTAATTGTCTTAAGGAGATAGTGCTGAATGGCCAAGATTCATGCTTTTTACAGTAATGAGGTACCATGGAATATCGGTGCTTCAAACTCAAGTTTCAACCTTGAGATTTAATTCTGAAAGGTGAGCTTATACAGGCCTTTATGCACACATGGAGTGGGAATACTGCTGTTTATATATACTGGATGCTGGGAAATGTGAATTTTAAGATCTTATGTGTAAATGTCTCTTACGATCTTGATAGTCTATTTGTAGTACTTTGTACTTAGCATTTGTACGTAGCATTTCAAATTCTAATCATGCAGGCATAATCAGACTGTAAGTCAAATCTGAAACTTGTGGCTTTCCTGACTTCTTTTCTTCATTATGTCACTGGAAAAGAGGTTTGATTTTTTTGCTGACTTAGGTTCATTTGTGGGAAGGGGATCATGCTCCCATATCTGCCTAGTTAATCTAACAGTTGTTTGGATGTTGCCTCTTATCCTTTCAGGACTGTTACCAGTTATGCTGTTACAAAGACAGCATAGCTTTTCATAATGTTGGTTCTTCCTGTCCTTTCTTAATCAATATAAAACAATGTTTCATGTGGTGTAAAGGGGTTTTTGTTTTTTAAGGAAGGTGGTGAATTTTAAAGCGTTTCTTCAAGAGCACTTTGCAGATTTTTCATTTATTTTCAGTTGATTTAAATTATCTCAAAGTAGCACAGTATGCAATTGAACCTCACTGCAGGAATTATTTTTTTTAAACATTACTGTGTTTTGCAAAAAGCTGATAAGGGCACTTGAAAAATACAGCTAAAAATCTATGTATTAATGCCACAGTAAAGGGGTTTGAGGCTTTGCTTGTAGTTGGATGCTTTATCTTTCAATAGTCTCTGCCACTAAAGCTAATGCAATAGTAAGTTTATAGCAGGAAATGGCACCCTAACATCTTAAACAGTTTTTTTTACCATCAGATTCTTCTTGTATTTGTTCTGAAAACAGTTTCTTCTGATCTTTATTTGCTAGAAGTTCCTAACAATTTACTTTCTCCATTTTTAGTTTGTTTAGACTATCTTATGTTATTTTATTCATAACAATTTTTTCTTTGGTGACAAATGAATTGCTTACAATTCATTTAGTTGCTTCAGCAGCATTAGCTTCTGTATTCTGCTTAGTATTAACTTCTGTTTTATGAGGAAAAGAGATGAATAAAGAGAATGGCAAGTTAACAATGAAGATGTATGAGTTACGCAAAGTTATTTGTAAGGTCATCTTTTGGGGTACAGTGTGCTTTCTGATGTATGCAGTTTTCTTCTGGGCTTTGTATGATCTGTGTTTATCATTTCTATAACATGATATAAAACATCTGCAACACCTGTAGAGGTGTTCCTGAAGGCTTTTATGTTAGTATTTCCCTATGAAGAACACTTTTCAGTAGCCGTTAATGCTTTAACTTTTTTGAGTGGAAACAATGGTAGGTATGTTTTAGATAGTGCTTAAATGTACAGTTTATGAAATGATCTTCTGACTTCAAGGACAGTATGTTAAAAGATATTTCTAATAAAGCTGTATTTAATACCAGCTGGCACAGAAGGTAGTATTTTTCATCCATTTACATTCATCTGGCTGGAAACTGTTTACTGTTTCAGCTGCAAGTAGCTTATTTGAATCACATTTGGTGTGCTGTTGTCCTACATTAGTATTCGGAATCCTAAGTAACATCTTGGGAAAACACCTTTATTCAGAATTTTCTCCATGATTTCATGTGTCTGATTTCCTGTCAGTATTTGTCTACTAGTTGTGCGTTTGTTGCTGTTGTGGCCCAGTTTAATTGCTACTCAATTTTCTGCTGTAGTTTCTGGGAATCTACTTGTTTCTGTTAGAGTTCTTTACCTGTTACATTGGTTTATTGCAAAAAGCTATTGCTAGTTTATGCATTGCAGTTATAAAAATTAAAAGAATTTTTTCCAAGAAACACAGGTTCAGAAATCAGAGATGACTGTGCAGATGTTGTGATAAGTGTGTTGTGTAGTCTCTCCAGTTCTTTTTTGAAGTGGGTAAAACTATTTTGCAGCATGGGTGAAAAACATTTTAATTAGCATTTTAGTTGATTGTTGAGTTTGGAATCCTTAATATGAAACGTTTACAATAATCTTGAACAACAAAATTCTGTATCAATCAGATACATGGCTTAGTTAAAAGTGTTATTGTTAAGATATTAGTGTATATTATTTCAGCATGATTTTAACATGGAAGTAAAACATATGACACTGATATTGGTGATAACCATTTAAGATGGATGCTAAGAACCACAACAGTTTAGAGAACATTAAATTATTTCTAAATTCCTCTCATGTTACTAGTTGATACGTTTGTGTGAACAAGCTGGTTTGTGGAGTGCTAGAAATTCAAGTATTTATTTTGTGCTACTATGTATTATTGAGAGACATAAAAGTTTTTGATTGTTTGTATGTAACCAGAAAAAAAGAAACTTTAATTTTATTATCAGGAGTGTACCCTAATTGCAGCAGGTTGATAGCAAATGAGTATTCCCAGCCTAATGGACTAATGCCAAATGTGTGCCAGCCTAATGGACTAATGCCACTAGTGCAGGGCGCATCTCATGTGAGTTGATTCATGCTTTTATATATAAAATCTAATTTGGAAACCGAATTTTTAACAATTACGATAAAACCAAGTCCAATAGAACTTTGGGAACTGAGAATAAAATGTTTTACAGTGTAGGCTTTCTTTTTGCAATTTAAGAAATACCAAGAATTAACCTGTGTTTTCTGACATTAACATCAGGGTCAAATTCATTTAAGTGATTTGGGCTCAAGTCTAGTTCTCTGGATGACTCAGATGGGAAGGTTGAATTGTAAGGAGCAATCTTTCTCTTCTGTATTTCTTTCCTTATAGAAGTCTTTCTAGACTGTACAAGGTTATTTTCAATTCACAGAAGAGTGAAGTTGCTTCAGAGTAAAGAAACAGAAAAAAACTAGCATTCTGAAATACTTTGCATTAAGAATGTAATTGCCAAAGAGCTGTTTCAGGATACTGCTGACAAGTTAAGATAAAAATGTATTCTCAACTGTTACTTTATCCAGTTTTTCTGCCTTTGTTTTGATTTACTAATTTGCTTTTTAACTGGATAGTGGATATACTTCATCTTGGTGCAAGATACTTAATATATTTCAGCTTATCAGTTAAGTATTTTTTTAATGCTTTTTTGTAATATGAAAACAAATATTGCTTTCACAATTAACCTTGTGTTTTTTTAAATGTAAATTGTGCATTTTGCTCCTGTAAAAGTATAATAATTTTGCATATTCTTGTGAAGCATTTTAAAGCATCTGGGAAATAATTCCTTCCTGGGCCTATTTTGTGATATGGTATGTGATACCATAAGAATAACACTCAAAACTTAGTCAAATATATTTTAATAAATGATCTTCTGAATGTTTTAAATATTTAGTGCTTCTCTGAGGCAGATGGGGACAGTAGTTTCAAACAGTTTCCTTTTCAAATTATTCAGAAAAAAAGTAGTTGACTGGTGAGTGTCTTTAATTTTCCATTATATGCTAAAGAAGCATTGAATGCAGAATACTATTAATTAGATTAGATTAGATTAATTTTATGGAATTTTAGTTTTATTTATTTTCTTTCTAAAAGATATGCATGGTTTTACACAATGATATGTAATGACATAAAAACCAAAAAAAGAGCTACTTGGAGAAAAGGCACTTACTTTAATTTTTTCTACCACAAAATCATGATGTGTTTTTGCTTACAAATTCGCATGCTTTAATCACTGATTTGTAAATGTTTTTGCTAATATATAGAGTTTTAAGGCTCCCCAGATATGAAACATCAATTTTCAGTGGTTTTTTAATCAAGCTGGTAATGTTAAAAACAAAGTTGGAACTCCCATGTGCAATTAGATGGTTTCAGTTTTATAGTCAATGTAATAAAAGACATTACCGTTTTATTCAGTATGAAAGAAATGGGTTTTGGTTTTCTCATTATGTCATGTTTTATTCAATATTTGAGGCTGTTTTTCAGAATTTCTTTAGTATTTCTTTGACAGTTCCTAGACCATTGATTATTTACAGAGATTTATCACTTATTGGTTAATATTCCGCTATTTTAATTCCATACAGACTTAGTGGAATGAGTGCTTAGTAAAGACATGAGTAGCACTTTATGTTGAAGTATGAAATTGCAAATGATTAGGTTTTCTGTATAGGACAATGAATGTGGTGTGACAATAACATAAAATACAGGAAAGGTTATATCTTTAGGTGACAAAAAGACTGCCGCTTTCTTCTACTCAAGATCAATGTGTAATAAGTAGTGTTAAGTTTCACAGGGTTCTTTGGTGAGAACTGGTTTTTGAAAGGAAAGTACATGTACAAAGGTCTGGAGATGCTCAAGGCCAGGCTGGATGAGGCTCTGAGTGACCTCGGCTAGTGGGAGGTATCCCTGCCTATGGCAGGGGGTTTGGAACAAGATGATCTTTAAGGTCCTCTCCAACCCAAGCCATTCTATGATTCTACATAGTGAATACGTAGTAACTTACTCTTCTAGTCTGCAGTATATTGTTGAGCACTTTTTTCTGTTTTGCTCTTTATTTTTTTCTGATTTGGTAATACTGAAAAGTCATTAGGAAAGAAACCTAGTATTTACTACAGTAGCAGTTTTTCTGTGGCTGTGATCAGTGGAACAAGATGCTTTGCATGGAGTATAGAATTAACACAGTGTTTAAAATGCTGCTGTTAAATCAGATTCCCACAGTATTTCTTTATTAAGACAGGAAGAATGTTCCCAGTATCTGCTTTTGGAGTAAACAGTGGAGTTATGTCAGAAGGGTAAGCAATGCAAAAGAGGCTTAAAGAAGGAATTAAAAGGGAAGTAGTAGATGAACAAGAGTTGAAAAAAAATTAGACTAGAAGAATAAAAAATTATGCTGAGAAATTATGAGAGGGAGAAACTGGCAAAGTTGCTTCTGTTTCAGTCACAGAATCATGGAATGGGTAAGGTTGGAAGGGACCACAGTGGATCATCTGGTCCAACCTCCCTGCTCTCAGGGAGGGTTATCCCGGAGCACACTGCACAGGATTTCATCCACATAATTCTGGAATATCTCCAGTGAGGGAGACTCCACAACCTCTGGGCTATCTGTTGCAGTGCTCAGTCACCCTCACAGTAAAGAAATTCTTTGTCATGTTGGGTGGTACTTCTGTACATCAGTTTCTGCGCATTGCCTCTTGCCCTATTGCTTGGCACCACCCAGCAGAGCCTGGATCCATCCTCTGACACCTCCCTTCAGATACTGACAGACATTCATGAGGTGTCTGCTCAGTCATCTCTTCTCGGCTGAACAGTCCCAGCTCCCTCAGTTTTCCCTGTGAGATGCTCCAGTCCCTTCATCATCTTTGTTTCCCTCCGCCAGACCCACTCCAGGAGCTCCATGTCTGTTTTGTACCGAGGAGCCCAGAACTGGGCACATCTCTCCAGATGTGCCTCACTGGGGCTGAGGAGAGGGGCAGCATCACCTCCCTTGACCTGCTGGCAATGCTCTTCCTACCATTGTCCTTCTTGGCACTGCTGGTTCACGGACAGTTTGTTGTCCACCAGGACCCCCAGGTCCTGCTCCCCAGCAGGTCAGCCCCCAGCCCGTGCTGGTGCCCAGGGTTATTGTTCCCCAGGAGCAGGACCCTGCATTTGCCTCTGTTAAATTCAGATGGTTCTTCTCTGCCCCTCTCTCAGCCTGTCGAGGCCCCTCTGAAGGGCTGCACAGCCCCCTGGGGTATCGGCCTCTCCTCCCAGCTTTGTGTCGTCAGTGAACGTGCTGAGGAGGCCTCTGCCCCTTCATGCAAGTCGTTGATAAATCAGCTGAAAATACTGGGCCCAGATTTGAACCTTGAGGTTCAGTCACAGATAAAGTACCTAGATTTGGTGCTTGTTCATCTATACCTTTCAGGTCTCCACTGGATTTTAGTGTGAATACCCTTCTGTTTTTATTAGTTTAGTCAGGAAGGAAATAACGGCAGAAGGTGGGCTTCTGCTGAAGAACCTTTTAGTTTCTACATTGATTGTTCATTTGACTCTCAAAAAGAAATTGCCTCTCTGAAAAGAAATCGATGCGGTCTGGTGTCACTATTGCCAATTTGACCCTGTTCATGTTTACTTCTGTCCTGAATGCGAGTGCTATTTGTCTTGCTTCAGAAGTATTGGCACTGATTATGCTATAAATTTGCTTGCTTTCAGTATGGAACTTCTGGAGTGGTACAGAGTATATTTATGGAGCCCACTGTCTTTTAAATATGATGGATTACAGAGACAGTATGAAAATGAGCTGTTTTGAGTTTGGACTTTGCACATGTTTTGGAAAGAATGAGGAACCTAGCTATAACAGTTCAAAAATGTGGGTTTTCTTTTCAGAACACTGAAGTTTGTACTCAGCTTTTGTATATGCAACTTCAGTGACCAAATGTGCTGTAATAGGGTTGTTGAACCTTTTTGAAATTGTGACTTTTGTAATGGACGTGCATATGCTTGTGGTTAAATTCCATCACTCTTTTTGTTTCCTTTTTAATTTGGGGAAAAATACCTTGTTAACCAAGGGAAACAGTGTATATTGTTTTATGATTTGATTTATCAGAGGAAGTACGTTTCTACTAGAAATAAAGGTTTTATGAATAATGTTATTCTTAAAATACAGGTTATGGTTCTAAAGTCTGTGGTGAAATATAGGAGGACTTTACTGTGTATTTCTAGGCTCATATCTTAAAAACTCTGAGAGAAACTGATACACGGCACAATTGTGTTACATTTTAATGTTATCTGAATCACAAAACCATGAAAAATTCCAGTGTTTTGAAGGTGCCAGTAATAACATCTGGTTTTAGTTTAAATTCTTTATTCAGTTATGTTAATGTTACTATGAATTTTGCTTTAAAAACAATGAATACAGTAGAGTCCATTGCAAATAGAGGACGTGGTGTTGGTTTTGGTTTTTGGATTTGGGTGTTGTTTCTGGAGTTTGTATGTGTGTATGTTTGGTTTGTTTTCTGTCAGTGTATTTATCTGTATCTGAAATAATGCTCTAAAGAAGAGAGGAAGGTTCTAATTTACTGCCATGTTAATTTCTTGTTAAATGTATGGATCTAGTTTTATAATCAAATTTGAAAAGTATTTACTGTTGTTAGCAAGATACCTGTGAAGGGAAAAAGATGTGGCTGCTCTAGTCTTTCTCTTGAACACTGAAGTATATTCACAGGTGATACTGAAAAGGGAAGTTCACTTTGCAGGAGGACTTGTTACAGAAAAACCCCCTTGTTCGTTGGGTTGACAAGAACAAACAGCATATGGCAAATCAGTTAACAGCCTTCCAGTTTTGTAACTATTTGCGTAACTGGTCCCGTGATCTCTGGTCTTCTGAAGTATTGAACAGTGTCTGCTCCCTTTCAGTGGGGAGTGTGCTCAGAACAGTCCCTGGTGATTAACTCTGTTACTATTTGCAGCCCTTCCAATACCATAAAAGGCTAATGATTTAATTCAATAAAATTGGAGGGCTGGTCTAAATACCTAGGTGTAGGTATCTTACTCTGAGTGGTTTAGAAGAGCAAATATTTGTTGACAAGCTGTGTAGTATAATTGTACCTTTTCAATATCTATAGCAACAAATGTAAGGTATATGCCTTAGTCTTAAGTCTTCTGGTGGGGGCTGATAATAACACTAGGAAATACCTTCTCATGCTCCAGTTGCATTTACTGTGGCTTCCTACATGTTGGAGTAGAGAGTAGTTGAAATGGTTTATCGGAGCTGTGCTAAATGAGGAGGTTTTGTCTGGGTCTCTATGCTTAGAGCTAAATGATTCATGTTACCAGAAGAACCACTACATATTAATCCTCTACCAAGTTCTTGTAGGTTTACTGGGTATTGTAATTACACCTATTGTGAGAAATAAACATATCCTACTCTTAACTTTTAGTTAGTTTTATTCTTGTGCTGTAAGTTTTGTTTTATGAGTTCATTGTTCACTCCAATTGCTGTGTAGATGCCATGAAATGTGCTTTTTTAAGGAATTGTTGGCATGAGTTTAGGATTCTAAATAATGTGCACCTTCATTAAATACATAGGAGGAAAGTTACGAGGAATTTACCATGGCTATACCTTGGCCTCTGTGTGTTGAAATGATGAAGTTCTACTGGTGATACTCAGTGTCTGGATTCTGTATAGATATTTTTACTCTATATTTGTCCTAATTGACAGAGTGATAAACAATGTGATTCAACCCATACCCGATAGGTCCTTTCCTTTCTGGTTATTCTATTGAGACAAAGCCTGAAGATGTATCTTTTAAGTGTGAAACACACTAAATTCACTTGTCTGCCTGGGATTTGTGCATCATACTTGTTAAACAGTTTATAGTTTTTAAGCCAGTTTAAAATGGTATCCTACAGTCTACTTAATAGCTGAGCAGATAAATACAAGGAAGTGATATTTGGATGAGAGGGAAGTTGACAGTCTCCCTTCTTTTTTGCCTCTCCCATCTGGCAGAAAGTACTTCCTTGTTTTAAATTTGTATCACACATCTTGGTTTTTTGATGAGTTCAGAGCTGCGACCCTGTTATAGTTCTGAACTGTAGCAAAGTCTAAATTATAGCCTCTAAGTTATATGCAAACTAAGTTATTTAGAGGTCACATTTCAGTTCAGTAAAACTCACTAAATAGTGCAGTGTAGGCTGAGTTTCATGGTATTGCAGCTGGACATGTTGTAATACAATTTGTGCTGAGTTGTGTGTGCACATGCAAAGCTGGTGGATCTTGTTTTCTGAATTTGTGATGTAGGGCATCTAGGTGTTCTGTAATATTCCACGTACAACCCTTTTATCTTTCCCCTATTGCTTTGCTTTGTAACATCGAGACCACTCCCTTCTTGTCTTGAGCACACTGTTCACTCTTTTAGTTAATAGAGAGGAAAAAAACCAGTGCGTACTCTGCTTGTTAGATGCTATGCCATACTGGCCAGAGCAGGACTTTAACCCTTCACTGAAGAAGTTGTCACTAGGTGAGATCCCTTTCTTGTTTCTACAAGTTTTTAAAAAACAGATCCTCCAGAATGCAAAAATAGATTAAGTCATATGTGCAAGAAGTGGGGAGTGTCAGAGTTGCTTGCTCAGTCAGTCTCCTGTGGATGCATTTTTAATAATGTTGTGGAAGTAGCTGTAATTGGTAGAGGGGCATTTAGAAGTTTTTAAAGTTTTCAGTAGTTTCACCAAGGGTTCTTTAGTCGTGGACTAACTAAAACATTCACCTTGTGCATAGAGTGTCAAGTCATGTAATAATATTTTGTAACTGAAGAACTAAATGATTCTTTACACAATTTTTTAAAAATAGAAGTCTTGCATCAGTGTTTTCCAAGCCAGATACTTTGTTCTTGCAGATTTTCTGTAGGCTACCATTAATCATGCAGTAAATGTGCTGGTTTTGCACAGAACGTCTGCTTCACATGAGGCCTCACATGGCTGTTGGTCATACAGCAAACTCAGTATTCTGCTGCTTCATTGATATGTAGCCTCACTGCTTTATAATCTGTTATTCTAGTGTTGCTGGAAAGATGTGATTTTGTCCAGATATTTCTTATAATGAGCAACATCATCTCTAAGTATTGTACAAACAGTAGCAGCATTTTTTACTGTGATGCATCATATCACACTTACTTCATTTAGGGTTAAACATAGTCTTCCTGTCCCCTTTTTCAAGTGACATAACTAGGACTAAAATGTACTTATCCTTCAGTCTGTATTAACAACCTTCAGCCATTCCCAGAAGACTCAGGAAGTGCCTGTTTTCTGGCTTGGCTATGGTGAAAATAAGGTTTCTTGTCCATTAGGGGAATGGACGTAATTATGTCCTTTGTATATACAAGGTGAGTGTAATACTGCCACTGTGCTAAGATGGCAACTATTTTAATCCAATAATGCTCAAAAATACATGGTTTGTGATCTGCTATTGTATTGGATAGAGACGTTTGAAAATGCTTTGTTGTGTGTCAGAGTGGGAATTAAGCTTAAAATAGAATTGAGTGAAGAATTATGTGTTTCAGAATTAACCTTTGGTTCAAATGCAGATAAGACTCAACTATTCTAACAGTCTCTATTAAGAACCTATGTGAAAAAAATCTGGCTAAGTTTCTTTAAAAAAATTCTTCCCAATTAAAAGTTGAATGAAATTAAGGGGATGATTGAGCGCTAAGTGAGAGGGTTCTGATCCAGTTTACAAAGTAGGATTTTCTAGTCTATATTTTATGTATGCTTGTATTCTAGTGATACTTACTCCATGTGAGTGTGTGTGTTTGTATTTGTCTCAAGTGGTGGTGGTAAGGGAGTCCATTCTGATTGCTTGGGACACAGTACTTACCTCTTTGCTAACTTGTAGGTAAAGATGTTAAAGCTGATACCCACCCACAGTGAAGAACCTGTTCATTGCCAAGCACAATGTGAAGAGGCTGTGATGAGTAGCAGAGAGGAAGGATGCCTGGAACTGTGTTCTGGCTACTACACACTGTGTTGGTAGAAATTCCTGAGGAGGAAGAAGTGTGTTTAGGAAATAGTCCTTCATGCAGTCTGTGGCAAGCTGTGAGCCTGCTGTGGGACTACAGAGTGGGGTCACCTGAGTGAAGAAGAGAGCAGACCTGTAGGTACTGCAAAGAAGTGAAGTTTTTTTTACTTAGGTTTACATCATGATGCAGTGAGGTAAATATACTGTTCTAGTTCTTCTGAATGTGACCATCTATTAACTAAAGAATTCTGGAGATAATTCATTAACAGGACTGATAGGATTGTTGAGATACCCTCTGTGGCAGCGTGCTCCTTTCCTCTCGTCTTAACGCTGGTGTTCAGTGTCCCAGTTGGGAACTTTTTCAGTCAGTTTGCTCTGCTGGTAGGAAACTATTGCTGTTAAAATTTAATGATTAGTCCAACTGATCCATTCAGTGGCATGGGTGAACTGAAGTGCACAGCTGTAATCTCTAATGTTATTCAGCTGATCTGCTAATCTCCAGAAGCAGAACTTGATTCTTTTGTGATTATGGCTGCTCATTTCAAAAGCAGTCACAAATGTTTCCACTCATATTCTCTCTGTGGTAGACTCCTGCCCTTTCCTGGAAAATAAATGTGTCACACCTGTGAAGTTGTTAGGTCTCAAACAAGACGTCCCCTCCTGCCAGACCTGACTTTCATCTAGAGTTTCCAAAGCAGTTCCTTTGCTGCTGGTCTGGGGACATCTTTAT
Source organism: Falcunculus frontatus (assembly GCA_013398115.1). NCBI lineage: Eukaryota > Metazoa > Chordata > Aves > Passeriformes > Falcunculus > Falcunculus frontatus. The sequence continues at coordinate 1,689,796 of VZRV01003482.1, forward strand.
GGAGAAAAACAGTCTTTGTCTTTCTCTTCCTCAATTGCAGCTCTCCATTTTTATCTTTGCTTTAGAAACCTGACTTGCTATATACGTTATCTTATAGCATGGCTGGATCTTCAGCGGTTCAGTACTTTTTTGGGTTTTTTGCTCCCTTTATCATGCAAATGTTTCTCTAATAATAGAAATTGACTTTTTAAAATTAAAGTTGACAGTGATATTGCTTTTTAAAAATATATGCTAAAGCTTAACAGGCAAATGGATTTTTCATACTGCGTTGATACTACGACTTTATTAATTCTTTATTCATCAGAGCAATGTAGTCTTTTGTCCAGCTAAAAGTGATTTTTTAAATTCCTGTTGTTTTCCTTTTGCATATTAAGCACTGTGCATTTCTAGCAGAGTTTCTCAATTAAATATTTTCAAGCTACAACGTAGTGTACTGTTCATACCAGCATCTTAATTTTTGCAGGCAAAGTAGCTTCATGTCCTGAAGGTCAACGTGCAAACTGTTTTCAGAAGTTTTTTAGGAGTTATTTTTCTTTTCACGTCTCAAAAAGACTGCTAGATTTTCTTCATAATATCCTGTACATATTCTTTTACAATCTATAATGAACTTCTGTTTTAATATGAAATTAAAATGTGAGGTACTGTTTAATTTATGTGTATGAACCTGTAACTTTTTTTTGCTCATATTAATCTGAGTGCCTCTGCTTTATTTCCAGTGTTGCTATGGCTTTTGATGTTGCTGCCCTGAACCTTCCAATTGATATTAATCTTTTAGCCTATAAAATGCTTAGTCTTTAAGTTTGCTCACAGCCACATTTTTTCCTCTCTCTTAACTGTAATACTTAGATTGTTTTCAGAGGGGAATGAGGTATAATTTGCAGATTAGTCTGGAGCTACAATCCAGAACTTGTAGAAAGCAGAAAAGCAAAACACTTTCTTTTTTGTTCTTGATATAGAAGCAGCTCTTTGTTAGTTTTTAGATGTGAAACTAACGGGGTGTTTTGAAAAGATAAAGTACTGTTTAGCTGGAAGCAGCTTTTGTCTGCCTGTTAGGAAGAAACACATTGCAGTTGCAAGGAAAAAAGAAAGACCAGACCAAATTGATAATTATGAAAACAAACAGGCAGGAATACAGAGAAGTGATAATCAGTTCAGACAGTAAAATAAAAGAGCTATTATCCTATGATAGAAAAGGAAGCAGGAATGCATAAAGATAGAGACAAAAGTAGAAACCAAAAACAGTTAGTCAGTGAAGAGGTATCCACAAAGAGAAACTGAAATGTATTGTCAGAAGTAGATTAGTGTAACATGCTCTAATTAAAATACAATTTTATAATTAACTTGTCCTGAAGACAAATAGGGAAAGGTATAGGATATTTTACTGGTAACTTCTCATTAATATATTCATGGATGATTATGGTTCCCATAATTTTTAATGTAGGGCATCAGGTAGTTCTTTGTAGAAACATTGCAAGAATTTTTTTGTTTTGTTTTTTGAAATAAAGAAATTTGCTTGGAGATATCTCCAAGTAAAATAATTAATCATGTGAAGGCCTTGATCATTATCTAAAAATAAAAACCAAGCTGTGTAATGCTTCATAAGAGCTATTTCAAAAGAGTTTTATAAAATCTTAACATGTTAAATAGTCACTTTATAATGTTTTGTAACTTAAACTTCTTGAATAGAGTTGGGTCTTCTTTTCTTCTGCAGTGCTGCTCATGCAGAAAAAAAGGATATTATGCAGAATTTAACCTATCATTTAAATTTATCCTTGATTCAGGTTCATTTGATAAACCCTCATGGGCTTTAATTGAGTAAAGGAGAACTGCTAAGATTGGTATTTAGTTATCTAATCACCCACATTTTCTCGCTTGGCTTACTGTGGACTTGTGTGGTTAAGTAAGTCATGGCTTTTCATAAAGTGATAATAAAATACAACATTTATATCCACAAATGCACTGGGGCTTTTTTGATGCCAAGTGTTTTGAATTTTTTTTTTCCCTGAACAAGACCCGATTGCTGCTTTTCCATGCTTTGAACACTGGCATAGTTTATATTTCCTTGTACCAGACTGTATAAGGGTTAAGAATTTAGAGAGCAAAATACAGGGTTGAGTTTTTAATCTCCCACTCACTGACTTGGAAGTTTACACTGGCTGTGCAGCCTGGAGAACAAAGAATTGGGGGAAAAAACTCATCTTGGGCCAGTGCTTCAAAAGTGCAAATTAGATCACTTGGGTAACTGCAGACTAAAATTGCGGTCAGATGAAAGTATGGAAGTAATGATCTACAGTTGAGTCAATAGAGAATAAAATGATGGTAGAATAATTAATGCAAAGTATCCTCATTTCAAATAAAATGTTTTATTAAGTAGATATTGCAGATGTAATTAATTGAGATAGGTTTCTGAAACTTGTAAGTCAATGTACTTCAATGTTTAATGTGATTCTTAAAACTTTCAGCTGTATTGTCTGGAGGCCAGTGAAATGGGAGACTTAATTCGAGAGCAATTGGATGTTAATGCAGTTAGCTAGTTTACATATTGTAAAGGAATAAATTAGTGAAACAGAAGGATTTTTTACAGAATGATACCACAGTCCTAGCTTTAAATGCAAGTACAACTGCTTTCTGAAGTTGATGAAAGCTGGGAACGTTAACCCTTTAAAAATCTCAGTCTTGTTTAATGCCTTTTATTTGAAACTCCCATGCTAGTCCAGTGTCTGGACTGGTAGCTTTAGGAAGACTAAACGTTCAGTATTTATGCTGTGGCATTCCCTTCATGCTCATCCCTCTGAAGAGATCTCCCATGTTGTTCTTTTTATTGGTTCTTGAGGCTTGTTTGCAGAAAAAAAAAGTGTCTGTAAGAAGAGGAGAGCATATCTTGAGTTTAACCTGGGAGAGTCTGTTTTGTCTTGGGTGCAGGTTTGAGTCAGGCTGGCTCTTGGCTTTGATGCTTCAGCTGCTATGAAGCTTCCTGGTGTCTGCAAACACGTGATAAGTTTAGAACTGCAAACCTGAAGTATTTGTAACACTGATCTGTAGTTCCAGTAAATAATCTGGAAGTAGAATTTAGGGAGTTGACATTTGTTTTGGAATAGTCTGTATTGACCTACTACAAACTTCTTGTCAAGTGTCAGATTTGTTTGTTTGTGATGGAGAGGCTTTGGACCACATTCCACTTTTGAGTGGGCAGTTTCTTCTTAGGGCTACCATCCATTAGCTGACCTTAATCACTTTTATTAAAACTGCAGCTGACTATTATTAAGTTTTTTTAAAAAAAATGTCTGCTCAGCTGCCAAGGAGTGTGGGCCGTTACTAGACAAACAGCAATATATATTTGCATGGAAATACTGTTCAGAACATACTTCATTATAAAGGTGTAGATAGCCAGATATTGTAGGATGTGATTTTTTTTTTAAATCACTTTTTGCTGCTCTCTAGTTAATGCAGTTTTTGTATTTCTTATAAAGAAGCTAGCCAAATTAATACACTGATATATTTATTTTGAAATTACGGACTTAAATTTTATTGGAACTATTTGGTCTATTTTGTCTGTACAGCATCGCCTGATTTTTGACCATTTTTTTTCCCATTGAAGGCATCACTTGTATCTCAGTGCATTAGTTTGATTTCCTTTGTAGCAGTTTGGAAGATTTGCTGTATGTGTTCTGGTATGAAAAGGAAATTTTTTGCTTTATTGAGGTCCAGAGTTCAAACCTGTGCTTCTGGTGAGAGGTTGAAAGGACCATGGGTAAATTTGTGCCTCCCCTCTAGAAGCCTTTCTGAAAAGGCCAGTCCTTTTTGCTTATTTGTTGATGTTGCCTTGATCTTTTGCTCATTCATCTCGGTGGCTTTACAGAGCAGTGTAAGGTGATTCTTGTGACTGCAGACTTTCATTCACTGGTTTATTGTTTATAGAGAATTTGAAAACTTGTGGATCTGTGGGATAATCTGACAAAGCTGTCTTTGCACAGAACATACTGTTTCTAGGATCAGATGAAAAAGAGGAATTGAGGGGAAAAAAGAATTTTTGTCATGTGGTCAGTGATGAAATGCTTGTGGTAAAGTGTGATAGCTTGTCAAGTGTCATTTTCATATTAATAGCAGATCTTGAATGGAGTTTGATCAGTGGAATCCTTTTTTGTTTCAACAAAATATTTGGAAAGCCACTGTCTCTGCTTGCATGTTTGGAAACATAAGTAATGTGGTGTTCCGTAATGCTAATGAAACCTTAGCAGCAAATGAGAGCTTTGTGGTCTAAAGAGCCTAAGTAGGACAGCAAAGGCTTTGTTCTGCTGTGTGCTGTAGGAAGTCAGTTCTTCTTAATGGTGTTAGGTATTGATTGCATGCCAAAAACACCTTTTAGAAACTACTTTTGGATGCTAGGTTAATTTTGTAAGAGTAATTACACAAATGAGTGGAATATGAAAAAGAGAGACTTCTTGAGATTGATGTATTTTTATGCGTGTTTGCTACTGTGGTTTGACGCTACAGCCTGGTAACTGTCTCCCTATTCCCACACGCAAACAATGCATGTGCAGCTTCTCTAAAAACAGTAGGAGAAACGTCACTTTATTTGACAAAAGATACTTTGAGTGGAAATGTCCAGTTGGTGTAAAGTGCACATATCAGAATAATCTGAGGTACTGGCCATGGTTTCCCAAATACATTGAAATCTTATCTTCAGTCCCTCTCCCATCTCTTGGCTGTTTATATGGTTCTGTGGTGAAACAATCAGGGGAAGTGGTTGTGCTTTTGGTGGAGAGAGTGCTGCAGAGGCTGGTGGTGGAACAGGATGGGTGCTTTTGGTTGGCAGTATTTACATGCCATTGGACTGAAGTGTTCAAGGCACTAACGGCTGTGCTTGTTAGTCCATGGTGTAGGATACTGGGACCTGCAAGGCAAGATTTTGGAGCAACCTTGATCTTGTATGTTATTTTTATTTTTGTTGGTTGTATATACTTGTCTTGACCTGGTATCTCTAAGTGAATGTGCTTTCCTTGAGTCTTAGGCCTTGCAGCATTTTATAGCATTTTTTGATTTAACTGTAGATCATCCTACTGCATGCTGAAATTGAACTTAAATTTCTAGTCCTAGAAGTCTACATCATTCATTAGGTTCAGGAAGGGTACTGAGTCTGCAAGAGATAGCCTCTGATAAACAGCCTTCAGAGGGTTTTTTTGTGTAAATAAACTTTGAGCTTATTTGCTTCTTTAGCTTTTTTCCTTCTTCTGCTTTTTATTTTTTAAGTTTACTGTGAAGTATATTTGGATACAGCCTCTACAGGACACAAACTTCAATGTTTCAGTTACCTGTCTTTTTGGATTACTAAATAACTGCTAAGAAAAAATTATTTTAGATGCTAGTGTAACCTGAAAATACTTGATTTTTCCACTGCGGTAGATTATTGTAGCATAAAATGCAAAGACTTAGACTGAAAATGTTTGATAGGCTGTATTTTGTTTTCTTTGTTTTCTCCTTCCTTTCTCCTGTATTTCCACTTGTTTTTTAAATTTTCAACTTGTTGTAATTAGTGTATCTTCCACCTGTTGATCAGTACAGAGTGCAGTGGAAGATTGGTTTTGAAGATGGTTTAATGTATTAATAATTCCCCAACTTTTTGTTTGGAAACCTAGTTTATTTTTGACTGCTTCTCCTTTTTGTTTTGTGCCTTTACTTTGCTGTAACTTTCTTAATTACTAAGGACAGGTTTGCTTTCTTTGGAATCTCCTGTTAGAGCTGATCATGAACCGTGTATATAGTTTTGATTTAATAAATGTATTTGATATGCAGACTACACCCAATTTAGTCATGCAGATAAAATTTATATTATTTTTCTTTCAGTGTGCAATCCTAAGAGTGAAAGTAATTTTTTGTATCCATTGAAATTATAATTTCTTGTGTTTCAAAACTGCCAGACATCTCTTCTGTGAGCAGTCTCTTATTTATCTAATAGTGATCTTTGGTTATGTCTGTTATCTTGGTGGAAAAGATTCACTTTTGAAATGAAGGATTTTGAGAGGAAAGAAAGACAGATTTGCATTGTGAATGTGATGAAAGACTGTTTACAGCTTAACATGCAAGTATTTGGAGCTATTTTTACAAAAAGAGGTAGATCTGTTCCTGCACATGGAACGTACTGTTCTGGTATATGGCTGAGACATATATACACATTTGACTGATTTATAACTTGAATGACTTCTATACAAGTAGCAAGCATTCCCTCAGAACACAACTTATAAATAAATTATGTGTAAATCGTGTGCTGCTGTGATTCTTAACTAATTCTGGGTAATTTTGTTTCCTTTTGTTTTTAAAGGATCAGTTTGATAACTTGGACAAGCATACCCAGTGGGGCATTGACTTCTTGGAGAAATACGCAAAATTTGTGAAAGAAAGGATAGAAATTGAGCAAAACTATGCAAAACAACTGAGGTAAGGTTATTTTTCTTTGCAAAAGGATCTTAACAGTTACTTAAAATCACTCTATCAGATGATGGGCAAGTATGAAATGTAGTGATTAATGACTGTTTTTCATTTACACAGTGAATTAGATCACTAGCTGTTTTCATGACCGACCAGTCCAAAACAGAAAATTATCTTTGGGTGTTCACTTGCTTGTTTTTGCCTTCTCTCCCACCCACCCTTCAGGTCTTTGAACTAAAAAGATTTAAGACTTAAAATTAAAGATTCAAAACAAGGAAAACCATAGTGAGTTTTTGCACTGACTATCAGCATGTTTGCTGTAAAGCGCATTGTCTGTATCTATGCTTGTGTGCGTGCCTCTGCTACTAATTAATTTCTCATGTTGAATTGGCAAGAGCTACACTACATTGTGTTAAGAAATCTGATGGAAGTAATTGAGTAGAGCTTGAGAAATCAACAAGACCTTCCTGTCCTTAATGCACACCCTTCCCATAGCAGGTCTTGTCCCTTAGGGTGAGACTGTAACCCAGCCACCCCTTGTCTTACCTCTGTTCTATAGTGAAACATCTTTTAGGTCCAATAGGAATTTCCCTTCAGGGATCTTACAAGGAGAGTAGCAGGCATGAAATGACTGCTTCAGGATAAAGTTATTTCTTCAGAAAAAAGTAGGTTGATTTTTACCAAAAGCTGCACTCAGTGCCTGAAGACTAAAATTTAAAGTAAGACGCTCCTGTGAACTTGGCCTTCACTGCCAGCTTTGCCTTCACCATCACCTTTACTGTCTTGAATTCCTTTGGGGATTCAGCTGAAGCTGCTGCCTATCCTTGTCAGACTGAAACTGATAGCAGCTTCTCTCCTGTGGTTTCTTCCATCAGCTCATCATTTGCAAAACAGAGTGTCACCAGATAGAGAGCTGAGAAATCCTTCCTCATTAATACAGTAATGAGGTTCACAGCTGAGAATATGGATGTTCTCTATCTGGGCTGCTCATTTCCTTTTTTGATTTCTTTGTCAGTTTCTTTTCATCCAGTTGTATATATTCACCTAACATAATAACCCAATGCTTTACTGAAGGAATTTTTTTCTTAAAAGGAAGAAAATAAATACCACTTTTCCAAAGCTGGTATAGAAGAACCTGAGGAGGTAAGGGGAAGTTGGAAGCATGCACAGCACAGCTTGCAGCCTCGTTTTGATTGGTTTTCAGTTGTCTGTTTAAAAATAGAAATGTTTGATTTCCACAGATCTATCAAGATCTGTTCCTTAAAAAGTATTAACAAATGCCATTTTGCTTAATTGTATTTAAAGGTTCATTCCACAGCTAGCAAGATGAGACACCGCATTATTACTTCAGGATTTGACTAAAAATAGGAAATTTTCTTTGTTTGGCATTTTACTCTGGGTAAAACTATTGATTTTTCTCCAAGTGTCTTTCAAAAATGAAAGAGTTTTGTCGAGTACCCCTTCTGTCAGATGACTGGAGTGACTGTCCCTGTGCAGTAAGTATGACAGTTCTGGGAAGCACAGGTCTTGCTGCACACACGTTATGCAGTGCATGCATGCACTTCCTGCTTGCTTCCAGTAAGGGTCTGGACAGCACATACATCAGAGGGTGGCTGATTTTCTGCCAGTAGACCAGTTCATGAAGTTACTCTTTGTTATTCTTGCATGTGTATTCTTTGGAGGAGACTCGATTGTTTAGTAGTGAACTGTCTTGTGATAACAACTTGATTTCAGCCATCATTCCTCCTGAGGACACTCACTGTTTTTAATTATGTAAAATAGTTATGAGGCCCAGGGGGGATTGAGATCAAGCAAAATTGTCACCTTCAGAAGAGTTAGCCATCCTGCATCTTGCTCCTGGGAAGTTCTGAGAGAGAAAATCTTGTGGGATGGACTGTGGTTCTGGTGAATTTTAATGTTGGCAGCATATGGCCTGTGAGATAGGTATTAATATCCCTAATGGAAATTCCTAGTATGTTACTGTTTCTTCCCTTTGTAATGGAAAACAGTCTGAAAAACAGTGTTGAGAATCTTTTCATAATGAAATTTATAACTGAGATTAATTATGCTCTTGGTTAGTAGAGTATAAACAGTACAGCAAGTGGTCACCTCATGGGGGTTCTATGGCTCTCTTAGTACTTGGATGGGAGACCAAGAAAAGCCAAGTTTAGTCAGGAGATAAAGCTAAATGTGGTGGTATTTTTTTCTGTCTTGGTTTCAGTGTGGACCATGAACATTCTGTTGAGATAATTGATGGATCTTACTCTCATAGACTTAAACCCAAGGATGAAAACTTAAGCGAGTTTTTCATAACAGTTTTCACAAAGTAGAGTCCGTCTCCTGGCAGAAATTCACATTCCCTTTGTGTATACCCTTGCATTTTGAAAACTTCATTTTTCTTTATACTGTCACAGCTTAGCGATGAGCCTTTCCCAGGTGCAACAGCCCTTCTAAGTCTTGTAGGAGATGGCAAGTGATGCATGTACACCATATGAGGAGCTGTTTGAGCAAACTCACTATATTCTTACTGTATGCAGGTGGTGCAGCTCATGGTTGCCAAATAATTCCAGAAGTGATAACTCTTTCAAATGCTTTGATACTGAAAAAATTGTAAGAAAAATTGAGGAATACTCAATTTTCTGTGGAGGAAAAAAACACCCTAGACAGCTTGTTTTCTCTTTGTCTGCAACATAATGTGTTCTGAAACAAAAAAAGGAAGTGTAATTTGGTTTTGTGTGAGCTAACTTAAAGGAAAATCTAAAGTTGTGTGTAGTGTAGGTCTCAACTAATGTATTGTGTTACCTGAAGGTTTGCAAAGGTTATTATAGGCTGTTACTGAGTTACAGGGGTGCGAATCAGGACAAAGATATTGCAGGGTACATTGTACATTAACATATTGCATTTTAATGATATGGCTGTTTAATTTGTTTATATTTTGTAGTTGGAAAAAATTCGGTTTAGTATGTGCCAAACTACTGGGCTCTTGACAGAATTTTTAAATTGAATTCTCAGATGCTGTTTTTGATCAGCATTGTTTCTTAAAAGGGGCAAAGTGAAGGTCTGTTTTGTTTACTTCCACATCATTACACACAAAATAATTCTGGAGGTTCACTCCCTTTTCGTCCTGCCTGAAGCATTATGACACTCGAGCAGACAGAGGAGTTCCACTTTCTGTGATGTTAGGCAGTAATACAAGTTGTACCTGCAGCTGGAAATTAAACTGCCAGGGAGAATAAAATTTCTGAATATGATCAGCTTTTTATTGTTGGTATGATTGTTCATGAGCTGTTTGTTGCCCATTAAAATTTTGCGTTGTGATCTCTGAAGATGTCTGGTTACTCTGATCAAATATGTTCCTTCTGCATACTATTGTGTATAAGTGGTGTTTTTATAAATAAAGTATTAATATATGCATATGTCTAGTCAAACTGAGACACAGTTTCCACATTTTTAGATGCATAATCTTTGAAACATTTTTGAAAATGGGTGTAAGCTCCAATGTAAAGTTGGGAACACAGATTATCACCACATATGATCATTTCTCAAAACTCTCTTCCTTTGATTGGAGCTGAGATTTTACACTGCTCATTACTATTCAGATATGGTTGTGGCAGGTTTTTTTTTATAGTCATGTTTCCATAAACTTAAACGTGATTTCTTAATGGTTCCAAGAATATTCAGCTTTGTAAATTTGAAGTCCAGGCTACAAGTTTTTAAGATTGATTGCTCCAGTTAAAACTTTTTCTGATGAGATGTTACTAAATACAGTTAATTGTTTTCCCCCAGTCCATAATACTGATATGCAGTCACTGAAGACATCAGAATTGTATTGAAATGATTACTTTACGTATAAATAGGAAATGCTTTTAAGTACTTACTGCAATTTTAGCTACTTAAGAAAGCAAAAAAGTTTGTTACCAGGCTCATTTGTAATATGATACAGAGGCTGTAGTGGTTTAGTATAAGCAGATACCACAGTTCCTGAGCTGCTACCTTAATAGGAATTGTACCATGTTGATGCTGCTGCTTCTGTTCTTCATGTGCTATATTAATTGACTGAAGGAAACTTTGTTTTGAGTTGATAAACACAATTTTTTACACGTCTATAAAATTTTGTATAGATGTTCTATGTACATGACTATAAGTAGTTTTTATCAACTGGAGTGCTTTTTGAAACTTCTGCCTAGGTGACTGAGGTGGTACTTCTCTTAAAAATCAGGTTCCTGTCTCACTGGTGTTTATACCAAGAAGTGAGGATAATAATATTACAGGAGCAGCACAATTGGATGTGGTTAATCCTGTATAAAATCTGTTTCCAAATGGCTGGCTGTAAGACAGAGTGTGATAGAAGTCATGAAAATTATACTTCCAAAGAGGATTAAAGTGTCATCAGCTGCACTTTTCTTAGGAAGCAAAGAAATTAATCTTGTAGATTTGTTTCTGTGCTGATGGTCAGCAATTACTTGTACAGTTTTCTTATAAACTAGTCCTGACCCATATCTGGATTCTGAGAATTAGACATGGATATAGATTGAAATGTCTGAGAATGTTATACCCCCTTAAAAGTGTCAACTGGCTCCTCTTTGAAATAATGCTTCACTCTTCAAATCCGTGCTCATACCGGCTGCTTGCCAACCTGTGCTTTTTCAGAGATTTAAATTTAATATCTCTGTTTTGATTAGATATTGGTATTCACTTATTGGAAAAGCCATGTATGCTTAATGGTTCACATGAACTCTGGCTTTTTCTTCGATCTTTAAAACCTGCATTTGCTTGTCATTTCATATTTATTGGCTTTGATGACTGTACCTTGCACTGTTAAATCCTGATCACAGTGTCTCAAACCTGTATGTTCCTTTGATCCAAAGGTAGATAGGATTGACAAATGAAACTGGCTGTTATTAGGAGAAGGGGTTATATAATATTTTTGTTTTTCTAGCAATAGTAAACAATTGCATTAAAGAATGAAACCACAACAGAAATCAGCATGCTAGTAAATAATCTGTATTTATGACCCTTCTCTCCTGCCATTTTAAACTGTATGGCTTTAGTAAGTCATTTCTTTTCTCATTTTTAACAACTCTGAAAATCTTCCCTTGAAAAGGCTCGTGCATGGTTGCTTAGCTACAGCATTGTATGTGTGTTATGCATTTCACCTTCTGAATAATAATATGAATTTTAGGAATTTCCTATTCATTAATAAGCACTGAGGAGCAAAGCAGAAATGTAAGGGAAAATGGAGCACAGGGAAGTTACTCAGTGAATATTACTATTTTTTTTTCTATTGTGTTTATGCATTTTCCTATCAAAATGTCTGCATTTAATCTGTACCAAGAAGAATGTTACAACAGGCAGTGGGTTCTAGGGATAGCGAGAAGAGATTCTTGCTTGAACTTCAGTAAGAAGGTTACCATAAAATGTGTAGATAATTTTTAAAAAGTCAGAGTTTATTCTGTTTCTTTGTACATATTGATACAGAAAGGACCTGACTTTCTTATCATAGTTGCATTTTTTTGGTTGTAGTCTCAGAGGGTATGGAAACAGACAAAAGATCCAGGCTTACTGTTTCCACATCAACTCGCTGCTCATATTTTGGTGTATACTCTGTGACTGGGCATAATCTCACTATGTGGGCTCTTGTACCATAGAGATGACTTCCAGATAAATGGATTTGAGAAACTGTACAAGGTTATTTTAGATGAAAGCAGAATTAGCACCCATGTTTTAATAGTAAGGTAGTTCATAGTTGTAACAATTGAAGTTACAGAGAGACAGTGGGATGAAATACACAACTTGCATGTCAGATTTTTTTCTCCTAAAATCTTCTCTTAACTTCTTCATTCCTTTTTTTCCTGCATTCTATGATAAGCAGATTATTTCATATCGGTGTTCTCAAAAATTGGACTGTGATACTGTGTTAAGTGCTGGTCCTGTGGATTGTCTTCTAGAGATTTGCTTCGTTTCTAAAATCCTGCTATTTGCAATGCTGGTGGTACGACAAACTGTAAAATATTTTTTCTGAAAAGAGGTGTTGCCTCTCCTGTTCTGGACATGTCCTTATTGAAGATTTGGAAATACTGAGGTTAAAATCTTCGACCTGAATCTGCACTCAAAGCTTAATTCAGGCATGGAGTTTTGTGCTCATGGCACAGCACACAGTGTGCGCTGTCTGTGTGTTACACAGTGATCATACATTGGCCTTGTCCTCGTCTGCTGCTGCCTTCTGCATGCGTGAAAAGGATGTTAATAAAGAACTCTTCATTTTATATCTAGTCACTGCTATAGAAGTTTTAAAATACTTACAAATTGTTCTAGGTCAAAGTGACTTAAAACTTTGATAATACCATAGGTTCCTGCTTTGTGTTATCTAAAGGACCCTTATAAGTTGACAAAGGGAATAGATTTGTTCATAGGACATTAAACAGAAATAATTTGTTCATGCAGCTTTCTGTGTGTGTCTTCTCAAAAGAGACTCTAAAATGGTATCTTTTTTTATTCTTCCTTAATAGAAATCTGGTTAAGAAGTACTGTCCTAAACGTTCACCAAAAGATGAGGAACCCAGGTAAAAATGTCCATTTCAAGTTCTAGGTGTAAAAAGTGAAAACTAACAGTATATGCTGTTCTTTTATGGATTTTTTTTTTTAAGATAAAGTATTTAATTGGTGATGACAACAAAAGAATTGTGCTTGGCTTCTAATACTTCTGCTGTAATTCTTAAGCATGGAACCTTTGTTTACTCCTATTGGTACTTTAATGTAGTAAACATGGCAGGTTGTACTTGCTCCTTTCCAAACTAATCTTTAGGTAACTGAAATTTTGAAAGCAGAAATTTAGCTTGCTATGTACAGTCTGGTATTGGTTTTTAAAGAAAAGCAAGTGTGTGTCCTTAGGCTTTGGTTTTTTGCTTAGTTTAATAGAGTTTTTCAGTACATTTTTATGACAATACGAATGTAGCTATGGATCTCTGTATTGAGACCTGGGTGTACACAAAATTGTTGTGTTTTAGGCAAGAAGAGCTCTTAAAATGCTGACTTGCTTTGACTCCGAGACAAAATAAGTGAATGGCTAATGGTGAAGGAACAATTTGTGCTAAACAACTTAATTATCAGAAATGTACTTGTTTTGCTGTCCATGTCCATAGCCATTTTTAAAATGTATTTGAAAAAGCACAGTACTTTTTTTTGTTCAGGGATAAGTCCTAGGAAATAAAAAATGTGGACAAGTTTCAGGTTGCAGCCAGAGCACGTGCTGTGCAGAGTGCCTGAGAATTCACAGTAGGATTTCCTCTAGCTCGTTTAACTATGTAAAGATCCTGGACCTCAGGGAATAGGCTTTCCAGTGCTAGAGTGGCATTTGAAATTCCCAGAAGCCAAGCCTATGGAGATGGCAGTATTCCACAGTTAAAAGAGAGAAAGATGTATATTTTAATGCAGTGCCTGTTTTTTTTTTCCTTTTTTCCCTTCCACACACACTTTCTACCCTTTGCCCCTCCTCTTCCCCCCTTTTTAGTGCCAGCCATAGTGGCACCTTACTTCCAGCCAAGAGGTGGGCAGGCAAACAGGCAGCTGTCTCCAGAGCTGATAGCAAACTTGTTGTGTAGAACATCCATCGGGATGCATAGGAGTGGGATGATTGGCATGTTCCACCCTCAAGACTACCAAGCACATCACCTCTGCAGCAAGCTCAGCCTCCGAGCCTAGGGACGTATGTATCCGTTCCCAAGCTCAGGCCTCTCACTGGGCAGCTTAGGAGATACCACTATACCACAGGGCTTGCCAGGTAGTATTCTTCTTCTTTCTTTTCCATCCACAAACCCCATGTTCTTATAAAATGTATTTGAAGAGACATTGCAACATGTAGTACATGCTAGGCTTAACATAGGCTTTCCCAACTTGTGTTTCTACTCTAACTCAGTTAGCATTAAGATAAGGTTTATTGTAAAATGTCTATGATTTTTTAATCAAATCAGGAGTACAGACTATACTAAGAGAAATGTATTTTAAAAAGCTGTTTAACTTTGTTTGTTTGTGTATGTGTGCTTTCTGTCAGGTTTACTTCGTGTATTGCCTTTTTTAACATCCTCAATGAGTTGAATGACTATGCAGGACAACGAGAAGTAGTTGCAGAAGAAATGGGACACAGAGTGTATGGAGAATTGATGAGATATTCTCATGATCTAAAAACTGAGAGAAAAATGGTAATTTCTGTATTTTTAAATTTGAAAATAGGATACCAAAATGTGTCTTTTAATGAACTGATGTATTTGTTTACCATTTTGATGAACATGGCAATACATAGGTTTTGTAATATATTTATAAAACACATTTAAAGTTATTCTATAATATAATATATAATATTATATACTATAATACAGTTATTAAACCTAAAAATTATTATATTGGGAAGAGAGTGCTTACTAATAACCTTTTTTTGGTCAGTGTACCATAGTATCTATGATACAATTCTTATGTGTTTAGTAATGTCTTCCAAAGAGTACAGGGAGCTTGTGGAAGATACTGCACATCACAGTGCAGGAACTAATTAATGGTGAAAATACTAAAAATACAGGCAAATTTAACTTATTTGTGGTGTTGTTAGCATCTTCAGGAGGGGCGAAAGGCTCAGCAGTATCTGGACATGTGCTGGAAACAGATGGATAATGTGAGTTTGTGTTTGGATTTTATTCCTGTTGAGCTTAAATAAGATATACAGTCTGTAAATGGAACTGGTTTCATCTGTCTTGCTTAGATTTAATATTTAGCTGTATTACTGAATGTCCAAGTAAATTAGTAACATCCAAAATACAGTTCAATGTATTTGTAGTTCCCTGGTTAAAAAAAATCTCCTGTAAACAGCTTCTGTGTGTATGTTTGAGTGAAGCCTTGGCTTTTATCCAGCATAACGAGCATAAAGGAATCTGGTTTTAACATGGATACAGACTTTGGTTGCTTCTCCTTGTGCTACTAAAAATGACAGTTTATTTATATGAAGATGAAGTCTTAAGTCACTGAATTTGTCTTGAGCTTGAGGGCTTGTTACATGAGGTAAATTCAAGAATACCACTCTAGACTATTGTACTTTCAGGAGATAGAATTACTATTTAACAGAGAAATGCGGGAAGATAATGTCTCTAGGACAGATTATAAGCTTCTTTTTCTTGAAAGGAATGCTTTTAAAGATAGGAAAATATAAAATTCAACCAAGTCTCTTCAAGAAGCATTCTGATATTCTGGTTTTCTGTCTTAAAAATTTAGTGTATCTTTCATTCAGATTATTGTGAAGCAATACTGCAGAGGTGAATTTCTGTTTTGTTGTTGCCATCCCTGATGAGTAGGGTCTTGCTTCACTGTTAACTCTTCACAAAGAGTTTAATTCATCATCAGAGGATCAGAATAGAAGCAGATGTGGTAGTTTTAGATGCTATCACTCTTCACCAAGATAATCTTGAATTTCCTGAGTTCACCTCAAACAATCAGTTTTGTTGTATGCCTTGTATTTACCTGAGTGCAAAGTCAGTCTTTTAAATGCATTTAGATGCCTTTAAGGGACACACTAACCTTAATTGCCTGACTTTGCTGTGAAGCAGGAGCTCAGAGTCTCAGTTGCACTTTCCCTCTAGAGATGTTAACTTCCGGAACTGCAACAATTTTTCCTACGGCAGTTGTCTTGACAACAGCCGCATATATGGAACATCAAATACATTGAATATTGTTGTCTGTGCTACCTACAGCTGTGCCACTTGACATGAATACTGATGATGATTGTAGTGTAGATACATCCTTCAGACTGCCTTCAAAATAATTTAGTTGACCTACTTGCTGTGCTAACAATGTGCTCATTTAAAGGTACCTAGTGAATTTAAGATACTTAAATGGAAGCTTTGATATTTAGAATTCAGAATTAATATACGTAACCAAATGGGAATAGTGGCTGTTGAAGCAGTAAGTCTGTGCCTTTTGTAGAGCAAAAAGAAATTTGAGAGAGAATGCAGAGAGGCAGAGAAGGCACAGCAAAGCTATGAACGACTGGACAATGACACTAATGCGACAAAGGCTGATGTTGAGAAGGTAAGGCCAGTGGCTTTTCTTTATTATCAATGTTATTTCATTTGCATGTAAATCATCGGTACTGAAACAGTATTCATTGAATGTATAAAATTGTGTATAAAATATGCTTACTTATTATGTGCAAAATCAAAGTTACAGTGACATGTAAGACAGCACAGGAAAGGAGTGTTCTTCAGAATCAGAATGGTTTGGGTTGGAAGGGACCTTGAAGACTCCCCTGCTATGAGCTGGGACAGCTTCCACTGGACCAGGTTGTTCAAATCCCATCCCACCTGGCCTTGAACACTGCCAGGGATGGGGCATCCACAGCTTTTCTGGGCAGCCTGTGCCAGTGCCTCACCACCTTCATAGTGAACAATTTTTTCCTAATGTGTAATTTAGACCTGCCATCTATGAGTTTAAAGTCATTCCCCTTTGTCCTGTCACTACATTCCCTTGTAAAAAGTCCCTCTCCAGCTCTCTTGTAGACCCCCTTTAGGTACTGGAAGGGGCTCTAAGGTGTCCCCAAAGCCTCTGCTTCTCCAGGCTGAAAATCTCCAACTCTCAGCCTGTCTTCATAGGAGAGATGCTCCAGCTCTCTGATGATCTTTATGTCCTCGTCTGGACTCTTCCCAGCAGGTCCATTTCCGTCCTCTGCTGAGGGTGTTCCAAGTGGGGTCTCGGGAGTGCTGAGCAGAGGGGCAGAGGCAGCTCCCTTGACCCGCAGGCCACGCTGCTTTTGATGGAGCCCAGGATAGGGTTGGCTTTCTGGGCTGTGAGTGCACATTGCAAGGACCCCCAGGTCCTTCCCCTCAGGGCTGCTCTCAACCCATTCTCTCCCAGCCTGTGTTAGTGCTTGGGATCACCCCAAGTCACATGCAGGACTTCACACTTGGCCTTGTTGAAGTTCCTGACAGTCTCTCTGGATGGCTGTGTTGTCTTCCTTAAACAGACAACTGTTTGTTTGGTATTTGAGATCTGGTGGTTTATGTGTTCAGTCACTTTTGTGGTTTTTAGGATATGCATTTAAGCAGCCTGGCTAAGGGAGCTACAATGATCATTGCTTTCTCTGTATATAACAAATGAGGTTTTGGAGTGTCAGTGTATGTGAAGTCTCACATTCTTTGTATTTCAGTTATAAGCATGTCAGTTTTGATGATTTGTGATCGGTGTTCTTGCATAGTTGGTAACATAAAATAATTCTGTGTGTCATTGAAAAGCACCACACGTGTTTAACCTGATAACACTTTCCCACCAGGCTAAGCAGCAGTTAAACCTGCGCACACATATGGCTGATGAAAACAAAAATGAATATGCTGCACAACTACAGAATTTTAATGGAGAACAGCACAAACACTACTACATTGTCATTCCTCAGATTTACAAGGTAAAATAATTAACAGATAAAGTATGTCTGATCCTTTTCTAAAGGAGAAGTAGACTTTAAAATTAAAAACTTATTTTTTTTGGAATTTAGTGGATCATTTTATCAAGAAATTACCATAATCTTGAGACAACTTGTGTTTTTTTCATGAGACTGCTTACCCATACTAATGCTTATATTTCTAATGAAAATGCTTGGTTGCATTTTCTTTAAGTTTTTATACTTTATAGACTTTTTGTTTAAATATTTCTGAAAGAGTCTGGCAAAACAAACATTTGAGACATCTGGGTGACAGCAAACACTTAAAACAATAATTCTGTTAAGGGTTGATCACTGGTTCTCAGGATACTTGTATATGTGTGTGAATGCTCTGCCTCTGGCAGAGGAGAAGGAAAGCGGGGAGCTAATGGTGACTGTGGTTTAATGGATCTCATGCATGGGTGAAAAATGGGTGCATTGGAAGCAGAAGTTCCAGCACCCTCCCCAGCCCCCAATTAGTCCTTGCTCCATCAGTGTTACCAGCAATCCACAGATCTCTCTAAACAATTAAAAAAGTTAAAGCTCAATACTTTGCGACTAAAGTGGGCATTTCTTGAGATGCTTTATGTAACTATTAAGATTTTTTTTTCAACATTCTTTCAAAAACAGGGACTTAGCAAAACTAGAAAACCAGTTTAAAGTAGTTGGGGGCATCAGGTGAGGAGAGTTCAGAAGTGTGTTGGCATGTAGCTTCAGCTGTTTGGGAAATAGGAGTGGGAACTGAGACAGGGAGTGAGGAAATGGAAGGTGAAACACTGGCTTTATTTGAAGATATAGCAACTTGAGTATGCTTGATATTTTCCAGAAGCACAAGTCAGTTCATATTTTTTAAGAAAATTCCTTACTAGAAGGTCTAAGATTCACAGGAGAAAATTGCCTTGGCTTATTAAAGAATTTTCTAATATTTTAACTGTTAAGCAGCACTACAGCAGGTCTGACTTTAACCCACTGATCCAAGAACTGCAGTCCGCTCCCAGGAGAAACAGGCTGATCATCTTTGTAGCTTGGACCAGACTCACTTTACTGCCTTTATTTCTCTAGGGTTAAAATCCATTATCATTGTAAGATATTACTCACATTTTTTGAACTCTACAGTAAGCGCAGAAAGGCCTAGTCCTGCTTTCTCTTGGGACTACACTTTTATTAATTCATTGCAAGTATTTGGTAACATTCTATGGGAAAACCTTGGAGAGGGGTTTAGCAGGTCTAGGTGGTTGTTTTGTTTTGGAGAGATGAAATTGAATACTGTTTGAGACATCTGCCTTAGTGCAGATACAGGAAAGATCCAACTTCTTATCCAGTTTTTGACAACCTATTGGTATATGTGTTACTGATTTTTGGTTTTGTTCAGGGTTTTTTCTGCATTCAGGTGAAAGGTCCAGGGCTATTATCTTAATAATATTTCTCTTTATTTATCCTTTTTTGTTCTGTTCCAGTAAACTGTTACTGCAAATCTTACGTAATGGTGTTCTTCTCTTTATTTTCTTGCACACTTCTAAAGGAAATGGTTTGTATTTCAAATCAGAGTGTCTAAACTGCTGATCATTTAATTTTTTCTTATTTTTCCTATTTTTCTAATCATTGATATTTCTTGGACGGTATAAAAATAAAAGCAAGATGGAGATGTTTATCATCAGAGAGGAATTACTTGGAACTAGAAGGAGAGTGAGGAGATGTAGAAATCAGTAAAATTCTTCACTGTGCTTTTCATTTTTGCTTGAAACAAAGGCTTTAAACTAAATAGTTGCCTGTAAACACTGTACATGTGCTTTATAAAAGAAGAAGGGAAAGAAAGTCCAGTCCTTTACATGATTTTTAGAAACCAAAGAGCATAAACTCTTTATAACTATTGTTCTGGGCATCTTAAGTCTATGTCTGAAATTTTAAGTTCTGTTTTGTTAAGCAAATAAAAATACTGGGAAAGTACAGAAATTCTGTCACTCACTGTGGTGACCACAGTAATTGCATATGTTAGGATCAAGGAGGAAAAAAAACCTGTAAATGAAAGCTTTATTTTATCTTTCTTTGCACTTGCAGCAACTTCAAGAAATGGATGAAAGAAGGACTATCAAACTTAGTGAATGTTACAAAGGCTTTGCTGACTCTGAGCGCAAGGTTATTCCAATTATCTCAAAATGCTTAGAAGGGATGATCCTTGCAGCAAAATCAGTTGATGAACATAGAGTAAGTAGAACTGAGTAACTTCTTACATGTGTGTGAGCAATTTATCTAATAGAGAAGCTGTGGAGAGGGGAAAGACTGATTTACCCTGTACATTTATCTTTCTGTTGTCAAATATTTGCTTGGAAAGTGTTGTTACTTTGATTTCAGCAGAAGTCATCGCTTCTGCTCTCTTCCTGCTTTATTGATTCTGTGTGATTTGGACACATTATTTTGGCGTGGTCAGTGTTTTCCCCTGTATGTGGCATTAAAACACCTAAAGGGTGTTTACTTAACAAAGTATCATTCTGTGTCCTGTTTGATTGCAGCAGGTTCTTTCCTATTATATGTTCCTACATCCAATTTCTTAGTTCTGTCTTCATTTCAGTGACAATGTTGCAAGATTAAAAGGTGGAAAGTAGTTTGGCCCTAAAGCATGTCTTGCTTTAAATTTGTGATAACCCTTGGGAAGTATTTGCTGGAATATTCTGAACAACGATGTGCTTTGCTATACACTCATGAACACTGCTGAGATAAAAGAATGTTGTTACCTTTACTTGCTCTGTCCAAAAGTGTGTGTTTTGAGCTCGCTCTTACTTTCCCATCTGTGCATCTCTGCAATTAAATGAAAAATTTGTCTCCCTGTTTTCTCTCTCTGGTTCTTGATGGGTTTGCTTTTTAAACTCCTTAATGTCCTATGTCTAGGACTCTCAACTAGTGATAGACTGCTTCAAATCTGGTTTTGAACCTCCGGGAGATTTTCCATTTGAAGACTACAGTCAGAATATTTACAGAACTATCTCTGATGGAACCATCAGTACACCAAAGCAAGAGGGAATGAGAATTGATACAAAAACTACAGTTGGCAAGGCTAAAGGAAAGCTGTGGCTATTTGGAAAGAAACCAAAGGTAACAATTAAGAAATTACTATTTGGAAAATTTTAATTTGAACATTTAGAGTGCATGGAAGCAGCAATTTATGTATTGAAAAAAATCTTCCCCTTGCCTGCCAGTGTCTTTTAAAGTATGTGTAAGGAGGGCTGAAGGTTTGAGTAGCATTGAGTACTTACCATGCTAAAAATCAAGTTGTCACTGGGGAAGTTTTTCAGTTTTTCTTCTAGTGATTTGTGTCTGGGAACATTTTTAATAGTTATTTGATAAAAGCAGCTTCCCATTACTGTAATGTCTCTAAGATTCTGTAAAGACTTTCTGCAGTTGCATAGGAAAGGTGTTAACTGTGAATATAAAAATAAGGAGAGGGAGAGTGTGCTTTGGAATTGGGCAGGCTTCAGATCTGTCTGTTACGACACAAAAAAGCAACCCCTAGATTTTTATTATACCTGCTGCTCATTTTGAAAACTCCTGAGGTTTCTTTGGAAACATTGAAGTTTATAATATGTCATTGGTAAAACATACTGTGGAAGCTCCATAAAGGTAAATGTCCTGGAAGAAATATTACTATGAAATAGGGAAAACTACTCCTATGCTCAAGAAAAAATTGAAAGCCTAGAAATTACTCCTTTGTTTTCTTATGAGTTACAATTAACAATTTCTGTGGAAGATGCCTTCATGGATCAACAAAAAAGATTGTCAATACATGCATTAGCTATATAAATGAATAATGGAGCAAATACATATTTAAATTTTATGCTATATCTTTATTTAGTATTGGAGCAAATCAGTGGGGCATTTCAATGATTTCCACAAATTTTTATGAGGTTATTTTAATGCTCCAAGCCAGCTCCTGTAATTTATTATAGGAAACTATTCTTAGAGCTTCTTAACGGTAGGACTTACTTTCCACTTGATAGTATTGTGAGAAAGTAGGTCTTTACAGAAAGGAAGGATACAGCTGATTCTTTATTCCATCCTCAGTATATTACGTAACTCCAGCTGTGTGTTAAAACTGTTTACTTTTCATGCAATATAATTAATGATTCATAACAGTTTAAATGCATTAATAGATGGGCATATAAATTGCATTTGTCTGCA
Source organism: Falcunculus frontatus (assembly GCA_013398115.1). NCBI lineage: Eukaryota > Metazoa > Chordata > Aves > Passeriformes > Falcunculus > Falcunculus frontatus. The sequence goes on from VZRV01003482.1 coordinate 1,711,844, forward strand.
GAGGTGGGTGAGATTCAGCCTGTTCTGAAATTAGATCACAATTGCCAGTTTGACCACAAGACATCTTTCTGAGAGTTTGGAGAGTATGTAAATGTACACTGGTTTCAGTCTGGACCTTGGCATGTACTGCAGTTATAAGAAATCCCTTAGTGTTATGACAGCTGAAACAAGCTGACAAGACTTGCCTTACTCCTTCTTCTCCCCAGTTCACTCACTTTGTGTGTAGCATTCAGGGAGTCAGCCTCACTGTTCTCTGTGTGGAGTCACAGGTATACTTATGTGTGTACATACTACCTGCATCCCTTCCTTAAGGACCTGGATGAAATGAAAGATTTTGTCCCTGTTTTTTACCTGTTTTTGGGGAGGATGGAGGAGTGCTCTACAAAACAGCAGCTGGGAGCAAAATACTTACTGGAGGATACATATTTAATTCCAAATACTATCCACAGGTTTTAAAATATATTCTTAAATTATCTATTATAAAATTAGCTGGTTGACTACAGCTAGGGTATTCATGGTGGCCTTTGGGCCTTCATTTAGCTGAAACTATGGCTGGTCTTGACTTTCAGGTATTCATTTACTTATTTTTAATGTTGTCAAAGACATAAAAGCCTTTTGTAAAGGGAATGAGTTGTGCAGCAGTGGAACAGTAGAGGAAAATTGAACTGGGAAAGAACAGCAGAGGAGTGAGATACAAAAAGTGAGAGAAGCAGTTTGAAAAAAGGGGTGTAGGTTCTTGTGATGATATTAAGAATGCCATGCAGACTTTGTGTCAGTCCAGCTTTACTACAGAGATTGAGAATACTTTTTGTTTTAGTCATTCTCCATAGATGTACCAAGTATTTCTGGTTTGGCTAACCTGGTAGGGTACCTCAATATATGGGGATGTAGTGAGCAGGAATGCTTGAGCTTCCAGAATGACTGTAACTGAATTGGCAACAGCACAGCTCTGTTTTAAGAGGCAGGGAACTTTGGGATCTTGTTAGGATCTTGTGGCAGTGCTGAGTCTAAAGCTTTTCTGAATATTCGTTCTCTGCAGCAACCTGTAACTGAAGATTAATTCATGACAGAAACCTTTTAAACCCAATACAGTTATAGTATAAATGTGTCTGGAACATTACAAGCTGTTTCTGTGTTGGATGGAAATTTTATTTTTTTAAGACAGAATTTTCATTTTAAAATCACTTTGAACATTTGGCTTATTTATTGCTTTCTTTATTTCCACATTAGCCACAATCCCCACCCCTAACCCCTACTAGTTTATACACATCCAGTACTCCTAATGGGTCCCAGTATCCCATATTCTCCATTGAACCAGTGCATTATTGCATGAGTGACATAAAAACAGGGAAGCCCAGAATTCCTTCTTTCAGAAGCCTCAAAAGAGGGGTAAGTTTGATAACAAGTTGAAATGCATGATGGGCTATGAGCAGTGTGCTTGTGATGTGGCTTTTCTAATGCTCTTCACCCTCATTATAAGGCTTACTTGGTTAAAAGTAACACTTCAGCTAGGTCACTTTTAGGGTACCTTGTTTCATACTATACAGAAGTTACCAACAGATTAAAAATAAAATAAAATACAAATATTCTTTATCATATTTGAAATGCTTGTGCCTAAAAGAAAGGTGTTATAAAGAGGGTGCTCAGCATGTGTTTGATACCTTTCTTCATTGTTGTTCACATTCACAAATGTTTTCCTACCATCATGTAACATATTTTTGCAGTAATTTATCATTGGATATACAGTTACCACAAAAATCATCTGACAGATCAGATGTCTTATTTGCTGACTTTGAATTGAAAATAGTAAAAGTTGATTATGAGACACTGAACTAAAAAGGGAGAATTTAATTTCTGTTGTTCATCAAATGCTCTGGCTTATGGTGATTGCAGATTTTGAAATACTGAATTTTTCAAACATTACAGTTTTAAAGCATTTTCTGATTAATTAGTCGCTCTTGTTTGTCCTAGGTTCTTTTGGGTAAAATTATTGAAAAAATTACTACCAAATGCCACTGAGACTTCTAAATTGATTTACTAATATAATGGCATATTCTGCAAATAGAATTTATTTGGAAGTCAGTAGAAGTGAAATACTAAGTGGTTTCCTAGCAGCATTTATGGTACTAGTGATAAATGTACTGGCACTTTCCTGTTATGTCAGAAAAACACAGGCTGCCCAGTTTATGTATGTTTAGTGATATTTATTGCTCCAAATAATAGGGTAATTGGATGCATTTGATTATATATAATTAATAATTTTTTGGTATTTCAAGACAATATTGACTTTCTGTCTTGTGCATCAAGAATGGGTGAGTGTTGTTGACATAATGTGGAGATCAAGGTATAGATAGCAGTGTTCTATTGCAGTGAAGTTACAATTTAGAGGCTCCCTTGTCATTCTGAAACAGAATGAGTTACAGTTAAAACTTTATTTATCTTTAAGTCATGTTGTGGCATCTAATTTCAGGCCCCCAGATACCTTGGAAATAACCTTTCTAGCACTGCCATTTTTTAGAAAATTCTTGGGGCTAAGTCTATATGGAGGACAGATTCTCCTTTCCCTTCTGAGGCATTATATCATAATTTGGTCTAGTCATGAAGGCAATATTTCTTCTTTAGCACTCAGTGAGGAACTACCTGGATTAGGTGGTTGTTGGAATGGCACAGGCCTTGATTACACCTCGATTTTGTTGATCACTAAATGTATTGACTCCTGGCTTACAAATCATCACCTTGTAGTACCAGTAGTTCTAGAACCTCTTTTTGAAGCAAAAGATCATCTCCTAACAACTACAGAATGCTAATGGAAAATGAAACCATATCTTTATTTGATTTTTTTAAATACATTGTTCATGTTGTGAAATTGAATTAATTTAATGCATTCTTTAAATAAGTTAATAATTCTTTAACTTTAGGAAGCATCACTAGTATCCTACAGATCTAGATTAACTCAAATGTGCCATATTATTAAAGAGTTAATCTCTCTAAAATCTTCAAGATGAACATCTAATTTTTTATATTTTGAATTTCCTTGCACGCATTTTAACAGACACCACATTATTGCATATTTTTAAAGTCTTTGCAACTTAAATGTATACTGGACTACTAATAGATTTTTTTTTTTTTTTTAAATCTCATTGATCAGTCTTATCTTTATAATATACCTTGATGAAATACTTGATAGTATGTGAAGCTCTTTCCCATATGTTTTGTCCCTGGAAAATGATGTCCAAGTGGTACTGACACACAGAACTACTGAACCATAGAATCATAGAAAAGTTTGGTTTGGAAGGGACCTCAAAGATCATCTTGTTCTAACCCCCTGCCATGGGCAGAGACACCTTCCACTAGCCCAGGCTGCTCAGAGCCCTATCCAGCCTGGCCCTGAACCTGCCAGGGTTGGGCCATCCACAGCTGCTCTGGGCAACCTGTACCAGGGCCTCACCACCCTCTGAATATAGAATTTCTTCCTAATATCTTATCTAAATCTATCTTCTTTCAGTTTAAAAATGTTCCCCTTTGTCCTATCACTATCTGCCCATGTAAAATGGTAATTTATTTGCTCCTGCTCCTACCAAGCTTTATCCATGAGTTGGCACATATCAGACAGTGGAGCATACTGGTCATTTTGTTTGACATGCCCTGTACAAGATTTCACTCAGGGTACTGGAGATCACAAAACCAGTCTCCCTCCACTCTGTGCTTCACGCAGTACATTTTCCTATCACGATGTAGAGCAAGAGCAGCAAACAGCAGCTGTAGAGTAGGTTATTGAAAGAAGGTGTAAGCAAGTGGAACTGGCTGTGTTAGTGCTGCTGTTATGTGCTGCTGCTTCTCCTTTGAAATCTTAACAGTTCCACACCGTGTTAGTGCCTATGAGAGGTCTGAGCTTGATGCCACTGGGTACTGCATTGTCAGCAGTGATCTGTAAACCTTAACAGTGTTTTCTTGGAAGACTCTTTCTGAAGGGAACAGGAAATTTGTTTGTCATCTTGCATCTCTGGACTTTGAGATTCCTACCAAAGTACCATTTGTGAAGGTGCTTTACTTCCCTCATTTCTAGAAATTCTAATTTTGGGTGTGTGCCTCAAGCAACAGCCTTAACAATTGCTCAGGGTCAAAAGTGAAGTTGAGATACCTGTCTTCTAAGGTGCTTGGTGTTCCTCTGGAAAGGGTTGTCCACATCACTGAAAGAATGGTAGATCTTCAAAATGCTGTCAATGTTAAACCCAAGATTCAACTCCTGGCACCCATGTTTTATTTGCTTCTTCTAAGGATAAAGTCTTTACTCTTTAAATGTCTTTATTTTTAGCTGGACTAAAACAGTTTTAGATAACAACAGTGACCCAAGTGCTGTTTTCAGAAAGTAAAATTAATTACTTCTAGACTCGAAAAATATCTTTGTTTATTCTAGATCTACTGTGATAATAAAGTAAATACACTGTAAAAACTACATTTGCAAGAGGGATCATAGTGGATTTTGAGCTGTGATTAACAAATTTTTTATATATGGCTGATCAGTTCATCATCATCAGTTTCTGCTATTTTGTGCAATGTTGGCTGTGTGTGTTTCTTTTCCTACAGTAGAAGGCTCTTTAGCCCTTTATTCAGAACACTGAAATTCAAAAGTAGTTTAATGAAGTTGTGTGTTAGAATTTTGTAAGTTGAAGTACCCATTATCACCTAGTATTTTTTTAATCAGTAATTCTTAAAGCAATTCTTTTCTTGTGCTTATAGTTAAATGTATTTTTTATAAATGAAAACGTCAATCCTTAAGTAAGATTTTAAAAATACATTTTTAGGCATTAGTCATTTTTGTAACTGGTCATTGCATGTAAATAATTTCCCGTTTCTTTTTGTTTTCAAATGAACTGTGCAGTGGTCGGTGAAGATGGTAAGCCCGTGTGCTGATCTGTCTGCTGTACTTCTGCTAAGATAGCATGAAAATAATCTTTTGAAAGTGTTTCCATATCATAACTGCTTTAAGTCAGGTGCTGAAATACATCTTCAGATTTTCCACTCATATGCACAGTCTTCTTAATCATCCATGCTTAATGTAAGGCAATTAGACTTGTGATCTGGCTGCAACTAAATCTGCAATTTTGGAATTTTAGAGTTGACCAGTATTCACAAGTTGGTCATGATGGAAGTACTTGGTGATTTTTCTTCGTCAGGAAAATTGTTAAAGCAGCATAAAGTATGTATATGAAAATATTATAAAATGTGCGTAAAGAAGAAATATTGAATACTGTGCTCCTTTGAATTTGGAAGAAAAATTTGTAGGGGAGAACTTTTATTCTTAGAAATAGAGGAAGCTGTTACATTAAATAAAACCACACCTTAATCAATACTGTTTTGCAGAGTAAATCATGAAAAATTCACAAAAATACCTCTGTTGTTCTGATTCGTCTTATAGGACACTCTGGTTTAAACTGGTCTGTTAAGGAAGAATGATAAAGAGGACGTGATTGTATTTTTGTTTCTTTGTAGTGTATTACACTTAACAGTTGTTTTCTTGGACGACTCTTTCTGAAGGGAACAGGAAATTTATTTATGTCATTTTGCACCTCTGGACTTTGAGACTATATGCAGTGTGTATTCCTCCTCCTCCAGAAAGAAAAACTTGTTTTATTTTGGAAACATCGTATCTTGATTTTCCTTCTTTTATAATGTCTTGTATTCCCTTCTTAAATCAATGAGTGATTTTACAAGTGCAAAAGAAATTGAGGGGCGTAAGAAGATCTTTGGGGGGGGGTATTGGAAACTTGGCACCTGAGCCTAAGACTTGTGTCAAAATCTCAACAGTCAAGTTTCTCTAAACTTTCTTCCTGATAAAATAAATGCTGGCCAGTTTGGTTTGCCTCCATGGAAGGTTACTGTAATGGCAAGTGGGTTTCTTGTGTTAAAACAACTTCCTTAGGCAACTGAGAACACGAAAAAAAAAAGCCCTTTCGTGATTTAAGACACGTACCATATTTCCTTCTTAACACTCTCAGTGTCTGTCACCCTGAGAGGAAGAGTTTTTACAAAAAACTTGCAAGATACATTAAAATCTCTTCCCATGCATTTCATACTCAGGCCCTTCGATCCTGCTTATTATAATCTTGGCACAAGTTTGCAGGTTTGGGTTCATAACAATAGGCGGTCTTGAATTGGCTGGATTGGGATTTTTTTAAAGGTTTGGGAAGTAAAAGGTTTTTTCCCTCCCTGACGTTTTTTGGTTGGTTGTTTTTTGGGGTGTTTTGTTTTTTGTTTTTTTTTTAAAGGTGACTTGGAATATTTGAGCAAGTTTTGAGTCAGATAAACAAATTTAAGTAAAAATTTTGATATTACAAAGGCTTTTTCTGTGCTCTGTGAACTAGTTTTACTTGAGGTAAATTCCATCAGGACTTTGTATGTTTTAATATGCTTTCTAGGATTGCTGAAGTTCTGGAAGAGAACTCTAATAGAGCTTTGGAATGAAGATCCAAAATACAGTATTTTTCTTTTGATACCATCCAAATGACCACAGAACACACTGCAGAGAAAGAAACAATTATATCTATCTCATTATTATATATACATCTTAGATTTTTGTTCTGACTCAAATAATTCTGTCCTTTCTAAATCTTTTAAGTGCAGTGGATGTAAGAGGAGGGACATGACTTCAGAAAAATAAAGTCTAGAAATTTTGAATTACCTCTGTGAGCCAGCTGCTTCAGAAGGCAGAAAAGCCCCTTGACTGAATGACTGCACTGGCAGCAAGAACATGCATTTATTCTGTGCGGTCTTTTGTAGAGCTGTCTGTCAAGTAGAGTTTTTAAGAAGGTCCATCCTGCTTCCAGTGAACACTGTCCATGTGTGGGTATGTCAGTTCAGCTGCCCAGACCTGTGCATGCAGCTTGTTCCATAGTATTTCTGCTTGCAGGGCCCTGCACTAGAAGACTTCAGCCATCTCCCTCCAGAACAAAGACGCAAGAAACTGCAGCAGAGAATCGATGAACTTAACAGAGAACTACAGAAGGAAACAGATCAAAAGTGAGTGCATTCTTTTTGGAGTTCTGTCATGGTTCTCTCTCTATTTTTTTTGGCATACTCTACCTAAGCCAACTGTGCTCAAAAGCTAGGAGACAATACACTAGGCCAGGCTATTAGAAAGCATTTTTAAATTCATAGTTTGTTGTAGGTAGGTTCTGTTAGCAATGCTTCCTTTTGCTTTACTGTAATACTCATTTTGATTCTCATACTGCATAGGGAACATTGGCTCTAAAATGATGCGTTAAAAAAATGTGTGGGTCTGTTGAGCAAGATAGCTGCAACTTTGTGCTTTAAGAACAGAACATGACTAGTATTTAGGAAATTGTATATAACAGTGTGGGAGACAGTACTGAGACTGGATAGATAAGAGTCAGCAGCTGGAGTCCTTGTGTGCCTGTGCACAACACAAGAAAGGAAGGCAGAGTGCTAAGATGACAGAGTGGGAGAAGGATTTAGGCATGGTGTGAAGACCAGTAGTTCCTCATTGCTGTGCTTGGTATCTAATCACAGTTCAGGATCTCATACACATTATTTTAGCTTTAATGAATCAATACCGGTGTATTAATTATTGTCGTGTTTTGTATGTTTTTAGAGATGCCCTCATCAAGATGAAGGATGTTTATGAAAAAAATCCCCAGATGGGTGATCCAAGCAGTTTGCAACCAAAATTAACTGAGACTATGAGCAACATGGACCGTCTTCGGATGGAAATACACAAGAATGAGGTTAGATTCTAAAACAGTTCCTTGGAAAATGTAAATGATAGGTACAATTGTACTTTGCCTTACAGATTTTAAATATAGCACCCAGAAAAACTACTTGATCTAAGAAAGTGCTCCTGATACAGTTTTTGTGGGGTGCTGTATTTTCAAGTATGTTCATCTAGCTAGACTAAGGAAGTATGTTATTAAAGGTGTAAACTGTTCAGAAGAATATATTATTATTCACCTATTCTGAAATTCACATGTAATTAAAGATTTTTTTTTCCTTAACACTAGTATGGAGTGTAGACTAAGCATAAAGGATAGGTTCATGCTTTGTGGGAAGTAATTATGAGACTTGATATCTGACTGCAGTCTCTGTGTGGCTGTGAACTGTATGCAGTTAAATGCATTTGTTAAATGTGCTGGTTTAGAATCAAGTTTTCTTTGACACCAATATTTGCCTTTTTTCCCCAAGGCCTGGCTCTCTGAAGTTGAAGGTAAAGTAGCAGCCAGAAGTGACAGGCGGCACAGCAGCGACATCAACCATCTTGTCACCCAGGGCCGAGAGAGGTCACTATTCTGTCTCTACTGCTTTCATATCCTGTGCTAGAGTCTGTACAGCTCTCTGATGATTAACAGCAGTGATGGGTGTTACTTATCCTCCCAAAGCGTATGTCCTTCTAAAGGAAAATCTGAACTGGTTCTGACTTCTAGAGGTCACTTCATGCTATTCTGGTAACCTATAAAAATAGTCTAATTGAAACATCTGCTCATTAAATAGCAGTGCCTTTTAAACCTGTCTTATTCCATTGTATAAGACTCACTAGTTTTCCATGGTCTGTGGAGACAGGTATGTCAAATTTATGTTTGTTTTTGTAGCAGAATTCAGTCTAAGCTTTTGCTAGATGAGTTTTTTCAGAAAATCACCTCTGGCAGTAATATAAAAACTGCTAACAGGAATTTGAGAACAATGTCCATGACTTGCCCTTTCTGTGATGCACAGATGTGCTGAGTTTTAGAGCTAAGAACTCCTCAGAGTCCTCATGCTCCAATCATTGCATTGTAGCCCTGAAGGGAGTTACACGGATGATGCCAACCAGGAAGTTCGTGGCCCACCACAGCAACACACTCATCCCAATGAGTTTGATGATGAGTTTGAAGATGATGATCCATTACCAGCTATAGGACATTGCAAGGCAATATATCCGTTTGATGGTAAGGTTAACAACATGCACTGAGATTCTCTGACTGTAAGGCATGGATGATTTGTTATAAAAAAGACAGGTAAAATGATGTAGAGCAAATTACCTATATGAGTAACTAATTGCTTAAAAGACCAGTGAAGATACTTTATAAATTACTTTAATTTGTGAGCAGTACTTGTGCTGTTTTAAGATAAATATTAGTACAACTATTGGAAAATACTCAGATTTTGAAATTGAGACTAGGTGTTTTTTCTGTAAGTCTGTTTAGCCATATGTTCTCTTGCACAGATACTTTGTTCTTCCTGTTTATATGTAATTTGGGAACTATGCCTTGGGAAAAAGATGACTTGAAATTCTGTCTGAATAGTGAGACTTCTTTGCCTCTTGTTTTTCCCAGGTCATAATGAAGGCACTCTAGCAATGAAAGAAGGGGAAATTTTGTACATTATTGAGGAGGACAAAGGAGATGGGTGGACAAGAGCTCGAAGACATAATGGAGAGGAAGGCTATGTACCAACATCATATATAGATGTAACGCTAGAGAAAAACAGCAAAGGTGCAGTAACCTATATCTAACAGTAAACTGGCAGCTCTCAGTTGTACATTCCCCAGGGAAAATAGTGGAAAAATTGTAAGTTACACAGGCTTGTGGAAAGAATTACAGTATCAGAGGTCAGCAATGATCTGTTGTTTGCATGGGGAGTTAGCTATAGTTCTTTTCAGAGATGACCACATCAAATTATGCATCTTACACTGGTCTCTAATTTTGACCGATGTCTTCTGCTTTCCTCCTTTACAAAGCACTAAATCCAATTAAGCTATTGAACTGAAAAAGACCAAGATTCCTCCTTGTTCTGTGGAATACTTATTTTTTCAGTTCTCTATGAAAACTAAGTTTTAAAGATCTCTAAGCTACACTGTTCCCACTTTATGACTTAAACTATATTCTTAAAACCGAGATCTTTTTCCTCTAATAACTAACTGGACTCAGTGACTGAAAATTATTAATTTCCTTCCTTAGCAAATACTTGGCAGCTTTCACTTCTTAAACAGGAAAATGTTTTCTGATTCTGAAAGTTCAACAAAAATACTCAGGAAAAACCATTATGATTAAGGAGGACAGAAAGTCCACTGACCTGCCTATCTCCTTCCTTTTCAGTACTTGTAATGTAGAATGTTCTGGACACGACGTCATTGTTTTAACTCTAGATACCTTGAACAAACAAAAAGAGATCACATGTAATGCTTGATGTCCTACTGAAATCTCTCTCTGCTCCTGATAAGGGAATGATTTTATTTTCTTAATCTGTGCCTGTAAGCTAAGTCTTTGAATTGTATTGTGTTTAGTTTGAAGACAGTGTCTTAAATGTACAGTGATTCTCCTCATTGTTAAATCACTGAGGATTGGAAACTGCATTGCACAACTTGATTACTGGGGAAGAAAAAAAAGCTAATTTTGTATTTCTAATGAGAGTGTGTGGAATTAAGTACAAGGCTAATGTATAGCCAACTGAGAATGGCCTGTTAGAACTGAGCACGCTTCTCTGTCTTCTAAAGGCCTTCAGTAACTTTGTTCTTTTCTTTTTCCTCTTGGACTGCAGGTTCCTGAAGCGGGTTTCTGAGAAAATGGGCGAGATCTTGAAGGAGGTTACATGCAGCTGCTGGGGGGGGTGGGGGT
>VZRV01003482.1:1722482-1743111 GCA_013398115.1 Falcunculus frontatus
GGGGTGGGGGTGGGGAAGGGAGGGGTACTAGACTGGGAGGCCCAAGGGAAAAGCTAGTTGCATGAATGCATGCAGACATACATTTAGTAGTCACTAACATCTTAGCATCTCCATATATAGGTAAGGATGTATTACAAAATCTTCAATTTGTGCAGGAAAATAGAGTTCCATTACCAGAGTAAAAAGGCTACTGCTCCTAAAATTGCTTTATTTTCATTGTCCAAGGTTGTCCCAGGTGCACAAACTATATTTTAGCTTGTGCTGTGTTTTGATTTTGTCAATTATGCTCTTTTCCAACTCACTTTTACTGGGCAGTCATTTAGAACCCTGTGTCAGTTATCAGTCTGCCTGTGCCACCTCCATGCTCGCCGTTAACCTCCTCCTGCATGCCTAGGACAGTCAGGCATGTTCTCTGTAACACTTTGCCACCATTGCTTATTTTGTAACAAATCATTTTCTTTAAATATCTTCAGCACTAGAGTTTCATCCCAGTATCCATGTATGCTGCTATAACAATACCACTGCAACCATCATTACATTCCAGATGTTTGGCATAACTGATAAGAGACTGTAAGGTATTTTGTTAATTTGGGGAAAGAATGCATCTCAGCTCTAGCCTACAATGCAATCAAGAGAAACTCCTAGAACTGTGGTCCGTCTTCAGCCCTTCGGTAACCTGTTGTGAGCACTGACAGCCTGGAGCACAACCAGAGGATTCACCACTGCAAGCTAATGACTGTTTTCAGAAGTCAACTACTTGCCATTCAAATGCTGCCTTAAACTAGAGTGCCTAAATCTGTTGTTTGCCAACACTACCACTTACAGTATCCCACAAAGGGCTTTGTGTCTCAGCTCTTTTCACAGTGCTGCAGCTGCTGAGGTAGCCACGGTAGGTGTTTTCTAGAGCTCTACTTTACTGGATACATGGTGCATCCATGAATTTTATACATTGAAACATGTATCTCTTCATTTGACGTTAGTATTTTTTTAAAAGATTTTTATGGAAACTGTCTTTTAGTTTTTTCACTATGAAGTTCCAATTCAATTACTGCAGTGCTAGTCCATTTCCAGGTGATGCTTCATTGTATGGACCAGTTGACATTTGAGTGATACTTTGTAATGATCTTTGTGCACTTTTACTTGTAAACAATTGAAATTTGGATATGTTTATACGTGTAAATATAGTTGTCTGCAGTGCCCCTATTGCTTATGTTGTCTTGCCTCCCATTTGTGGTTCTATTAATAAATACATCATATCTGATTGATTAGGGTGATAAGAATTAGACTAGAGATGTTGGGGGGAGGGATACTTACATCAACACAAGCTTGTCCACCCAGCCAGCTGCTGTTTGGCAGTGTATTATGGAATAGCAGTTAAAACATCCTGGTTTTCTGGAGTCTGAAGCAATATGTGGATGCAGCAGTGCTGGATTCTTTTTCATTTCAGTGTTATTAGGCGCTGTACTACCAGTAAAACTGAATTTGATTGACTTATGTAGAGGTTTATTCCTTTTGTTATGTATACCACTATTACACAGCTTGACCTAGTGTACTATGGGGCCTATTAAACTCTAAAGTTTAGATTTTTGGAGCTTGTATACAGGGTTATTTATATAATAATGTGACATTACTCAATACTGACAAAACTACTTAGGTAGTTTTTTGGGTTTGGGGTTTTTGGGGGGGTTTGTGGGATTTGGGTTGTCTTTTTCTTTTTTTTTTTTATTTTTTAAAATCTAGTACTTTTTTATTTTTGAGAAAACTCAGTGATCCTTGTGGGTCCCTTCCAACCCAGAATATTCTGTGAGTCTGTAATTCTGTGAAGAGGAAGAAATGTGATCTCTGTATTTTCTGGTTAAGGGCCTGTGGTCTGCCTGGCAAACAGCCTTGCAGGTCAGTAATAACACTTCCTGGTAAAAGACTAAATGTTCTTTTCACACTACTGTTTGTTTTTCTAAAACCAGGATTTGCTTCCTTTGGAGGCAGGTTGCTTTCAAGAGGGATAGTGCAACGTGTAAGAGGGTTATTAAACATAGGAAAAAGCATTTGTACTTGCACCGCTTATAAATCACTTATTCTAAAATTCTGAACGTGAGTTGTCTTAAAGAATCAAACATTTTCCAGTAAATTTTTTAATCCTTTCTTGTGCACATGTTGATTTCCTAAATGTTAAATGCTTTGTTTAAAAATAGTGTTCTCTGTTGAGAATATTTTCATGGAATAAAAAAATCTTTTCACGGTCTAAGTAATTAGCTTCCCCATTTGTCTTCTGTTAAGATTGATAGGCAGACTTTCAGTGTGAGGTCTGTAACCTCTTGTTCTGGTGGTAGAAACCTCTGCTGTGATTGTAGATAGAGGAACAGATTCTGGTGTTGGTTGTGTTGTCCTCCTACTCCAAGTAACATCTCACTCCAGAAATAGGCTTACTGACAACAAGCACACGCAGCTCTGACTGTAGTTCTTAAATATTTGTACAACTTCTGAGGATAACCTTTATACACCAATTCTGTATGTGACAAAGTGGGATTTGCTGTGAAAACTCTTTGTATAATAAACACTGTGCATGCTGATTTCTTATAAAACGTGCTAACACCTCATGCTTTACCTTTATCCAAGGAAAAAGAAAGAAAAAATACTTACCAAAGTGCTTCACCTCAGTAAATGAAGTAAGTTTAATACATACATACACCCACGTTTACTCATGTCCGAAAGCATTTTAATTATCTGGATTGTTTGTTCTTGCCATTTCATCATTCATTCCTGGCAGCGTAGCTGTTTTGCAGGCTCCAGCAAAAGCTGAAGTACTACAGATGCTGTCTTAAAAAACCCAAAGTTGTCCCAACACATACAAAAACTAAGTTTCTAGTTTCATAGGCACAGTGATGTTTGAGACACTGGTTATAGATAAAGGATCATTTCTGCAACTTGCAATCTTTAAATATGCAAATTATTTTGTATAAAGATACACTTCACAATTCTATCTACAGTATTTTTATATTCATTAAAAGAATGAATTATTATACAACAGTTTTTCTGCCATGTCAGGTACTTAATCTATCATTTTATTTACACTATTTGCTTCAACTTAATATTAAGATGCCAATGCCCTTACTCCTCAGCATCATTAAAACATTGCAACTCTGGGGAAATAAAGAGAGAACCTAACTGTTTAAAGGGATCAGTAAATGACTTGGTGACACAGTAAATAAATAATTCATTTAGAAATCAGTAGTTTTAAAACAAGTGTGCATTGTGCAGTTAAAAGTTCTAAACATCTTGTGAAATGCAAGAAGTCTGTGCAGTATCAAATTGCCAGAAGAATGCTAAGGTTATTTCAAGTATATCACTTAAATAGCGTTTCCAGAGTCTTATATACTTAATTGTTCCACCAGCTTCACTGGAGGAGGTTCCAGTTTTCGGGAAAGTGCAGTTAAGATCCTGTTGAATTTCTCATATCTTTCACTTTGATTAACTTGTGCTCCTTTGCTGCCCCAGAGCAATCTCATTTGAAATTCTGTCTTGAAGATTTCACTCAGCTCTTCATCTGGCTGGAAACCTAGTAAGTAAAAAGAATCCCACAGTATCAGCACCAGGCAAATTTTTTTATTCTGTAGAGTGACTTTTAAACTGCAATTTTTTTATTCTGTAGAAATGGCTTTTAAACTATTTTCTCCCCAAATAATCTGTAGTGTGCTGGGTTCCTTTTGCACAATGATTTTAACAAGCTGATAAAACGGTGAAAATCCTTTCCAGCTTTGACATTCTAGTAGCACACAGATGGCCCTAAGGACACTGGGACAGGCTATCCTTTGCTCAGTTCTAATGGTCTAGAATTATCATTATAGTCAGACCTTAAATATAATTATTGGCATATACATGGTGCCTGCAGAAATTACTTTATTTCTCCTGACTCCCTTAACTTTTCCACTGCAAGTTTAAAAAACAAAGTCACTTTATTAACATGTTGCTGCTTTTATGGCTGTAAGTGGTCAGGATCTCAGTGCTGCAGCTTGCACTGTTGTAAAGAATCTTAGGGTGGTATTTTAGTTGTAATAATCAGAGTAGGAATTTTAGATTGTACAGAACGACAGGAAGTTATCCTCAGTCTTTACTGTACTTTAGTTGCCAGAAGGCTCAGCGTATTGAGTCATGAGAACTTTGAGTATGTTTAGCAAAAATGCTTGCTGGAGAGCTATAGTGATGAGTAATTTACTGTCTGCTTTTAAACAATATTAATGTTGTCCTCAGGCTGAGTTTCCTGCAGGACATTTGCTACTATCTCAGCTCCTGCCGAAGAGGAGAAGAATTTCTCTCTCTGACTTCCAGAGGCACTGGGGCAGGGACACAACCCCAGCTGGTGCTGCAGTGCAGCAGTTTCTCCCACCTTGCAGCAGCCGCTCTGCTGTCAGGCGAAACGTCTCCGCGTGCTGGGCAATCACGCGAGCTGTGCCCAAGTGCCTGAGCATTATTTCACCACTTTGGTCACTGCTTTCCCACAGCTCCATGCCTTCAAAAACAACAGCCTGGCGCTCCAGCAAGGTAACAAGAGGCATCAGCAGTGGCACTGTTACATTGTTCTGTGGAGCACCGATAGTTTCTAGAACAGAGTAACAATCATCAGACATTACTGTTAATTGAAAAAAGTATTGTAACTGCAGTGTTCTTTTTTTTTTGAGTTGGAAACTATTTGTCTTCCATCTTTCAAATGGAAGACAAATAGTCTTCAAAAACCTTACCTCAAATATACTTGTCCCACCAGTTTCCAGTAAACTGGTTGGGGAAGAAGACCAAGACAAATCGGTGTTGGAAAGCTGTATTTGCTACAGGGCAAGGCTCTGCTGAATTACTAGACACTGGCACAGAGATTTTAAACACCTTTTTTTAAACACAGATATTAAACATTTTCAAAATTGGTCATTCAAAAAAAAAAAAAATAGCCACGATGCTAAAAGGTTTTCACTGGCTACCCATTCTCTTGGAGAAATGTTCTGAGAAATTTTCTCTGCCTTGTACCCCTGTAGAAACTAGAGCTGCAAAGATTCTGGCACAGAGGCACCTAATGAGACCAGAAGAATTACCTAACCCATTCTTTTTATTTGAGGATTCATCTTCCGATCCAATAGACAAAGTAAATAAGAAGCAAAATCTGCCAGAATTAACTGCTGTGAGGAAAGAGATTTTTTTTTCCTGTCTGTGAGGCAAGATGATGCAATGTGTCCGTTTCTGCTCGACACAGAAGAGGTATAGATGTGGAAAGAACGTTACATGCTGCAGGGATGCAGGCACACAAACACACACTGATGTTTGGCTGGCAGACTGTTTGTTTCTATTCGTTATTATATGGCATTATACAAGTTTACATAATCATTTTAACATACAGTGCACAGCTATGGAAAGAGCAGCTGCCTCATCTCCCCACGCAGGAAATCAGTAGGGGGAGGTTTAAAATACTGAATATAAACCAGTGTCACTCATACTCACTAGTCCACTCATCTTGTCCTTCATGCAAAGCTTTGCAAGATGGTTTCAGCTGTTTCTCATACATAATGGCAGTCTGGGTATAACAATGTCTTAGAGCAGTCCAGGTTTGTTCTAATCTACTGACCTGTTCATGCAAAATAGAGAATACCCATTACTGACTCCACAGCAACCTGCAGGAAAAGTACACTGCTAGTCATCACAGAACAGAACATGAAGACTGTTCTGATGTTCTCTCTAGTCTTGAAAAGTTGCAAATTAAATCAAGTAAGCCATCAAACATCTCCACATTTTGGAACATAAAGAGAAACAGATTTTTACCTGTGGCATTTCCAGTGCTTTCATAATCGCAGAAAATCCATATAAATCCCCTAGCGACTCCTTCAACTCCACAGCAACTTGGATGATCCTGTTTAATGTTGCTGCTCTATCTTCTACATTTCCTGTGCAACCCAAGATATCAACAGCTATTCCTATTGCCATGGTATTGTGCCTGTAAGTGAAACAAATTATGTGGCTGATTACAAATTACTAAACTTACATGTGTTCAAAGAAGATCAGTTCAAAGGTGTACTCCTGTCTTGGTGTGCCCAGCAAACTTAGTCTTACCAACAGCTTGGCACCAAAACCAATAATGACATATGGAATAAATACACACAGGCTTTAAATTAATGTTTTAATAACTTCTCCTGAGGTACTACTAACTATACAAAATTCTGCTCAAGCAATGAATGAATGAACACTTTTTGGAAAATTGCCCCAATTTCCTTTGTCCTCCACATTCTAATCCTGTGACACCCCCCCCCTCCAAATCTCATACTGAAATATGAAGCAGAAAATGTAGATAGTACACCTTAAGTGTTCCCCCTTAACTTGTGCAGAGGGTTTTCAGAAAGCTTTGCTGATCATTTTTTACTTTATTAGATCCTCTAGCCTCTTGTCACATGCAGAAGGGTACTACCTTTCAGTCTCCTCCACACACACTTACATGCTCAGATAGATTATAGGTCCCCTGAATTTTAGTTTACTTGAGCTTGTAAAGGAGATCTGATGGCATTCAGCTGTTCCAAGGACCCTGCTTTCAACACCTTTCCCCTTTCCCTGTACTACATGTGACAGTTGCTTTATGACCTTAGGGTATCTTTTCCTATAATCTGTACACGTGAATTCAGGAAACATGCAGGAGAGCATTCTTGGAGGAAATGAGAAGGGCAGTGCAGCCATGCTCTGAGCTTCTGGCCATCTGCCCTGGAAATGAGGAACAGGAACATTTACCTCTCAATCAGGTCGAGGCGCAGCTGATGTCCATAAGGCAAGGTGATCAGTTCAAGACCAGAGTTCCCTCCCATGTTCCTCCTCATCTCTTCAGAAACTTCTACTATCCTTGCCACCTGTCAAGTGCAAAAAACGCTGCATGAATTTTGAAACTAACATTTTTAAGAAAACCGAAACCCTAGCCACAGAGAAGTCCTCCAGGTAAGTGCATGGCATACAGAGCTAAGTGCACAGCATGCAACATTACAGGCATCAAAGAAAAACTTTAACTTATGCATGTTCAGTGCCTGATACAAAAAAGCCAAGGAAATTTTTTTTACATGATACAGTCATCAGAAAACATAAAAGGTGTGACCAAAATGCTTTATCAAACTCCATCCTCTGCTTCCAGAAAGAGATTACTATGCAAGTTCCAGGAAATGGAGTGCTCTCTCAGCCAGATCCTTGTCAGAGAGGCACTGCTCCTTCCCTTAGGGACATACACACTTGCTTTTGCCTTTTTCCTTTCTAAAAAAACTGCTCAGAATGTTTTTGGTTACACCACAGGGTCCTAAAGATAACTTAGGTTCATAAAGGTTCGTAAAGATGAATTAGCAAAAGGGCTAAGGAGGACACAATACTGAGTGCCTAACAAAGTCAGTGTGTAAAAGCTGACACCCTCACCAATTTGTCTTTGCTTTTTAAACATATTGTATTAGCTACTGGTTATCTCAATAACAATTATAATTGCTAATAATAAGCAAAACCACATTAATATGATGGTGTAAGACTACAAACCAATCTGCCTGCAATTTTCTGATGCACCCATCAGCAGGCTATTCTGGCTATGTAATGATGAAAGCAATCTGGGCTGCACAACAAGCCTCACCAGTACAAAACAGCACTGTAGAAAAACCTGTTTCACTTCTAGAGACGCAGGAGTGATATGAAGCCCCTGAAGACACTGATTGCTATTCTATCACAGGTATGCAAGTGGCAAATACTCACCTCATCACTTACCATATGGGTGATTCCTTATTAGAAATGTCATTATTTAAAAGGCAAACAATTACTGATGACACACAGAAGACATATGAACTTTAGCCTGGGATCTTACTACAAAGCATTCATTCTGGCCCAATTCACATGCCAACCTCACTGCATCATGCAGTTCTTATCAGTACAGTCTATGCAACAAGTTGCCAGTAAATGGCAGGCATTGGCTCAGCCCTCAGAGGCGAACATCAAATAAGACTTCTCTACCTGTCCCAGCTAGTTACTGGTCCCGCTCCAAAATCCAAAAATCTGTTTCTGCAAAGCCCTCCAAAGACTCTTAATTAATTCCAGCAGGCTAGTTGGTGCCTTAGCTCTATTGCAAATTCACAGTATTTAAAATATGGAGTCTAATAATGAGCTAATTGAATATATGTATACATACATATATACAAACTTACTACTTCTCTAAGGCATGCATATCCTATGCCTTCAAGGAACACACTCTTTAACAATATATTAAAGATAATTTAGTTATTAGGTTGAAGGAAGGAAGAAGTGAATTTTGGAACTAAAATGTTAGAGAATGCTGTTAATACTCTTGGAACCATAGCAAAGAAGCCTCAATCTACCACTTTTGAGAAGAGTGAGCAGTTGTGGAGCTGAGTTTTTCCGAGTCACCTCGTCTGCACGAAGCTTCACTTAGCAGCAGCCAACAGTGCTACTGAGGAGAGAAAAAGCTGTGTTTGCTGTTGGCAGGCCCCCAGCAGCTGGCAGAACTCACACTTGGCTGCACCAGGGAACTGCCCCCTCCTCAGACCTACGGTGTCCATCAGCACCAGCAGAGTGCTACAGAGCTGCTTCTTCTGGAGCATCACCATTCCCACTGCCCTTCGCCCTTCCTGTCTGCAATGGAGTTGCCCAGTAAGTAGCCATGTGTTTTACTTCTCAAACTGTTCTTAAAAAGACTAAAACGACCAAAGCCCAACAAAGCTGGAGGGTTAGATACCCACCATACCATTTGGTTTCTGTAGCTGCTCTGCAGCAGGTACAACACTCAGTCATGCCAGCAAACTGGTGCAGATTTAACTGCAGTTACATTTCTTTCATTACACAAAGTCATCAGTGCATTAGGAGATGATTCTCCTGTCTTTCTGATCCATTAGCTGATCTCAAAGCCCTGGAAGCTGACTAAAGCCCACAAAGTGAAAAACAGTTCTTTGTATTTTTTGCATCTTTCTAAGCAATTGCACTAGCACAGTTCTCTCACAGGAGAGAAGAGCACAAGTCCTGATAGCTATTTTCCCACACCACCTATCCAGCTGTAAGAGAGGAACTCAGACAAAGATTAGAAGCTGGTTTTAGAAGTTTAAATATATTTAGTTCCATTGAACATTGTATATAATGGCCATGTGGCAACCAGGTAATGTCTGCCTGCTCTTTGCCCTAACGAGCTATTTCCTGTCGCGAGCAGTCCTTCCCACTGCTTCACAGCACAGAGAGTTCTTCCTCCAATACAGGAGAAAGGCTGGATCACAGGTATGCAGCAACTGATAGGAGATTTAAAAGACATACGGGATTTTGAGAATTTGAGTCTAAAGTCAAGCATGATGAGAAACCTTTAATCCACAGAGTTTGTGAACATTCTTCTTCAAATGGAAAACAAACACCCTAAAAATTCCTACAAGCAATACAAACATTACATTAGCTACAAATCTATACATTATTCTTTTCAAATCAGTTCTTTTTAAAAGTCTAAACTGGGACAATATAAAATAAAATACATGATCTTTTTTTTACCTTGCAGTCCATTCTAAGAATATGCTGTGCAATAATCTTTGGGTTATTGTTGGTGCAAAGCTCTTTAACTCTTCTTAACATGGATGTTTCCAATGGCTTGTTTTCAGGAGGAAGTAGTTTGGATTCAAAATCATTCGGTTTAAAACTAGACGCCATCTCATAAACAGGTGCAGAAAAGGTGCTGTCTTCCTCAGCCATCTGAGTTGAAGCTTCCAAAGGATCTGCAGTGTTCATTGGAGGATCATTGTCAAGGATCAAATAGCTTGTTTCGGAGTGCCTGAATGTTCCCTTCTCCTTTTGTGCCAGATGTTCCACATAGCTGTTTTTCTGACACAAGTTTTGTTTTGTTGCTGTTGGATGCCTGGCAGGGTTTAGTTCACAATAGTGTCCTTCACAACTGTGGGAGGCCAAAGGAGAATCTGGGGGCTTCATCAGAGGTGCTTTGCTGGGTTTAGGTGGAGGCTTTGAACAGAGCTGACTGTCTGATCCTCTAAGAGCTTCCCCTAGCAGTGACTCTGAGGTGACTTTCTGAACAACTGTGGGGCTTAGAGATGGTTCACTGCCTGTTCTAAACGCAGGTGAGCTTGGACAGGAGTTTGCATCTGCTTCAGGTAATCGAGATGGATGTCTTGAACCTGCAGGGGAAAACAGCATTTTAGAAGGCCAAAATACATACAATTCCTGGTGCCTATGCCAGGGTTCATCTCCTAATGCTATTTCCTAAGGATAATATTCTCAGATCATGTCAATCATTTGCTGGCAAAATTGTATATTTTGAGGAATGATCTAGCCAGCTAATTCCATTCACTTGCTGATCCTCCCAAAATCCCAAATACATGAAACAGCTGCACCATAGTATTATTCTGTGGTAATGCTGACAGTAATTCCAGTCACTGCTGCATACATAGGCTATCCTGTCAGAGCTGGACAGCCTCCATG
Organism: Falcunculus frontatus; assembly: GCA_013398115.1. Lineage (NCBI taxonomy): Eukaryota > Metazoa > Chordata > Aves > Passeriformes > Falcunculus > Falcunculus frontatus. The sequence continues at coordinate 1,732,947 of VZRV01003482.1, forward strand.
GCTTGGAATAGGAGGTTTCTTTGTAACCTGATCTAGGCTATAAAAACAGCAACTTCCAGCCACCACATACAAGATGAGTCATTTCTGAGAACGACAAGTTTGAGATGAAAGCAAAACTTCCCAAAGTCAAGCCTGAACCTGAAATAAAGTATGGAAGGAATGAATTTCAGGAATGCTTATCTTTTTGTGAAACAGAGCTAGTCTGAAGATCTGGAGAAACACAGCCATATACTTCTGTGTATTTATGCCTCATCCTGTACCCACTGCATATGCAAACCTTGGCATCCAATATGGGATGAGTCCTGTGTCAGACATTCCCAATCTGCAGTTCTCAGTGCATTTGCTGGTATTTACAGCAAAGTGGCCAGTTGCATCATGTGGGTGTTACTGCTTGATTCCAGATATAAAACAAAAACTCCAAATCACAGCCTGTCACCACCCTTAAGCAGTATGATAACAGAACCTGCTCAGAGGATCCTATGGCAAAATGCACAGCAGTACTCTTCAGGCTGTTATAGTACCAAAATAAAAGTATCTGCAGCCATGGACTGGAATAATCAATTCAACTACAGATGGACAGAAACTTGCTTTATTAACGTCTGTCCATCCCACTGTTAAAACACAGGAGCACACCCTTCCTATCAAAATACAGCCTCGCTATACAAATACTTAATATTCTCTTTGCCATGAGAATTCTTCCTACAACAGGCATGAAAAATTTTAACAGTACCGTATTCAAAATGAGCAGCCTTGGAAGTCAAACACTCGTTTGTCCACATGGGAGGAGATGCATCATTGCAAGCTTCTATAGACAAGCGTGTTAGTATGGAAATAATTGTTTAAACCTCTGAAGAATCTGAGAAATAAAATGCCCTGATCAACAACTGATCCAAATGTTGTCACAGCCTGGATCCCTTGCTTAGGATGATAGTGGCCATGGAACCAGACAGCAGCAAAAGGAATGAAAAGCAAAAGGGATGGAGGGTAAAGAGATTGAGGGAGACGGAAGAACGGAACAGAGTACAAAAGCCATGGTAGTGTTCTTTTCCTAGTGAGGAACATCACCTCATCTGCATAGTTTACCCTGAGAAAAAGTGGCTACCAGAATTTCCATGAAACACCACTTCCACTTAATAAACTTTTGTAAGAAAGACATGAGTGAAACAGATCAGTTCTTGTCAAGCACAAGTGAGGAAAGGTAATACCATCAAAAAAGGTATTAATGCCAACTACAGCTGTCATTTTTTTGGTGTGGAAGCCTGCTGAGTTGTGTGCTAATAAAAATCCTGTTCCAGTGACTTGAAGAGCAAGCAGTGTGCTAACACAGCTTACAGGGGCCATTAAATATAACTGTATTTATAGTACTTGGAACATTCAGCAGTCTCACTTTGTTCTGAAGAGTAACAGACCACCTGGACACACACCCATTCTAAGTATGAAACTTCTCATTACAAAACATACCTATTAGCAGATAGCTCTCTGACTGGTGAGCCTTTAATGGGAATCTTTTCTCCAGAACATGATCCAAACTAGCTGGCTGGCTACCACTTTTTTCTTTGTTTCTGGGGTAAACAAAAATGCAAACAAAAACATATCAATATATGCAACACTTCAATACATATCTAACTGCCAGAATATATCATAACCAGTGCAAGGATCATTAGCTTTCCACTTGGGCAGCTTGTGATAATAAAAGGTATTTCATTCATTCATAAACTGCTGTTGTAGTGGCAGTGAAATGGACTATACTATGCATCACCCTGCAGCATTTATGAAGGTATTTCTTTGAACACTGAAACTTTCTGATGGAACATTTGATTTGGACACTGAAATTAGGATCCATCATCCCACAGTTAGCGTTTTTATTTCAGGAGTCAACTATGGAAAACCAGACTTCTCTGGAGCAGCAGCAAGATGTTATTTTAATCCTTTGTCTTATATGGTGAAGATCTGCCAAGTCTCTGCAGTGCTGTTGTGCTTCCAGAGTCTACATTTGCTCTCACTTCCTGGATCTGCTGATCCTTTGCTAAAAATCAGCAAACCCTTATGCCTAGTCTTCCACCTCAAATCAGAGTGAAAACTCACACCACCTTCATCAGGAGCTGATAAACTTAATTCCATTTCCTTCCATAAGGACAGCAAAATTAAGGTACCTCAAAAGATTTCCTCTGGGTATGCTCTGCTCTGGGGATTGCATGCTGGATATACCAAGACTCAGCCTTTTTGCAGTGTCTGTTTTTCCTTCGGGGGTGCTTGGCTCTTTTTGTTGGACTGAAGTTACACCATATTTTTCTTCTAGACACCTGAGAGGCACAGTCCTGTTGATAGGCTGAAAAATAATTGCTCCACTCTGCTTTGATATTGGTGTGCGATTCCCAACATAGTATCTGACTAAGCCAGGGATAGTGTCAAAACTTTCCAGTTCAAACTGATACTGAACACGACAGTAGGCTTCGTTGAGTCTTAGAACTGTTTTGTTGATTTTAAAATGCTGAGGGGTGTTCTTCCACTGACAGGTTAGAACCAAGTTCCCAGGACTGGAGAGAGAATCCCTAATCAGAAAGTCTCCATCTCTCTGAACTAGGCCTTCTGCCACCTTTGAGGAAAAAGAATTATACAAAAAGTTACTTTCAGAATCAGAAAACAATACATTACCACAAATATTCTTAAACACAGGAATTAATTTGGCTACTCTGGGAGGATAGACAAAGCCACAAATACAAAGCAAAGCATGAAGTGTGGTAGAAGAATGATGTCTCCACTTCTAAATTAAAAGCTCATCCTACAACAGAGATCTGGAAGAGCTTCTTGGAAGAAGCCAGCAGCCAGAAGCTGACCCACTTTTGCATGTGTATTTCTTCTAGTTGTCTAATACAAAATAAGGCATGAAGGCAAAGCAGTGACCCAGGATTTTAAGTTTCAATCATCTGAATATAGCGTCACACTGAAGTTTAGAAGCCATTAATACAAGATCCTGGATTCCGCCCTTTCATTGTTACCTTATATGACAGAAGCTTTCCTTTTTTTTTATTCCTTGTGAACACTGCATGTGAATACTACTGACTAGGAAGTCAGAGACATCTTGTTTTTCTGTTTTGAGTTAGCCCTTTCATGTGATAAAAAGGACGCCAAGAGCCGAATGCGTGGCAGCTGAGCCCGGCCGTGCCCCGCGGCTCAGGGAGGCCCGCAGGGGGAGCTCCAGCGGCTCTGGAAGCTCCAATCCAACCTCAGCCTTAACATGGCTGTAACTGCGTTTGTAAAGATCAAAATTTAAGTGATTGCATTGATTTTGTTGCGGTTTTTTTCCTCTCCCCCCAGTTCCAAGTGCAAGAAGAAAAATAAACAACATTTTAACTTTCATTAAGAGTACTGAACCAAATTAATGTCAGTGTTCTCCAAACAATATGTGGTCATAGTATTCTCATATAAGCTTAAATTCCATTTCCAGATTTATTCAGTGCACAGAAATCCTGAAATATATCCATTTTCCACCAGGTCTGCCCTGCATCCTTCCTCGGCCTCATTTTATGCAAAGCTGTGATAAATACTGTAGCTTTCATACAAATAGGCATTATGTTCCTACTAAATTAATTGAGGTATCAGAGATGTGTACAGCACTTCAGTGAAATTCTGCTTGTCTATAAAAGCTCAAAGCACATCTGGCAATGCAAAGACCACATACCTGCCGAGGAATACGTCCATGGTACCAGGCATGGCTACGCAGGTCTTCACTACTCAGCTGCAGTTCTTCCTCTAACTCCTTCTTCAGTTTTTCCGGGCTGTTGTCCATAACCTGCCTCTCCCTAGAAAACTGCAATAAAAGATTAAAAGCTTCAACTGTGCCAAGTTTAGTGATTAACATTTTACCTGGGTTATAACTTCCATCATATGACCTGCACTGGAATGCAGGTGCTGCTTTCAGCAGGCTGCCTTGGCTTTGCTCTCTAGATTGTATTTGCAAACCCCAGCATGCTGTGAGATAACACGTGATTGTTCTACACCACACGGAACGGAGCAAAGTGTTCTGTCTGTACACCAAACTAATCATGACACACCTACAAAGTCACTTCTCTTACTTCCTCTTTCCAATAAGAATTCTAACTATATCCAAAAAAATGGAGCTGGACTCAAACGCCCTGCTCCAATGCTCTTCCTCCTGTTTAAACTTCCATTTAAAATTTAGATTCTTTACCACCAGCTCCCTTTGAGCCCATCTAGTTAAGAACATTCCAGGCTAATCTGGACACACTTAGCTTTTCAATATTTCTGTTGCACTAAATTTGCCAAAGTCAAATTTCAATCTTGAAGGGCTTACTCCTAATGGTCATTAAACCTGCACATCCAAGATGTTCCCTTCCTAAAGGACAAAAGCTCTTGTTGCCCCTTAGATTGAAATGCACGAGTTTTGCTTGAAGATATCTCCATCACCACTACATAACCACTATAAGATTTTCTGGAAAATTTCTGTCTTCATCTCTTCTTGGAGCACAGCTTTCATGCTGGCCCACTCTGGCTCGCTAGTTCTTATGGATGCAGTGTTGCTAACAGTGAGGTGCAGGATCTTCTCTGGAGCAGCCACGTACTCTTTCACAAGCACTCAGAGGAGGGAAGTACTTTGGACTTCCTTTCATTCTCCAAGGGCTGGGACTCCAGCCCATCTCTGTTGTGCTGAAAAGTTTCAAAAGCCTGAGAACATGTTCCACACTGATCAAAGAATCAGAGTATAGCCTCTCTTCAGAGAAAGACCATTAAAAAAAAAAAAAAAAAGAGAGGGATAAGGAGAGAGAGAGGGGGCCTCCAGCTGGTGCACAGACTAAAATGCAGCATGTTGCTCCAGTGCATTATTGATTTTTTTTTTTTTAGGTCTGGATATGAGCCAAAGCTCACGGGTTCCTTTAACTGACACACTGATGCAAATAAGGAACACATGCATTATTTAAAAAAGAACTGGGAAGGCTTGCCCACCAATTCCTGCTCTTTCCATGAACACTGCTCTCTATAGCTTTTTCTTCTTCACAGTGAATACTCACAGCACCTAACTGTGGGAGCAGGTGGCACACATTTAACACCTCTTCCAGTGATTTTCCCTGCAATTTCAGGCAGACTGAATTACAACAGATTACCAGACAGCAGATTTTTGGTGGAATAACGCCAGAGGAGGCATCCTGCTGCCAAGACAATTTAAACATGCTGGGAGCCCAGAGAAATTCTGAGATAAATTCTCCTCTCCTCTCTGCTTTTCTCAGAGAAAACTAAGGCTTCTCTTAGACAAACATTAGTAGCTAACACAGAAAGGCAGAAGATAAAAACAACCTGGTAAAGAATCACTTTTCACCTTAGTTTCCCTTCTGTGAACCAGAATAGGGTGTTATTTATCCATATAAATCTGGTTCAAAATGGACAAACATTTTCATCAAGGAGTAAATCCTTTGTGCATTTGTACATTAAGGTTTTGCATCAACTCCCTCCAAGCTTTATGAGAAGCCTATGCAGGAAGAAACCATGCCACAAGAAAATCGAAGACCTTCACTGAAAGGGCTCGTTCATAAACCCATATACAACACGAAGAGGTGAAGTTACTGGATATAAAAGGAGTCAGAGAAGAGGCTTGGTGAGGACTGAAGCTCTAAACCATATTGAAGCGTCAAAACATAGTCGGGTAAGGCCAAAAATCCCCCCTTCATCCCAAACCCTTGTGACCTATCAGACCAGCACAGGTGAAGGACCTCTGGCACATAACTACCACTTGTATTTCCCAACTCAAATGGCTGAGAAGCCGTTTAAAGCTGACTGGCAATGATTCGAAAATTAACAGCCATTTCACTGCCACATCTTAGAGAATGATAGCAAGTCTTATCTACACAAGCTGAAGGTAGAGTGAAGAGCACACAAATTGAGCTGAGGCTTTTCAAGAGCACCTTTTCCCCTGACTGCACAAGGAAGTGGCTGGAGAACTTTTAAAACACCCCCTCCAGGGTAAACAAAGGCATCCAGCTACAATGGTGTAACAAGCTCTTAAAGTCACAGGTGTGTGTTTTGCTGATCTTCTGAGAGGAACTATTTCATGTGAATCATGTTTAAGCTTTCAAAAGATGCTTTTGACTGAATAGAGATTTTAAAGAACCCAAAGCTACTACATAAATTGTTATTATCATTCTAAAGGCATCTCACTGTATCTCAGTGGTAGGCAGAGCTATTGTAAATAGAACAGACTATAGGATACAAAGGCAATAACTGAATTTGCTTAAGAGAGTTATACTTTTAGCCAACAAAAAGAACTATAGCTCTTTACCAAAGACCTATATAGGATGAAATGGACTGATTTCATCCATGGTACAGACATGATCTTAAAAATATCAGGATGATCCACTTAGAGAAACACATTAATTACATATTCAGCATAGAAACCTAGAATTTCTTCTGGTGCTTGAATGGATTTTTCATTACTCAAATGAAGTTAATGAGACATATTGCACTTGAACTACATCTAACAACACAGCAAGAAGAATATTTAAGGAATCCAAACTACCTAAATTGTTAATGTTCAGAATTATTGGTTTCCATTATTGGTAGACCATGGCCTCCACCATGGTCTACCACATGGAATATAGTCCAATTGCCAGAGAGGTCAGACATCTCCTGAGATGAAGCAAACATGCTTAAATAACCTTTATGCAATGCAGAATTTAGTGAAAAAACTCCAGTGGCTAGCACAAATCCCAGGATACACAAGGGGAAAACTGCCTAGGTAAGCAAGTTCAGTGATAGCATGTCTTTCTGGATACTTTTTTTTCCACTGACACTGATTTCTTATAGAACGTATGTCTACCAAAGGAGAATTGTGACTGATGAACTGTCTGTAATCTCACCAGCCTACACCTTTCTACACTAAAGACTACACCCAAGGCCTCTGCTCTGCAAGAATCTCTGCATACACTGAACTTCACATCATGTGAGGCTCAAAAAAATCACTCCAGGCACGGCCTGTGCAAGCATGTTAGCCTGTAAATAAAGAAGAGGTTAGGCTTACAACAGTTATTAGCTATGCCAATTTCAAAGGAAAAGGTGACTTATTCCAGACAACACAATGCAGATACTTCAGCCTCACTTCCCAACAGCACCCAAAAGTTAATGGACAGCAATGGTAGGGTAGGCTGTAAATTTGAACTACCTTCATAGTGACAGACCTGCATTTAGTAGTATGTCCTTGTTTTATTTCTTTGCCTAAGACACTTTGTTGGCTCCTAGTAAATGACAGAAAGAAAGCTGAATTTACATTTACAGCTAGATAGTGAAGTGGATGGTAAAAAGAAATTTAAAGATAATCTAGGGAAAAATGAAAGACTTCCACGTATTCTGCAACAAAACATGGTTGAAGCAACACAGGGAAGCTCCCAGTTTAAATACTTTGAGATCTTTAATAGTATCAACCCTGTCAGATATCCCTGGAATATAAAAGCAAATCAAATCAGCAGAACCGTTTTCACATACAGATGCTTTTCCCAACCCACAAAGAACTCCCCCTGTAAGTATGTGCTTTCCAGAACTGTTTGTTCACATTTTAGTTGCATTGTTTCCAGTCCTGGTGCTATTTTAAGGTATTTCTACCATGCTGAGTTTTCATGCACAGGTCCTTAAAATAAAAATATACAACCACCTAGCAATACAATTTTATCAACCTCTGGCAAAAACCCTCAATCTTACTCACATATACTACGGAAAACCTAGAGAGCCAAGACTTTAGAAGGAGGTAAAAATTTCAGTCAGTAGTTATTTTGGTGTTTTTAATAAACTAAGAAGCTTCATGGAAGTTTATTACGTTTCACAAAGGATTTCTACTTCAGGGCCACTAAACTAACAGTTAACTGTTGCTTACAGATGTAACAAGCTATCCTTAATGTCACATATTATTTTACTTTTTTTTTGTTTCAGGCAAATGTTAACCTAGCATACCAAAACCTGGAAAATATCAAAGTTTAAGAAAAAAACCCATCAAAATATGATCTCATTTAGAGCAAATTTGAAGAGGACTTGACCTACCTACCACAATATGCTGTACCTCTGAAATTTGTGAATGTATTTTAATGGGAATTTCTCACAATAATCTGCTGTTCATGCATCCAAGGGGTTTGTTCGGCACTCTCCAAAGGGAACTCGCTATATCGAGCTCTTGTGTCAACCATCCTAATGGAATTTATCACATCAGATTGTGCTGAATAATCTACTGCATGAGGTTAGTAGTAAACAAAAAGGAAGTCCCACAATTATTTCTGTATTGTTATTAATCAATTCTTCTCTAAGGTGATATGTTTTGTTTATTGTTTTGGTTTTTTGTTTGGTTGTGGGTTTTTTTTCCTTTTTCTTTTTTTTTTTTCCCTAAACCAATTTGAATTATGAGGGAAACGCTTTTAATTTTGGAGGTGGTCCAAAATCTGTCATGCTAGATCCCCTCATTCAGCTCCGATAAAGCCAAAATTCACATAATCTCTCTCTGTATCCTTCTGGCAAAGTATTATTTACGCAAAGCACAGCCAAGGACTGTTACAGGTACAAGGCTAAAGGGGGCCACATTTCCACCCAATCTCAATTACTTCCTGGTGCTTTGAACAGCTCTGCCAGGTGATAGGTAAATGAGCCCAACAGGCAGCCTTGGAACCACCTGATTTCCTGTTGCCTTGAAGGTTTAAAGAAAAAAAGAAAAAGAGAAGACATGGGTATTATGGATAAATGAGAACAGTTTTGTGAAAACTGAAGTGTGATCTCACTGAGGAAGAAAGTCAAGTCTGTACCTTTCCCAAACTTTTAGTACTTTGCCTAAAGTTTTAATAAATGTACTGAATCCATCTAAACCAAACCTATTTCAGATTTCTCACAAATGCATCTTTTCTCCAACACTGGAGGCCTGCTATGTTTGCTTAAGTACACCACAAATGCTGAACTGTGACTTTCTGACTGTGTAAAACCACTAGGTCCTACAGAGCCCCCAAACATATGAGGAGATGGGAGAAACTTTGTGATTAATGAAAAATTTAAATTTTGTGAGATTTACATAGCTTTTAGCCAAGTGGATAATTTAACAGAAGGACCAACCGACAGAAAATGTGAAGGGGATGCTGGGACAAGAACAGGAAACACCAACAGGGAAGACAAAGATGTAAAACAAGAAAGAAGGGATAGGACACACAGACACAGGACACCAAAAACATCTGGAAAAGTGAAAAATAATGAAATTCCTCTAATTCCAAGCCACGAGAGAGCAATCAACTTGTCCATACAGAAAATGAACATTTTATTATCAAAGTTCCAATTCTGGATCAAGATATAATTCACTGGCTGCCGAGATCCCTTCAGCCTTTAATCCTGTGCCTTGTGATCCTAATCAGGCTGCCTACCTGGCACTATGAATACAAGCATTTTAAAATAGAGTTACGTGAATTTATGTTTTAATGAGTTCAGTGTATTTCATTTCACTTACAACTCTACCAACCATCCACCAAACTCAACAGACTTGCACTGAGCATTTACATGTAGAACCAACTCTCCAATATTGTTCAAAAGCAGTCTTATTTTGTCAGTCTTGTTTTCTCCTGTACAGAAAAGCAGCATCATTGGTCAAGGCCTTACAAAACAAAAACACAGAGAGTGATTTCTGAATAGATTTTTTGAGAAAGAACTAACTGGAAAAACGGAGTTTCTAAACCCAGGAATCCATTTTCTGATTAATTTGGAAACTGAACTATAGATGGTGCAAGGGTCTTCACAGGGGCAGAACCTTGCATCAGCTATAGTTCAGAGGGCACAAAGTTCACACAGGACTATTGCAAGTGCTGTGTTAAGTAATAGGAGGTACAAAATGGGTGATTTACTCAGAGAGATTAATTAATATAGGAGAATGGCAATTTTGAAGCCACAAGATTTCCGCATGCTTCTTTAGGTAACTGGTGACAACTTTTGAGGTTACTGATGAAAAGACAAAAAATTACCATGAAAACTTTCACCATGACTGCAATGGCTCATTAAAATCAAATAAACTTCATCATGTGCATGTTCTCACTCTGCTACTATGAACAACAGAAGTTGTCTGGCATTCACAGGAAAGCAGCCAATTTTTTCTGGTTTTGGCTGTTATAGAGTTAATTTCTTCTCAGTAGCTGGTACAGTGCAG
>VZRV01003482.1:1743357-1847478 GCA_013398115.1 Falcunculus frontatus
GTGTAGCTGCCAGCTGGGCTCACACCACAGCAACTAATAAATAAGATACTGGTTTAGAATGAGGGAACTAAAAAAGTCTTTTAGTACAAATATCAATTTAATGTTAAGTGAAGGTAATGGGAAAACTTAATTGTAGTGGATTCAAGAATCATTTTCCACTACACTGCCACACTTATAACAAATCCTTACATTTCCACATAACCACATTCAGAGCTAGGAGAGCTTCATTTCTGGAATACAGATCCTGAGAAATCCTGAGTTGAGAGTTAGTCAACTCATAATCCCCTCAGTGACCCTAGAGATTTGCATTTCCAAATGGAAATGATGTTACCAGTTATGTAGGGTGTTTCTTTGTTTTGATCTGAGACATACCTAAATAAAAGGTACTACCAAGGAGTTAAATTCATAAATACCTACTGAAGAATATTCCCATTGCCATCAAACAGATATAACTTACAGAGCACCAGTGGACCCTGTGCTATCTACACATTTATGATAGAAGATAATCAAACTTTTACTGCCATGTAACTATAAAATTACCATGAGAAATTGTAAAGAATTTTATAATATAAGACTCATCAAAAACTCTGCAACAAGACAATAGGAAATCAAAGTTCGGGGAGCTATACAAAATTTCACATAATTTTGAGCAGTCAGTCTTTTCACATCTGCCCCTCTCCAACAATAACAAATCAAACACTGAAAAGGCAGACCCATAATGCTGGGTGGTGATTACATGTAACTCACGTGTTATCAAATCCAATTGCCTCCACATACATGCTGAAACCGGATATATGAAGCCTGAGGATGCCAGTGGAACAGATTTAGATCATCGCACACTGAAGAAATATTAATTAAGATCTACTATCTATAAAAAGAGTTTGCAATTCACCCAAGATAAGAGATGGCACTTGCAATAAGTAGCTGCTTACAAAAGGCTTCTTCTGCACGTCACATTCACAGCATTAGTACATTACCCAGTAATGTGCTACATCAACGTGCTGGAAGTTATAAAACTTGGCAGGCCTGATAATTGGAGTGGCTTTCCCCTTTTGCACAGCTTCAGCTGAGGGTGAATCATAGCAGAGAATTAAGAATGAAAACACTTGAACTTCAAGGCCCTTCCCCCTCTGATCATGTCAACCATACTGATTAGTACTACAAAAACCCTGTCTTGTGGCAAAGCTCATTTCATTAATTTAGACCTCTGCATTTTTAAGTCACCATTTATCACTGATTTAGTCTTAACTTACTACTTCTCTTCCAAAAAATGCAAATTTCAAGAAAAATATTTTGGCTTGGAAGTGGCACAAGTCACAATTTAGTATTTTCTCTTCACTTTCTTCTTTTTTAAGCACAAACAGGAACCCCCTTGCCTTGAAGCTTCTCTATTTCCCTCAATGTAAAAGCTGACCTCCAGAGTAAACACCTATAAAAACCAAATGGGATCATAAAAGGTGCTAACACATCATGACTGAAGAATGAGTTGATCCAAGTTCAGATGTTCTGCACTGATCATTGTATTTTCTATTAATGCATGGGAAAATAAACCAAATATCTGCTGTTGAGATCCCAATTTCACACACTAAAATTAAGTGCAGCAAAATGTGAGTGCTCAAGTGCTGTACTGCTTCCTGTGCTTTGGTGGGACACAACAAGGCATCTCTGAGCTTGGTCACATACTGTTTTCAATCAGATTGGGTAACATAACAAATTTATCTCAATGCAGAAAAAAATCTGAATCCCTCATGGGTAGTTGAGACATCAGCATGTTTATTTATGGATCAATCTGGTATTTCATTACACTTGTAATTACTACTAAAACCAAGAATCAACTTCATCTAATTACACAAACTGATTTTGCTTGAAGTTTTTTAAAAAATTAAATAATAATAATAGTACTAATAAAACATTTAAAAACCTGATGACTTCATTTCATACTATCTTATTGTTCATACCATCCTAAGCCCTTTGGCATTTCACAGCATACCACTAGGCCCCAAGGTTCAGACTTCACTTGATTTGACCACCAGCAGTTTCTATACCTACAGACACTTCCTCTTCAGCAAATGCACCCCAGTTCCCTACCATCCAAACTTCTTAAAATAGCAGTTCATCAGATTTAACTAATGCTAAATCTGCATGCTGGAACACATGCATTCAAATCTATTTCAAATGCTGCAAATCCCTTTAAATAGAACCTTATTTTTGAAAGATCCCAACTGTAATTTGTTTCTACATAAAAGGTTTTATTTTTTACCCTCCATACAGCAAACACTATTAATGTTTCAGTTTCTCTAGAGACTATACAGATTAGACTGAATGGAAAGTTGCCATGACAACACCACCGTTATTTTAGGTATTAGAAATTCATGCCAAGTTAAACAAAGGGCATATGCATGATCAAGAACAAGTTTTCTAACAGTTCTGACAGCCAACAATAATCCCCAATGTCATTCAAAAATTTCTAGAACTGAAGAACTAAGCCTTAAAACAAGAATGAAAATTAATTACAGCACAATTGAGCATCTTTTGCACTCCATTGTGATGATAATTGCTGACATCTTCAGAAGTCAGAAGAAGTCAATCTGATCAGAATCAGTTTTTCAGTGTGTCCAAAAGACCGAGTCCCACATCCCACTTTCAGAAATGGACAGTTATAGGGCTAAATAACTGAAGGTGAGAGAAGGGGGAAGCTTTTCCCAACTTTTAAATGCCTCTATCTAAGTTTGAAAGCCAAAAGGCCAGAGGACAACAACCTTCACATCCTTCCTCATTGCCAAGTGCTTCACAGTGTTAATCAAAGAACAATTCACATGTAAATCTTAAATAAAAAGATTTAAAAATTTAAGTGTAACTCACAGATCCTCAAAAGTAGTTAGATGCCCCACATGACTACAATTCCCAAGTCACTTAGACACTTCTGTAAGTGTGACTCAAAATGTTTGTGAAGGCTTTTCCTTTACTTATGGTGCATATAGAGCATTTTTGCATAAAGCAAATTATGTCCCTGCCCATGGCAGGAAGGTTGGACTAGATGACCTTTAAAGATTCCTTCCAACCCAAACCATCCCAGGAGCACGTGATTTTGCGTATCTTGCAATTAAAAAATATCTAAAATATAAGGACAAATCCAAACCTGTCTGAAGCATTTCAAAACCACCTGTGCTCCTGAGCACAATTGCCTGTGTTTTCCTTAAATAGGTGGAAAAAGTTAGGGAACCAAATGGTCTGATCAGATAAATTCTGAAAACTTGAAAATTTGCTAAAATTCTCCTCAGCAAGTCCCAAACTTTTGAAAGCATTTAAGCATTTTTACTTAGTCCCTAGACATAAAGACAGCCAGCTTCAGGCTCATAAAACTGCAAGTTGTTTAAGCTTCTCTCTGAGACAATAGTGAATTCTAAAGGTGTTTGTTAGAAGAGGAACACTCTGTACCCAACCACGGTATGAAAACAAACACTTCTAAACAAAAACTGAAAGCATTACTGACTAGCACACTGTAGTTGAAAAAGAGCACCTACCTTGACTCTGATAATAGACTTACGATGATAAAAGCAGCAAAGTGCTGCTATCAGCATCTGAAAAACATTATAATCCTTCGGCATTTTCAGTTCTGCTGTTTGTGGTTCTTCAAGACTGAAGATAAACAGTCACCACCAGCAGTGCTCTGAGGTTCAGCAAGCTCTTCAGTATCACCGCTGCCTACCAGAGCTGCTACACCCCCCTACTCACATATCAGTCCGGGACACTTTCCACAGCTGAAGCTGATACCATCAATTCAGTGACCGCTGGCGCGCTGGCTTCCAGCATGCCATATAGAGAGTGCCAGAATCCTCATGTGATCTGTTTCACTCACCAGTGAAATCCTAGCTCCTCTATCTTGGTATCCCCTGGCTCAGAGATGTGTTTAAACCATCAGCACAAGGCAAACTTCTCTTCTTGATGAGTGACAATACCTGTCTCCCTGTGCTGATAAAGGCTTAATCAGTTGCTCCAGTTCAATCATGCAACATCTATGTTTGCATCATCAATTATACACACATAAAAGAAAGAAAAAAAAAAAGAGGAAAAGCAGTTGATTACTGTTTGACGACTGGAAGAACTGAGCTTCGGTAACCAAGGAAAATGATAAATCTGTTTATTTTTAATTAGGAAGCTTCTGGCAGACAGTCCTTGGAAAAAATAGCAAGAAACCAACCCTGTAAACATTGTCAGTGTTGCAACCAAGGTACCTTCAGCATTTAAAACCCTCAGTGGACAGCTTTATCTAGGTGATAGTCCCATGGGACTGTGCAAATTGCTTGAGAAAGAAAGAACTGAATTCATGAATGTGTCTGATTTGGCAAAGTAAAAGTAAGCACTACGACAAAATAAAAAGCAGCAGTTTTATTTATCCTGTGATTCCATTCTCTTGGACAGCACAGTCCATAGCTTACTGACCAGTCAGCAAACTGCTCATCAGCAAAGAATCTGTCCAACATACCTCAAGGCCCTCTCAAGAACCAGGGCAAAAAAAGGCAAACAACTTGGGTAATTAAAATAACTGTAAGAGACAAGACATCGCCTCCATAGCAGCCTAGTTAACAGATTTGGTGAAAGAAAACCAAATGGACTGGATTGAGTGGTACAAGAAAGCCTGTAATACTTAAGAAAGAGAAACTTTGAAGAGATCAATCAATTATTACTTGGATGGTACAAAAAAAATAAAGAAGTCACATATATTTTAGATCTTGGATTAGGAATAAATTAATGTCAAGGAGGAGTTAAAATGAATAGTTACTTGTCTTTTTCATCAGCAACAAATATATTACATAATTAGGAGGACACATATTAAATGTTTATTGATGTCCTCAGGTATTACTTGCAAGGTACCTCTCACCTAATAACAGAGTACTTCCTTCTCACACTGACTGCACAATGGGAAGTGCCCTCAATGCCTGCATCCGGCAGTAGGAATTGGTACACAAACCAAGCAGCAGCACTAAGAAAAGACATCAGATGTGCGCTGCCTTTCAAGGAAAATGGGATGGAGTGCCTATCTGAAGAGATGAGGATACCTCAGCGTTGATAACAAGGAAATGGAAGTGTGATGCGTAAAGTTCCCTTACCTTTCTGACCACCTAAGGTTTGCAGGTACCTACCACCAAGTTAAGCACCAAACACAGAATGTTCATAAAGACAGCCAGACTACTTGGCCATGTGTGGGAGATGCTGTGCCAGAGACTCTTCTGAGAAAAGGAAAACAATGTAGGAATAAAAGAACAGAACATTAAATGGATTCTCTGGCAAGAGAAAGGATATAAGACTGGCCAGAAAAGAAGCTGAAAATACTGACTTTGAAGGTGAAGTCCTGCTGTAGACTACTTTATGACAAATTCAAACAATGAATGAGTAGATAATATAACAGGAATGTGAAAGTACCCTCCTTTTCTCTTTGCACCGTGCTGCACCATATTTTAATGTACTTCAAATTCTTTTTCCACTTTGAGGAACTCTATAGGATTGCTTTAGCAGGTAGCCAGAGAAGAGAAAATTAAAAGATACCCTGTCAAACTTCAAACACAAAAGCCTCAACTGCGATTCCTGTTTCTTGACTGAAATTTTCTGGCACTGTGGCAGGACATCTCATCAAGGACTATATTTTTAAAGACTCTTAATCAAAAGTTCTCATAATAACACCCTAATCCAATTTTAAAACCGGAGGGGCAGGGAGGAGGGATGATAAAAAGGGAAATGAAATTGAAGACTGCATCAGTCAAGGTGTTTTTGCTTTACAGTGCTGGCAAGACAGTATTAGCATCACACACTAAAGTTCCACTTGCAATACCATGAACAGAAACTATCAAGACAAGCAACTCAAACTGCAGTAAGTGACAATAAGGGCTGTTAGGATGACTTAGCTATTTTGGCAGCAGAAACAACTGATTTAGCAGCGCAAAATAAGGTGGACCACTTCTGCTCTGAAAATAACTAGAAGTTCCATTAAGGAGTTCTTTATGGGGTTGGAAAAAAAAAAAGGATAGGAATACTATGACCTATCAATGTATAAACCTACACTGAAACTAAACAAAGGTTCTCATCCATCATCAAGAATAAAACCCCCCAGTTTTTCAAGAAAAGGAGGATTGGAGTGGCAGGTCTAATACAAATGCTAACTGCCAATTCCTTATTTCCTGTCTGTAATGAAGTAAAGAATCAAAAATTAGGTATGTTGAGAGAATGCCAGAAATAATGAACCTTAAAAAATAATACTGTACAATTTCATACAGCAGCTGCTGATGCTTTTTATCAACAGTATAACTGATAGGAAAAAGGATACTTTCTTTAAATGGTAAATTAATTTTTTTTTTTACATTAAACTAATGGGATTTTTCTTTTCATTAAAGGTTAGTATGACTTCTGCCTAGATAGTTCAATGAATGGATGACAACCTTTGCAAGACACTGTGATAGAGAAGTATGAAAATTAATACTCTTGGAAGGAATCTCAAAGAGTAGGTGAGAAACCTCTGGGTGATATTATGGTATTTCCCGCACTGATGGCTATCATGGAGCTGTTTTCAGCCAGCATGATTGAGGACAACCTTCAGCCTGCTTCAAATTATGCTCCATACATAGGTAAGATTTACATTTTAAAATATTGACTCAGAGAAACAAAGGATGGCTTAGTTACATTTTCACTCTCCTGGCCTTCAATTTTTTGCTAGTATTTTGGGTTCTTGGACTCTTAACGTGAGAAATAAACCTGTTTCTTTTACCTTAGAAACATCAAATACAATCCTTTTGCTAAGACATCTATTGATGTATTTCACATGCTCTCCAGCACCAAAATGTTAGCCATCAGCTTTATTTCTTTGTTTTCAAAAATTCTTCCTAGACTCTTAAAATATCCTATGATCCCTTCATCTGTTTCTGTGGATGGATGGCTGGCTGACTTTTGATAACTTTGATATCTAAGCCTAATAGGAAAAGATTTTAAAGTTCATAGAATCCATGGCCACATGAGTTCAAGGACACTTGAACAGATATTCCGTGTTGAGTTCCTAATAGCCCATTAAGAAGAGAAATCAAGGAGTCTCTGCTAACCCCACCTGTTATTACAAAGCCTCTAAAAGTAATTTAGGATTTTTGCATGGTCTAGTTTAAATTACACTTACCCAGTGTTCCCTTGACACACCTAAACTGTGTCCAGCTCACTCAGGGCACATTGCATATGCAGGAGTTTAAGGCGTTCATACAGCACTTAGGGTGCTTTAACTGTACAGGTCAAACAAGAAAAAACGTAGGGATCATTTCTTCAGCAGACGTCAGGGGTTTTTTTCTCTCATGATAAGAAAAAAAAAAAAAAAAAAAGCTGCTTCAAGGTTTTAAGTGGCTTAGGTAAAGCAACCACACTCCATAAAAATATAAATGCTTGAAAACTCCCAAGCAGTCTGAAGTTATCAAAACAGTCTCCAGAGCTACAAGACATTATTTTGTACCAAACACCCGTCATGCTCATGGAAGTGCTTAGAATTCACACACAGAATTATTATGATTTGTGATTTCATATTAGAGAAAGAGAAACAATTTCAGACTAAATTAGATGAGGGAATTGTTGGCTTGCTGCTTTGCTTTGCACTGCTCTACTCATTTAAGCATTCAAATCAGCCTAACAATATTCAGTGAAATACATGTATTGCTTTAGATTTCACTGCACTAAATGGAAGTAAACAATCCAGGCAGGAAGCCAGCTGTAAATGAAAGCAGGCACGGTGTACTGTACAAGGGTCAAGAGCACAAATCTGATTAGATACAGCCCAGAGCCAGCCCTGAGCACTGCTGCTGAACGAGTGATGTCACACGAACATGGACACGTCCTCATTACACAGGGCACGAGCCAACTACGGTTGGAGTGCCTACGGCTACAAAATAGCAACGCTGGAGTTGGAGTAAAGTACAACAGGAATAAGATTTGAAAAAAAAACCCAAAGAGAATCAAAGAACTTAAATCTTCAGTTGAAACATTTTTCACTTAATATGTAAGAGTTTTTGCCATAACTAGTTATTTGTTCTTTTTTATGTAAGAAAAAGTCAGGAAACAGGGGAAAACTGATAAAATAATTTGTCCATGCAAACAACATCTTCACAATGCCCACTCCCAGTTAGTTTTAGCAGTAAGTCCTTCAGATACAGCACATCACCTCTAACAAAGCTCTGGGGGGGATGCCTCTAAATACAGGTAGCTCCCAACTTTACATCTGAACACTTGTTAAAGTGTAGAATAAGTGGAAGAAAGGGGAGGAGAACACTATCAGAAAGCTTACTTTTACCTGTTCCTAACTCAAATGTCTACAGGCACAAAGCCCCATCTCTCAGCTTGTGTCCTACTATTCCTGTCTCAATTTTTAGCAGAACTGACTCTTTCATGTTCTCCTGGATAACCTCACTTCCTGCATGCTGTTGTTGGTGCAGCCCCTGATCATAAATCAACAGATAGAGCTGCAGCTGTAATTACTCTTGTTTGCATTGCAAGGTGTGCTGTGGGAGAGGTCAGCATAATTTCTTCCTCCTTTCTATCGTGGCTCCGTGAGGCAGTCTCAGAAATGTGCTCCAGTTGTACAGGAATAGTGAGAAAACAGAATTTACATATATTTAGTTTACACTGCTGCTTGAACAAATCTCTTTGAAAATCTGCCTCTCATAAAAACCCAGGTTGGCAGGTACAAGAAATAAATGCCCAACCTGCTTATGAGCTTCCTACTAGGTCCTAATTTGCACTTTAAGACATCCAAATACCTTTGAGATTTATATGTTTTAGTTATAAAAGATCAAATTTTTTCAAAGTCATCTGGCAGTAGGTCTGGCTTTCTGACTAGACACCTTCCTATTATGAATCCACTGTCAGGTTTTATTGATCCTACCAAAAACTAACATACATATTCTTGAGCTCCACCTACTGTCTGCCAACCTATGTACAAACATGAAATGATTTTGTAATGGCTCACCTATTTTTCCTTCAATTTGTTCCCTGGACTGGGGAAAAAAAATAAAGAATTATGAAAAGGCATGAATTTCCTTTTCTTTCAGAATTAGTTCACAGTTTATGGCTAATACCTTCTTCTCTTTCCTGCTAACTTAGTTGTCATTAGTCTAACTAGCTTTGCTGGTCAGCATATCAGAGCTGTCTTGCACATAAAAATAAGGCATTAAGACAATTGTTAACTTTAGACTTCTATTTCTGAAAGTCTCTGCAGTCCTGTCAAAATAAAATACTTTTTTTGTGTGAGATTTAAACCAACTCTAAATATAATGGAAAGATTTAAAAAAGTTACTTCATCAGGGTAAGTGGATGCCTTTAAAATATCAGCTAATTATCTAAAACTCCTGAGTACACTAAAATACTTCCCTTTAATACAAAGGATGTGTATTTTAGATGTGTAGCACTCAAAAAGAAAACTTACAAGTCACTTGGTCTCTGTCAGAGCTTGGCTTTTCAAATGTCTTTACCATCCTTTCAAGGTTTTACTAACAAAAGGATTTGAGGACATGGAGGCAAATGACCTCTAGGTATTCTAGACAGCCAACACAACATTATACTCCATTATTTGTGTAGATGCTTATTTTCTATAAATATCTGATACACAAAAATGTCAGGCCAAGGTGCTCCTTTGACAGCACATACCAGTAGATGACATCCCAAGTGAAACGTCCCAACGCTCCTTCTGCTGTCCTCTCCACAGGCTAAACTCTACCTCAGTGTGTCTCCAAAAAGAGGCAAGACAGACACAGACAATGTACCAGTCTTATTCTAATTATTATCTGTAAATACAGCTCTGAGAGATTAGGAGCTTTACCTCTCTAGGCTTTATCAGTAAGAGGACCCAAAATGCTCAATAATAAAAATCATCACCATCATCTGCTCGTCACACATTACATACTCACTCCCCCTTGTGGCTCATGTGCTTATAGACAGTGAAAGATCATCAGTAAGATGTTGCACAGAGTTAAATATAAACATTTTCATGTCCCTGACAGCTTTTGCTATTAGTCCATCTTTAAAACTATGAAAATTAAAAAAACAGCTCCCCTTTTTTCCCCCTTGCTTTGAAAAGTAAATGCACATCACCATGTACCTATATTTGCTTTCACTGACATGGACATTTTGACTTGGGTGTACTATCAAAAGGCCAGGTAAGATGGGGCCTTGAGAAACTCGGGTCTAATGAAAGCTGCCCCTGCACGAGGCAGGGAATTGTAACTCGGTATCTTCTGAGGTCCCTGCCAACCCAAACCATTCTGTGATTCTGTGGTAACTGTCAGCATTTGAGACCCACTGGGATGAATATTTTGGAGAAAACCAGTAATTCACTTAAATCCAAGTTTCGCAAGACCACTAGAGATAAAATAAGACCTGTTTTTTGTACCCCAAGACTTCTATCCCATGTTTCAGATTCAGACCTTTCCAGCTTATGTTTCTTATCTGTAAGTAAGACCTGATAGCAGTTACTGATCCCTCTAACAAAGGTATTGGAAAGGTCAACTAAGTAGCTACTGCCACTAGTATTACTACTGGTGCCAAGGAAATTAGAGCAAAGTAATTTTACAGTTTTCGAGTCAAAGCTCAGTGCATGTAGCGGCTTTTGAGGACTCCAGACCAGACATCATTTGAGAGTTAATGAGTAATAACAGAAGAAGCAGAATACAGACATTAACTGGGTCAAATCCGTGGTAGGATAACATGTAAGATTAACCATTAACATGTAAAGAGAGAATGCTTTCTGCTCTAAGAATTATCAGCATTTTATATTTACTAAAGCACCCTCAGCATTACAGAAGATGCTCCCATAAGCAAAATATCCTAAACTCCATTTTCGCATCAGGAGAGGGGAATGCACTGCTAAAAGACTTTGCAATGAAGGCCAGAATAATTAGAAAGCCACTATCCACTTGACTCAATTCATATAAGGATTATCATTCACAAAGAAATATAATTCCTCCTCACAGTACACTAACTCCCCTCACCCCTGACCCACAAAAACCAAAAGCCTCAACCAACCAAAAAACCTACAATCCTCACCAACCACAGAAAAACCCAGACTTTCGAGCTAATCAGACCATTCAGGAATTGGGAAAAAGCAAAAAGTTCCAAATAGGAACAGGCTAACGTGGGATTCTCTCTTCTGGGGAAACATGAACTAGGGCAGTAGACTGAAAGTGCATTGTCTGGCAGAGCTGGAGAATCATACTTCCTGCATAATTTACTGCAAACACCAGCTTACATTTTATTCAGCGCTTTGCAGCCAACAGATTACAGGACTGCTGACTCAACCTTATTTTCAGAGACCAGCCTGTTGGTCAAACAAAATTCAACATGAGAAAATACTGAAACTTGGGTGTTATATTCCACCACTAATTATGAATAACTGCAGTGTATCAAATAAGGTAAGTTTTCTTTAACTCCTAATGAACAGGACAAGATTCTCACTATGATTTCAGGGGAATTAAATACTTGAGAGCTGCTGAATTTCAACTGCATATGTAACTCCTTAAGTACTTTTTTTTTTTTCCCCCCATGGCTGATGAAAGCTTCTAGGAATAATTATCATACATACTTACAGAAATAGTTGCCCTTTTTGAGTAGAGAAAGGGCAGACATGGTAAGAAACAAGCCTAGTATAAGGCTGAAAAAAATGTTCTACTACCTGAAATTTTGCTATCATCAGAACAGGACTAAAAGACAAGATGCTTTGTTCAACTTATTGCAACAGCCCAAACTTATCCCACGAGAAAATTAAATATAGGTTATGAATAGATGACAGATGGACAAAACAAAACAACTCCAAACAAAACAAAAAAACCTCAAACAAAAAACCTGCAACAACCCCCCTCCCCCAAAAAAATCCCCAACCAACAACATAAAACCAAAAGCCCCCCCAAACCAAATCTCTATGTGCAAAATATCACAATTTAGGAAAATTTTTCCCACAGTAACAATTAAAAGATCATTAGACTAATCTAGTTTGGGAGGTAGAGCAGATCATCTTGGGATGGTAGGGAATCTCTTCCGCTGGAAGTTTTGGACAAATCAGAACATCTATTCTAACCATCTCAGTGACACCCTGACAAAAAAACCCCCCTCAAGTTCCCTCTAGGACCTATTTCTATAACTCAGTGACAGGGAGGGGTGGAAAAATTCCTCCCCCCCCTTCTGTGCCTCTTGAGAAAAAAGCAACCAACTTCCAACAGTCAGGCTCCTACAAGAGTTACAAGAAATTATTATGAAATGTGATTTGAATAACCATGACTTGATTAAAAATATCCAGTCAAGTGTTTCTTTTCCAGCAGAGGGCAGTGAACAACCAGCAACCACCTATCAAGAATCAAACCAAAGGTTTTCATTGAGATTGATAATTACATGCATTTAATACTGGATTGGCTCTAACAGAATCTTATCTGTATAATATGAATTACAGTTTACATACAAGAGGCAACTGCTGTGGAATGATGTTTGTGAAACTTCTGTCCCTGCTAAGTGGAGAAACATTAAAAAAAAGGAAATATCTCTGCCTGAAGCCTTACTGACATCACTGATCATCTTTGAGTTGGATGACAAGTCCATAATGACAGAGATGTGTAAAGTCCAAGTCCGGCACATGGACATACTCCTTTTCTTCTCAACAAAACACATCATCTGATAATTCCACCTTCTGTGATACTGTTGCCCTTGCTGCAGTTGCAAAAAGTGTGGAAAAGAAGTCCTCAAACCACCCTACGGACTCAAAAAGAACCTCCTGATCATGTGGTGCCTTAGTGTCAGACATTCCTCCCAGCTATGATACTTAATGCTGTCAGACAATGTAGAAACCCAACAAACTTTCTGCTCACAAGTCCCAACTCGCTTCCCAACAGGCAAGTCCCTGCAGGAGTGTGATACACAGCATGAACAGGAATACACTGGAGCTGGCAAGTTTTCCAGTGAGGTAGGAATTTCTCTAATATATTTCCATGTCTAAAAAAGGTTGCTTGTAAGGAAACTTCATTGTCATCAGGAAAAATTGTTTCCCAAACTGCGGCTACTTGTCATGTTGACACAGATTTTTTTCTAAATTTTCCAAAACATACATACACACACACAAACTTTACTTTTGATCACCCTCTTACCAGAGTATCTTCAGCCAATAGAATGGTGAGAGTCAAACACCCACACCTATATTGGATTGGCATCCACAATATTATGAATTTGTGCAACTACCTATACAAACTGCATCAATAAATCTCATAACCTGATCTAAGTTCCCTGAAGGTGAATTAAACCCACAAAATATTGTCCCATCTTGCAAAGATATAGATAATGATCAATATGCTGGAACGTCATCAAAATTTTATTTTCAGTTGCACTAACCAAAGCCATGATGAATGACAGTAATTTCTATGACAGTTTCCTTTCAAACAAAATCAAGGAAAAGTAAAATTAGGAAGAAAAATTAACACTATGGGGCTGAGACAAACAAATCCTTCAGCAGAACTTCACAAGAGACTCTTTTTCTGCAGCTGTAACTTCCTTAAACCAGCAACAGTTTTTTCAAGTCTGAATCTAAATATAAACTTCCCTCATGACCATGCTGAGCAGACAATCAGTCATAAATTTTGCAATTTTTCCACAAATGGAATAAAAAACAACTCCAAAACCTCAGGCCATAGTAATATTTATCAACTCACTACTGATATGTATTTCTGTAATTATTAAGCACTATTTCCACAGAAATTCCTTGAAAGGTTTCCATGAAAGGAGGAGAGACATCTCTTTTTTTTTTTTCTTTTCACCCTGATATAGCTTCAATGATTACAGCACAGATTTCTATGAAAAGATCCTAAAGTATTTATAGTGAATAGGAATGGGACAGAAAGCTATCTTTAGTTCACATGAATTCCATCAAAATGACTCACAAAAAGTTCTCTGACACACTCAAATCTGCCAGCACTTGATTCTTTCTCCCCTGCTGCAGGAATCTGTTCCGTGGATGTGCAGACTCAGGGTGTGGGAAGAACCTGCAGAGACTACCAATGGATCTATTATTTGGTTCATAAAACTTGTAAAAATCTCACAGAATGTACAACGTGCTATTGTGTCCCTGAATCTCTTTCATGACTTGGGTAGCAGCCTGACTCAAAGCAGTCTGGCCTGTTTTCACTTCTACCATAAAAGGTTTTTTCTGAAAGAGCCATTTAACTGTGACCATGGTTTCAGCAGCACTGTGAATACAAAGGAAGAGTTGAAGCCATATGGACGCTTCAGTATAATCAGACTTCAGCAAATCAGTACATTTTTTTCCCCCTTAGAACTTGCTTTTGCATAATTAGCTCTCTTTATATACTGAATGAACTAATACATCAATATTCAAGATGTAATAAACTTCAACTTGTGAGCAATGTAATTCAGATTAAAGAATTAGAAACCACAGATCATCTATAGAGAACATTCTCTTAAAAAAAAAGATTAGTTGTCTAATCAGTGTTTTTTATCTTGTATTTTGAGCAGAATAAAACAACAGAAAAAACCAATTTATTCTGCCTTTCCTCTGTTCAGAGTATTTCCGAATACAAGGATTTATTTATATTATTTTCAGTGACTAGATTTCAGCAAGGAAATTTGCTAAGTTTACCATCAGTCTATCTGCTTGAAGTCACTACAGCCACAACAGACATCATGATGCTCTTCTCGCTGTGAATCAGCACACAACCAAAACCAGCATACTGAACTGTGTTACTCTTCCTCAAGCCCAAATGAATTCTCCACATTCTATTTACAGCACAGTCCAGTTCTGAAGAGATGTTGATCACTCCCTAGCAGGAGTACATTCTAAACAAGTATTAATTATCTTTTTTATGGGACTCACAAGAAACTCCAATAACATGTTTGCACCACTGCAGAAACAGTGTTGATTTGCAACTATGCAGCTGCATGGTCACCTCTCTGGCCAGGTCTTTTTGTAACATTACTTTTTAAATCTAGCTAGTTTAAAACTAGTTGCTTGTCTTGAAGGACAATAGGTATGACTGTGCAGCCTGACAAAGTGGATCAGTTACAAGAATGGCACCTATCTGAATCTTTCAAAACAGCCACCTACAATCAGCGTGTCAGGGAGCAACAGGAGTGGGGCTGCTCCCTATGGGACAGCGGCCCTGGAGCACAGGGAGGGCAAAGTGCTCACAGCAAGGTGCAGTCCCACAGCACCCAGACCCAACCAAGGTGAGCAGGGTGATGACACCAACAGGTCCTATCACATTCCAGAGAGCCTCAGGCCAGAGAGGTAACAGGCCAGGTATAAAGTGTGTCCCGAGCCTCCCACACAGCACTTGGCAAACAGGACTAGGGGCAGGCACACCCACTGAGCAACTCAGGAGGGGTCTGAGTGCCCCAGCCTGAGGCAGCCCTTGCTCAGTGGGTGTGGGTGGAGGTCCCAGGCGAGGCTGGCCAAGACACTTGAGAACAATTAGTGCCCTCAGGGCCCTGGCACGGTACAATTTGCTCAGGACTGTAACTCTTGGGTAGAATTGCCAGAAGCCAAACTACCCTAACACAACTTAAATTTGTGCCATGTATTACTTTCAAGATAATGTAATTCTTTCAAGGCAAATTAATACAAAGACTCTCTTCTGTTTACAGCCTGAAGAGCAACATGAGAGAAACAAGAACCAGTATCAAGACTTTACAATTACAATGTACAATTCCTTCCAGTGTTAGTTTTTATGTATGAGTGATACACCACACATGCTTCATACTCAAGCTTATGTGTTTTCAGTCAGTAAATCAACACTTCTCTGTTGAGAGACAATATTAACTATATTTTCCTGTGCACCAGAAATAAAAATCTCTCACTCAGAACTTTCATATCCTGAATCAGAAAAATAAGATTCCCAAAAGTGCTCGTTTTCTCCCTCTTCTCTTACTCTTTTTCATTTAAAGGTATTTTTTTCCCACTTAAGCAACATCTGTCAAAGCCTACCTGCTAATTCAAACTGCATATGTACAGATTATATACCAAAGAGACTTGTGCAAATGGCAATGGTGGTATAAACATGCTACAGAAACTTATTTTTTCAGCTTGAGAAGGTTAGTGTTCTGCATTTTATACCTGACTTAACACTGCCACCATAATGTATTCAAGGATCTGGGAAATGTATAAACATTAATATAATAGTTACCATATGGTAAGTTATAGAAGACAATGAACATATATTTAATAAAACTCAAGCCAACAAAGGGAGTCCAAGATCCTGTTGGTATGAATTCACCCACAACATTTACAGTTAAGAGTTAACTGATAAATCAGTGAGAGACCTCCTTTATTTATTTATGGTTGATTTCTGTGTAAGAACACATTTCTGGAATCAGTTTTGTTAGCAACACAGATTTTTACAGACGAAAAAATGTTTGGGGAAGTTATATTTATTAGAAAGCAATTTCTGCATATTTTTCGAAGTTGTAGTTTGAGATTACTTGTCTAGAATTCCTGTTATAATACCACTGAACTAGGGTCCAAACTCACAGTCCACTAAAGGTAGGGATGTAGGCAGGAAAAACTGAAAAAGGAAGCGGAAGAGAAGGGATTGGTAACCCTTGTATTCTCCCTCTTAAGTCTCTTTTCCCCAGGCTTTCCTCCTCAACATCAAAGTTTTAATAACTAAGCTTAGCACCATTGCTATTGACGAGAGTCCAAGACAAGCTTCTACTAGAAAAGATCAGAAACCACATTTATAATACAGAACTTGCTGCAACAAGACAAGACACACATATTGATGAACTGGCACATGATGCCTCTGCCTTCTACTTAGTCACATTATTAAAACTGTAACAGCACACTCAGTACAGCACAGTGCAAGATACACAGTAAATTAAATACAGCAATTAATATGTCCACCACCTTGTTGCTTCTGGCATCCCCTCTTGAGAAGGCTTTTGGCCTTCTCTTCTCTACTTTACCATATGCCAGCTTTAGGCTGGGATTGAGGCCAAGCACCTCACAACACTGAACTACCTACTCGGAGCAGAAATCCAGCAGCTGTTCTGAGAGTCCTGTGGCAGCCACTTTTCCAGAGACCTTTGTGTTCTGCTCTTCCCCTTCTCTTCTACAAAATCCTAATTCCTACATCTACCCCAACCCTAGGCAGAAGGTCCAGCAGAGGACTCTGCCACACCTTCAGACAATTACTTTCCTTTGACAATCCCCTCTCAACACTGCATTACAATCTCCTAGTTTACTTCTTCAATCAGTCTGAACCCTAACCGGGCACCTCTTCATTTCCCTCGACTATGAGCATCCACCGGGGGAATTCTAGCAGCAAAACCCCGTTGAACTGGTTCTCCTCAGTCTCCTCCTCACCTGAACTTCTAAACTGTAGCAGAAATTCAGGTGTCTGAGAAATTCAGGCTGTCCACATTAATAGCTATAGAAATATCCTATGTTAAGGATAACCTGTGTTTATCTGACACATCTCAGGAAACAGAAAAGGCAGGGAACAAAGCCCAACAATTAGAGAAGCCCATTGTTGAAACACATGAAATATAAGCCAGATTTTTGCAAGGTTCTGAGGAATAATAATCACTTAAACAAAACATGTTGAAAAGTACTAATTCAGTAAAAATTATAGCATTACAAGAGACTCCCAATACAGAATCACATCCCTAAGGCTTCTTCCAAAGTCTCTATATTGCCAGTCTGGGATCGATTTTTGAATACAATTTATGAAGGCTCCAGAGTACTTTTTATTTACTCTTAACAAAATACACACACTGATCTTGTACAGGACATCTCACAACAGGAGGACAGAACTCACAACTTTTCCAGGATTCCAATTACTTTTTTGGACCAGAAGTGAATTTTTAACTGTAATTTTAGTAAGTATAATGCTAGAACTGTAAACCTAAATTTGACATTTTAATGATATTTTCAGATGTGATTCTTTACTTCCCCAGAAATCCATAAGCAAAAAATACAGCTTCTTTTAATCTGCTAACTAAAGCAAGAATTTAAACAGTCACCATGTAACTGTAAAGAAGCCCCAGTATAAAAATGCAACCTACACCCAAAGTACAGTGCCCACATGTATTTCACTAAAGCTTTATGAAAACAGTCTGACCTGTAAAATTAGTTTCTCTGTACCAAAAGATAGACAGCTGCACTATTTACCTACATATGACTGGAGATGCTCTGTCAGTGCTGAGTATACACCAAATACAATATTTTGAGGGTAAGAAACAGTACCTTACCTTAACATATTCCGGTGTAAGATCCAGCATTTTCTGATCTCTGTAGAGAAAATGGTACCAGGAGAGAAAGGACAGACAGAGAAACAAACAAACAAAAAAATGGTGAGTCCAAATATAACCTCACACTGAAGAGATGCATTCATATGAGCAATATGCTACTAGTCACATTAAAATCCTCGTTAAAAGCTGCATGTTAGAGCTCGATGGCCTATGCCATCTAATTTTTAACAAATATATAAATCACTGATTTCTTCTACAAGGACAGGCAGTGGAGCCAATAGTGATTAATTGAGAAATAAAGCTAATTATACTACTTTAGCAAATAAAAAGAACCTTGAAATTTCAACAGATGGCTGAAATACTTACTTTCCACCTAAAATATTCAAAATAAATTTAAAAGAGAGCTCTCTCAATGGCTTTTGAATTTATTTTTTGCTCTTATGTTTTCCCATTTAAGCTACCGCCTCAGATAGCACTGGGAGGGCACTGCTAACAGGAAACAGAAAGTACTACATTCACTTTCTATATATCCAAAGAAAAAGTTCTCAAAATAATCATAATTTCAGCATCACAATTATTTGAAAGCCAGATAATCTAGTCATTGCCCTAATTTAAAAATAAAATCTCATCATAGGTTTTCTATACAGACAGATGGCAAAGGGCACAGAAGCCTAAGTGAAGAGCCTTGCACTGTTACAACTCTTTCCATAAAATATATGTTTATTCTTATTTCTATTTCAAAGCATTTTGTATATTTGTTTTTATTTGAGAACTAGCAGGTTAACAGAGTTTGCAGTACATGACTGGATGTCTTCTGCAGAACCTGGGATGACATACATGGTGCTGCCCTTAACTACAAACATATAACAGGCACAATGAAAGAGCTGTGCAAACTTAGAGAGGATCGGGCACTTGTTACAGCAATCAAGTTTGCCACTTGGACAACAGATACTCTAAATTTAGAAAGAGGATCCTGTTTGGTGGAAGCTGTTACAAAGATGTAACACTGGAAACCTAATAAGCAGCTTCAGAAATGTAGAAATTGGGTTACACTGGAATTAATCAATCCAGAAAACAGTCCGGGAGTCTCTGAATTCCCTGTGTTGTTTTGAATGTAATTGCATATCATCTGAAACTGTATTATTATTTTATACTCGTTTTTAGTCTGCTTCCCTAACAGTTTTTAATCCAGAATACCGAGCCTTCCACATAAAATGATGGTGTTCAACTGTTCAGGCTGTATAATGTATTACTGTTTCACATTATCTCAGTACTTATCAAGGGTCAAGTTCCATTCTCAACTGATGTTTAAAAGAATAAAAAGCTGGAAAATTAAATGGAAATAGAATTTGGACCATTTGAAACACTTTCCGATGCAATAGACAAAGAAGAGTCAGCTTGGTAACTGTATGAGCATATAGCATGTTACAAGCATAGCAGAGAACACAGGGGTGAAGCACAGAGGAAAAAGAAAAGAAAGCTTCTAAACAGAAGAGATGTTTTCCTTCTCAGCACTTTTCAATTTGACTGGGAAAAAACCCCCCACTTTTAAACAGTTCAGCAAAGTGATTAAGCATGCCTGAATTCTTCTCACATTCAAATGATCTGTGGGAAGTTATTCCAGTACCAAATGCTCCTGAAAAACTTTGCAGTTTAGTTCTTTGCTTGCCTGTGGAATCTTTCAGGACAAAGGGCCTACCAGCACTGCATGTGCAACACACTCTGAAAGAACAAACCCGCTTACTCTGGCAGTGGGCACATCTTGTTATGGTCTGCACTTACAACCTGCACTCCTGCAGAGCAGCCTTCCTACAGACTCCACTGTTCCCACCTTCTGCTACAAGGCAAATGATATTTAGTATAGATCAAGCCAAACCAAAATGAAAGAGATAGAAAAGCTTTAAGACTAAACAGTTTATTTACTGATATATAAAGTAGGACATCCAGAAGAGAGCAGACAAAGAAGTGCCCTACATTTCTTTCAGCATCCACATGATGAAAGTGCTTTGAAAATGTTTGGCTTTGGGAAATGGATGGGGTAACAAGTACCTTCACAAGTACTGCAGTATTTTATCTGGTAAGCTGTCCCACAACAAAATATACAAAACCCCGCAATTCACCATGAGTCATGTAGAAAGATGTTTATGTTGGAGCCCTATACATCTCAGATCCCTGTCTCCAAGCTGATCTACTCCTCTCTCCCCATATTCCCTTGTTATCTAAGCCTTCATCTCTGTGCAAAGTTTTTGAAGTTATTTTGAGGGAATGGTAACTTTCATTGATGTGCAGCAGCTAATAGTGAAGATTAACTACCGCATTTTCCTGTCATTCGATTCCACCACAATACTGTCACATTACATGCAGAAAACCAGATTAAGCAGTTAGCCCAAATAACTAGAAAGAAACCAAATAAAACTAACTCCTGAATCTCAGCTCTCTGTTAGCAATGATGATGTGTTTCTTTATGCCATCTGCTCCTGGTGAAGGAAATCTTATAATGTCATGAAGTTAAGAAAAATATAAAGCACATTTTTTCCTTTCCATTTTCCCTCTCAAAGAATCTTAATAAAAAATGGTGAACCCACATTCTCACTTATTATATTAGAAGATCTGAAGAAAAAAAAAATTAATACTTTCAGATGACTAACAGATCAGATGAAAGATAATGGCCCGTTCTGCCATCTCTCCAAATCAATTTAACTCAAGGTTTGTTTCAATAATACTAAATTATTATCTTTCATCAGATTTTATTACCTTTCAAGTAATGCTAATCTTCATAATAAGTTTGACTTTAGAGCTGTATTCATTTGCACCTGTTTACCTACAACATTTATGTATTAGAGTCTGCACATAAGTCAACCAGTCCTGCGTAAACTGTGGGTCCACAGATTGGATTTTATTAAGTATTTTGGCTTCCTAATAATCAGATAAGACCTACTTCCATTCAGATAAAAAGCATATTTAATACAGAATGATGTCCCTGGAACAGAGAAGTTTGCAGAATACCTCGAGCTGAGGTAAGTATGCAGTAGGACACACAGTATTGGCTTCATGCTCTTTCCATACTCCTTCTGTCACAGAAAGGAATTTAAGACTCCCACATCTATTTTGGGTATTCATATTGCTGCCACCTCTTGCTATCACCTCATTTTGTGACAAAACAAAATCCCCTTCCAGCATGTTTTTGCTCATAGGAACAAAAAAGAAGAAAAAAAGCACCTGACTTGCTACATGCAATTAAGCCATTCTCCTGAGTAGTGCAAGTCCTCTGCTGACCCTCCTCCACACGCACAAGGTCTGTGTGGAAATGGTGGTAGCACAAACACTCCTTCAGTAATATCTGACCACTAAAAGAAAGTATCACAATCTTAGCCCTCATGATTCTGAGGCTCTTCCTAGCCAGAAACACATTCTCTCTAGAGACTGACATCTGACAACACCTTTTTCAATGCTGGCTGATCTTGCAGACATACAACCCTTTAATCTCTCCCTAGTAGTCCTTGGAAATAATCTCAACTTTTTTCAGTCCAGCTTTAAGATTCTTATCAAGATTCTTATGTGCTTCTTTTTTTCATGTATGGGTTTCTTGCTGATATGGCCAAGAAAATACACAGAGCTTGCAAACAAGCATGGAGCTTCAGGGACTCCAGAAAAAGATGAAGGCAAGACAACAAAAAATGTGAAGCTGCTCTTTTGCTTCCCTCTTCTTCTCCCCATAGCAACATTTGTTGCAACAATGAAGAGTTTGGTGCCATACTGGTTGGCATTGACTGTCTATGAGCAAGTACTGATACATTTGACCACTATAAGAAGCAACGTAATTCCTCAGAAAATAGGAATTACCATTGTATGAGGACCCCTTCAAAATATAACTAGAGCTGAGACGAGAAAAGGGAATGGAATTCAGCTGTTATTGGATGCTATTTCTCCACTTCCCAACACCTCTAAATGACAGTCAAATGTGTGGGAAGAATTAAAATATTTTTAAAAAAAGACCTTTTGAAGTTGTCACCATGAACAGTCACTGGCTAAAATGAAGAAAAAAAATCACTATAAGCAACTTGAATCATATTTCTGCTAGGACAAACGAAATACTGCTATACTGCCATCTTCAAATCCTGCATGGATTTGAAGACAATGAGCAACCAAACATGAAAATTGGGTAAAGAAAACTTCAACATCTGCATAACTAGTCACTCTTCTAAAATATTTGATAAAATTCTTACATACTCAAAATCAATGCTGTAATTGAAAAGCTGAATCCTGGCGTTCAACCCTGACATCCATTATTCAGTTCAGTGCAGTGGGTGCCAGAGAATAGCCAGAATCTCAGTAACTCAGACATAATCTGTTTTTCAGACTCTGTGGTTTGTCCAGTAGTTCTCTATATGACGGCTTCAATAAAAACTCTTTAAGCAGATATCCTGTAATCTTTAGCTGTTTGATTCTGCGAAAACCTCCACCTTTCCAACATTGTACATTACCTCCTCTCATCATTGTTGCTATCAAAAATCCTGCAACATGCAGACCTTGACACACTAAGCCCTATTAAGCATCTGCTTTTTCCAGGCCCTTGGCATTCTCACAGACCAATCAGGTACAATTATAAATCAGCTGTGATAACCTTAACAAAATTTAAGTGCAGACACAACAGTATCACCAAGTTGCCCAAATCCTCACTATCATTCAAGTCCCATATTACAACCATTCTTACAGTGGTGGAAACTGCTGAGTGGCCCTGAATCAGCTTTGTGCTACTTCACATTTTTATAACTGTACTTGTGGGAAAAACATTGGGACACATTGTCAGAATTTGACGTATGAAAACATGTTTGTTCGTTTATTTTAAAGTGACTTTTGCTGGTGACACTTTCAAAAGCATCTCCTTTCTACCCCACTGAAAGAGAGATCATGAGAAGAACTATCTTCTCAATAGTTCCAACACCAATGGTGCCAGTGCCAAATCCGAGTAAAGGCAATAGAGGCTCAAAGGTAGCCTGAGGCCCTGAAATTGTACCAAGCTATTGCATGGCTGCTAACACGGACAGAACTGCTGTAAAACGACCAGATGGGATCAAATGTCTTCTTCAATTTGTGTCTTTGAAATCTCTCCATCTCTGTAGATTTTTGAATACACACTGCTTAAGTATGAAGGTGCAAGTTTGAGCATGTTGGACATGGCGAGTTTCAGTATATATAGTGCAGACTGATGTTATTTGTACTGTAAACTAGAGTAAAAGATCCACTGATTTTACCCCCCCCAGCAGCTTCTGCTTCTCACGCGCACTCCTGCTACATTCCTAAGGGTATTCCACCCTGCTGTCTACAGCTGCACGGCACCATGGACATGACTCATTCAAACACCAGTGGAAACAAGTGCAAAGTGCTATGACTAACTGTGTAATGACCTGCAGTTCACACAAGAACAGCAGGGACTCTTCAGTAATTAAAACTCAAGAAGAGATGCAATGTATTTTTCCTTGAATTAAATGAAACCTCAGCTTACTCCTATTTGTTCAGAATGCCCCAGCAGAGATAATGTTTCAGCCATTTACCACTTCAATCTGCATCCCTCCAACTCGCTCCAGTTTACCTATTGCAGCAAAAAAAATCTACACCATTTTTTCTACCTTTTTCAAAAGATGTTCTGTTTCTGCACCACACACAGTACCAGTCCCTACAACCTGTTCAAAAGCTCAGACTAGACATATCCATTCTTTTTTCTCTATTTTCTTTAACATTTAGGGTTACAGAGACAAAACTCTGTCCTTCAAAGCCCTTCTTAAATCTTTTATCCCAAGACCTGTTCTGTGAAAGTAGTGGTTGGGCAGCAAGACTATTGCTTATCCAAAACAGACACTGTTACTACAAACTTGTTTATGTATGTGCTGTTGCCTGTTGACTTGTATCTTCAGCTGGAAATTCTTTACAGCAAGTTGCTGTGCAATTATCCCAAATTCAGTGCCACAAAATTTTAACTGTTCAAAATCAATATAACCCTACAAAATGAATATGCATATTCCAAAAAACCGCAACAAATGTTCAGTAGAATCACAGTCTCCATTAATTAATCTGAAATTCATCAAATTCTAGGTAGAGTTTATTCACAGAACAAAGTATGGTTTTTCACCTGGCTAACAAGTCTTTCAGGAATGTGTATTTGGACTGAAGCACAGGAATGCTAATACTATGTTTTGGCACTGAGGAAGACGACAGTGGAAGAACTGTTCTCCCTGTCTATTCCCTTCGCCCAATTTAAAAAGCTCATCGCCTCTCTGCATTGGATATGGCAAGTAAGCATTAGGAATATACTCCCCTATGAAACATTTAACTACTGTTTAGAGCATAAAAGGGACAGAAAGGAAAATAAATGCTCACACATATGAACAGGAGGCAAGGTGAGGAAGCAATATATAGCACTTGGTACAAGTGAATAGAGCACTCCGTAAGGTTTATGAAAGAGACCAGAAAATAGCAGAGCTGGGGAAGGAACTTTGGGTGTGATGCAAGGAGTAATTCAAGAAACTTCTCGCTACGTACAGTGTCCTCCTCTCAAAGAAGAAACAGCCAGAAAAAATTGAAGTTTTCAGGAAGTTTTTGAAAAATAACACTGACTAATTTTGATAGGGGTTTAGAGGGATTCAGGCTCAAGTTTACCTGGCAAGTCATTCATTAACAATAAGGTCATGATCCCACAATTAATTTCAAACAATGATACAACTCTGTTCATCCCATAAGGCACTCCAGTTCCTCTGCTCAGAAGGTGAAGGACTGTGGTTTAATTAATCTCTAATACTCGAGAGATGGTCTCTCTTTTTGAGACATTTTGTTCTGTTTTCCTCATTTCCCTCTCCCAAGATCCCACATGGGTAGATTTCCAAAAATTGTCACCTGTAGCCAGTTTTCCAAAATCCCCATAAAAATCAGGAAGTGAAGCATTCGTTCTGCAGGTCTATGTCCACCAAGCAAAGAGGATGTGAGCATCAAATGGTAACAAAGGGATGAAGTAGAACTTCACAACAGAAGAATCTGAACCCAACAATGGGGTTAAAAGAAAACCAGGGGCTAAAAAGAAAAAGTAGACAAGCCAAAACAGAAACAACCCCTAGAGTTTAAGGATAAGAGGATTTGATACTGAATGTAAGCAGATAACATTAGCTATTCTCTGCTTATTCAACACAGCATTCCTTCTACCACAAACATCTACCAGCTTCAGTGGGTAGCTCTGCTCCACCTCTGAGACAGCAGAGATCTGCAGGTGCACGTGGGAACAGGACACAAACAGAAAGAATGGGAAAATCTGTGACAAAAGGCATGAAGCATTGGCAACGTCTAAGGAATTCTTCCTTTTGAAAAACCTATGCACAGAAGAAGTCAATGAGATATTCAGTAGCCCCAAATTCAACACACTCGTGTTACTCTTATTAAAGAAACACAACAGCATATTCATGAACAGTTTGGTTCAGGTTTTTTTAAAAACAAAGTTCATACTAAGAGGTAGTTTCAGGCATGACACCAAAGCCATAATTATTTTTACTTTCAAGATTTTATGGTTTTATAGAAATTCCTCCCCACCTCATCCTAAAATTTAAAAGGGAACCAAAGATATTGATCTTCCTGTTAATCTTGCAAATATTTTCATACCTGAAGAACTAAGCTGCATTCTATAAACAAAAAACCCCCAGTACTACTCACTTTACTCCACACAGGAAACATACTCATTTTACTTGATATATTAAAATCTTGATAAAAAATTAATTTAACTTTCAAAGTGCACCTAACCATACAAGTGTACACACAGTATTAATACAAAAAAGTAACACAAATTCGAATTGAAATTATCCAACAAATAATGTTTTCAAAATCACTAGTTAGAAAAAAATAAATGCTGTCTGAATACCTGATCTACCCCATTCTCCAAAGCCAAATGAAAACAGAATTTGCAGGACCTGGAGAAGCAAAACAGGCTTCTGGCTGCAAATTCTGACAAGGATAAAGCAAATCCCCGAATAGTGTTCTCCTCCCCACGTACAGTTTTGCCAACTCTTTCCACTTATAATTCAACTGTCAATTCAAGGACTTCAGCAAGCCTCATCTATTGTGGTCATACCACTAAGAGAACAGGAAAAAGTTTTGGGAACCCAGAATTCAATCATTAATAGCTTTATACTTCAAGACTAACACCTTGCCAACTTCCAAATGTACTGCCCTCCAAGGACAAGGTCCTGTAGAGAACAGTGAGCCTGCTTAGGTTTATGCTCATGAAGTTACCCTGTTAATGTCAGTGGTATTAGTCAAGGCTAAAATTGAACATATTTTTATTTCTTCCTGGACAGTTACATGAGACAAGTATGCGAGGATCATCCAGCCAAACATGCAGAGCCTTGAAGATCAGAAATTCAGAAGAGAATAGAACATCCTAAACAACCAGATAAACTAATCTTCTCTAGAATAACTCTCTGCTACAGCAGTACAAAGTCCAATGCTAGCTGAGAGCACTCATCTGAAACAGCTGACATAGAAAAACAAGAGGGAAAAGAGTCTGCTAATCGGTGCTCAAAATAAGAGACTGAAGTCTAGCTAAATATGCAGCCACACACACCATACTTTCAGAACTACAGGAAATAAGTGTATTCTTTGCACCTTTGTGTAGATAATTAGGGCCAGTCTATAAAATACACTTTAGTTTACAGGTTATTTATCACATTTTGATCTTTTGCAATAAGGTTCAATGAGCATTGGAAGATGTTAGAGCTACCGGTCTTGCCCATTTCCTTAATGAAAGAATCAAGCTAATCAAAGTATTTTCTTCCATGGCTCCCCACACCCACCAGATCAAATTTTTCTTTTTTAGCATGCTTGAACCATGTCAAAAAAATACTGGATATGGACAGTTCACACTTGAGATCCTGGCAGAGCAAAAAAAAAAAAGCTGTTATGCCTTGTCTACCTACAAAAATCAATAGTTTGTAGCCACATCAATAAAGAAGTAGTTTTGTAACTACAGTCACGATCAGGACTTAAAGTGTAGCCAGGAATTACTGGGCTTGAGAACAGAAAATTAAAACAGAAGCAAAGAAGAAAAGATTAAAATTATAGCTCTGTAGTTACAACTCTACACTTCAAATTCATACACAGTTAAAACGAAAGCTTCAAAAACAGGAAAAAAAAAGTCGAATTCTGACCAGCTGGTAGGTCAGAACCTCTCATGAATAATGATAAAGCACCCAGGGCATTATACATTATTTAGAGAAATGCACAAAGTATTTTGATTCCAAGCCAGTTTGAACAATACAACCCTACTGTTTATCAGTGACTCCATTTTTTAAATGTCTGTATAGACAAAGAATGGAATTTGAACAAAAAATTGTCTTTACAAGTACAAGCAGATGAAACAGCTACTGGAAAGAGAGCTAGTAAACAGAAATTAAACCAGCACGTATTCACAAACATCCTGTTTAATGTGAAACAGTCAGTGTAAATTAACGTCAACTTTGTTTTAAGGCTTTAATTAGCATGAAAACTTAGAGTGATCATTTCTGGCAGATGGTGTGTTTCAA
Source organism: Falcunculus frontatus (assembly GCA_013398115.1). NCBI lineage: Eukaryota > Metazoa > Chordata > Aves > Passeriformes > Falcunculus > Falcunculus frontatus. The sequence continues at coordinate 1,771,173 of VZRV01003482.1, forward strand.
CACTTCCTAGGGGTAGGCTGAGCAGAGGGAAGATAGTGATTTAATGCAAATGTGTGACCACACAGTTTCTCCCCAAATACCCAAAGCTCTATTCTACAGACTCCTATACTACACATACAGGGCAAAGACAAAATTAACTCATTTTTCTTTCTTTCAAATACTAAATTTCTCATCCATGTACTTTTAGCACTTAAGTATATTCTTTAAAAACTCTGAATTGAACACTAAGGCTTTTGAAATGCTAAGAGCTTTAAAATAGGCATGTAACTCTACAAACCATTTAAAAAAATTAATAAACTTATTTCTAAGAAATTGTGTCTAGCTTTGATTTTATTACTGCGCTAGATTGTCCATCCTAAAATTTACATTAAATTCTTCCAAAGCATCATTCCCATCAACTTTGTACAAATCAAGATCCTATTTCTGACCTCTTAACAATTTACAATTTCACACCGGAGCTGTCATTAAACCAAATTTCAGTTAATTTTGTTGCAAACCCTGTTTATTTCAACAGGAATCCAGGCTATTTGCAGGCCATAGAGGAATTGCCAGTACTGAGAAAGGAATATCTTTTCTTTTCTTCACTGTCTTTTAACTGATTGTGAAGGTCACATCTCTATTAGCCTGACTCACTGACAACACAATGTTGAACCTATCATACCACTTGCATTACTTCTCTCCCCACATAACAACCTTGGAACCTGTTTGACAGTGGGGTATCAAAGACACACTGCTTTCTCACAGTATTCTGCGATTCTTGTATCTTGCAATAGTACTAATTTCAACTCAAACCTCAGCTGGAGGTTTTCTCAGCTGGAGAAAAAAATCTTCAGAATACGCCTCAAGCTCCTCTCTTCTTTCCCTGGAATGTAGTTTGGCTTACAAATAAAGTGTCAGCATGAGAGGACGAGAGGAGATGGCCTCAAGTTGCACCAAGAAAGCTTTAGATTATTAGGAATCCATTTATTAGGAAATTTTTTTTCCACAAAAAGCACTGCCCAGAGAAGTGGTGGAGTTACCATCTCTGAAAGTGTTCAAAAAAAGGTTGGATATGGCACTTGAGGACATAATTTAGTGGTGAACGTGGCAGTGATGAATTTAGGAACAGAAAATACTGTAACTGTCAGCTGACAGACAGACTGAGAAGCAATCACGTGTTCTGCTATCTCTAGCAATCACAGTGCGTCACGACACAGAGAGCACAGTATCAGTACTGGAATCTAGTTTTGCTTTGGGATATTTGCAAAAGTCTTTGCTTTATTCCATCTTCTTAACAACATCTCAGAAATTCCTAGCATCTCTACAATGAGATAACATTCAAGTATGTTTATATCAGAGACAGTACCAGACCCACAGAGATAACAACTGTGTTAACCCAAGACTACCTGGGGACTGTTGACATCCAGCTGAAATGGCACAGAATGTCAAAACAGGCCTTTGACTGCCGCCTTTATCACTAGACTCTAACTTACCACAATAGTGATAATTCTGCAATGCTTTTAGGTCCTGTTTATTTGAGGGACATTTGGCCACATTAATGAAAAAGCATGAAAATGCCACAAGTCTGCTAAACTGTAATGTCACTCAGGAAGAACTATGATCATGCAAGTGCAGAGGAAATTCTGGGTTTACTGATGGCAGCCACAAGACACAGGCCAAAAAGAAAAAGCTACTGCTTCTGGCAACAGATGGGAATTTGAACAATTTTCTTTGAAATAAAGGTATCATAATACAAGGCAAAGCTAAATAAAGATAACCCATGGACCACGTGTCAAAGGGAAATTACAACTAAGCTTTATTTGGGTTTAATTATCAATGTCAGATAATAAAGAACATTATACAAAAGCAGCTTTAGTTTTACATGCTAAAATGAGAATTCTCTTTTAAAAGTGAAGTTCTTCACTTTCAAGTGTGAATTCTTTTTTAGCTAATAAAATTACCTTTCAAGAGCTCAGCTGATTCTAACTTTGGCCATTTAATTATTTCCAAGAGACTCTAAAACTCAGATGTAAGCTTTCTCAGGAAAGAAAACTTTTTTCCCCTTGAACTAACTAACGAGCAGAGATGTACATTCACAAACCAAGAAGAGAACACAATCTTATTGCATTGAAAATTGACAATATAATTTCTCCAAGTTATCAGAAGAATTTCAGAATCAGAAGAATTCCATTAGGGAATGACACAGTTCATGATTGTTTTCCTATTCTCATCACTCCAGCTTATTTTTTGTTTCAAAAAATAATGTGATGTGTATTCATATATTAAAGAGAGTATTACTTTGAATTATTAAAAATGTTACCATAGTTATGTTTTTTAAATTAGAATTAATCAAACAAACAATGAAATGACTGAACTACAATTCAAAATAATCATATCCATATGCACACGAACACTGCAATCCTAATGACTATTAGTTCTGGCCTACTGGCATCAAACACAGCACTTGGGTTGAACAGTGCATCATAAAAACGTTTTATTAAAATGTGTACTCACATGTTCAGTTTTTGTAAACAGGATTATAGCAATGAAAGACTGATAGACCCCTGAATGAGAATATTCATGTAATGCTACACTGTTTCACAAATTCCTGAAGTAACAGGGCTTTTTAAAAAAAACCACTAATAAGGAAACATGGACTCCCCTATACTATTATGCCCAGATAATATCAATGTAAGCATTAGAATACATACCTCAGCATATATGGCAAAATGCTTACCACAGGAAAATCAGACCTTCTCTCTCAATTTTCCTTTAAAGTAAGCTAATGAAAAGTGCAATGTCATTGCAAGAAGATTCAAAAAGGGATGCATTTGCTGACTGCCAAGTTGGTACTGTCTTCTGCTCTAACCCAACTGCGCAGTTAGGTCATGGAGCAGAACATCTAATGATCCATTGTAAAAATTAAAGAAACCAATTGTTACAAGTTGTTAGCATAGCATTCAGCGTGTGTTTTAGCAAAGCAATTGAAAGATCAAACAGGAACAGCACTTGCTGCTGTGAATCAGTAAGACACAAATTCTATTCCACAGCCTGCACAAACAACATCCTTTGAATCTCTTTATTAATCCAAAAGTATTTTGTTTTAATTCCAACCAGGAAGACCTTCCTAACATTTTCTTCTCCAGCATTCTGTTCGTACTCTTACTGGTTTGCCAAAGTGCTCTTTATGAGACAAGGTTGTCATATTCATTCGTAAGACAAGTTATCAGTAGGATTTGGTCTCTCAAGGAAATCATATTTAGTAACTGCTCTTGAAAAAGAAGATATAAAATAAAACTTCAGTGTATACCACCATCATTTTTTCATAGCAACACCCCAGGCTGCTTGCATTCTCTAAAAGTATGTAAATAAAAGAAGCAAATGACGTTTAAAAGCCAGTTCATATAAGCAGGTACATCTCAGAGATCAGTGACAGAGGAGTACTAAACCCATATAGGTCCTTTCTTCTTTTAAAATGAATGGGGTATAGAGAAGAAAGACTTCTTTTTAGGTGAGAAGAAAGCTTGATCCCATAAAGCACAAGCAAAAAGCATAAAAAACCACTCTACACACACAATCTTACCTAATTAGAACTCTCCTTCACTCATAAGACTTGAAAACAAAAAAATCGTAGTGATGGACACAGCAAGACCATAAATCCTAACCCAGAACTCGCAATCTGGCTATCTTTTCTCAGCCTTTAACTCCATCAGCCAAGCAACCAAACATTCTCTCATTTTTATGTCTTTAACTGATCAGTGCATTACACTGAATTTTTCTTGTGTTAGCTGGAAATTTTTTCCCCATTATATAGACATCAATATCAAAACCAAAAAAAAAAGGGACATTTACAAAATTAATTATTTTGTAAGAAATGAAGTATCAGTAATGCTAACAGATTCCCAAAAGAAAGGCTAGCTGGAAGAGTATAGGTCTTTCTCAAGAGTTCTGTATATGTTAACCACAAAGTCAGGCAGGAATAATTTGTCATTAGCTCAGTGTACGTTGGGTTCCACTAAGTCTTTCATGAAGAAAGCTTACACGTAGCTCTAGATCTGAGGCAGCTGGAACACCACTGTCCTTTTCCTCAGCCCTCCATCCATACTGCACTGAATACAAATCAAAACCAAGTTTGAACAGTTATAACGTTTTGTTTAAAACTGCTCTGTTACAGCAATGCAAAGGGTCATATCAAAGCAATCCACTGACTTAAAAAAACCTTCTCCACGGGAATAGTACACGCAATATTATACTTTTTAAACATGCAGAGGCAAGACACAGTCACTAAAAAATATTTAGGTCTTCCATCAAGACCTAAATTGAACACTAGGGAGAAAACTTTACTTATAGTAAACAGCTGTACCTGTAACTGTGCCTTTAGAAGCCTAGAAGAATATGTAATAATCCCTATGCAACTAACATATGTAAATTAAGGTTTTACAACATACCTGGCATGGAGTTGGCTGCTCTTTCCGTTTTCTGGAGGGTACTCTTCTATAACATCCTGTACAAAAGGTGGCTGCTGCCGTGTTCTGGTGTAAGGCAATGTTCCCACGTGGCTAAACATATCACAAGACCCAGTGGGAACTGTCCCCCTCTTCTTCCTAGGGAGAGTGCCGTGGATAGAGATGCCTTGAAAGGAGTTTGAGTGGTGCTCAGTTGGTGAAGGTTTTGTGGTCAAAAGGTCCATGGAAGAAGCTAATGAGAACTGGTGGTTCACTGGGCCATTTCTAGGAAGACTTGAAAATTTTCCTGCAGCTATCATTTTTGGTTCTGGAAAAACAAAACCACGATTTCTTACTGTGTATCAATCATCAAAGTCCTCACTTAAAGGAAGTTAAGTAGCGTGACTAACAAAAGTATCTGAAACTGAACTTTTGCTTTGCTTTGAGGCAGTCAGATACCTCAAGATCCAATCATGCTGCTCCCAACTGCACATCAAGCACACACGTATATAACTTTTAACTTGTATAAAGTCACAACAAAAAACAAGTCTGAACAAACATGCAAGAGCAGGGCCTGAACAATTCTCCATTTTCATCCACAGAGTTCCCCTTTTTTCCTTTTTAACATCCTCTGAAAACTCAGACATCAACTTTGAATCACTGACAACAAGCAAATTTTTAAGAACATTTTGTCAAAAAAAGAGGACACTACAGCTTGGTTTGAAAGAATATGTTTTTAAACCCAGCAGCTGGCACACTGTGAGGAAAAACCTGTTGCTAAAGAGTCTCACTCAAGTAATGAATCTAGCAGATAACTGGTCACATATTTCTAACAGGCTGTAAACTAAACGGCTCTACCCAAGAGATAAGGGCAGGAGCAGATTACTGGAATTCTCTTCTTCAGCATGCCCAGCCTGCTGGCTCAAATCGCTGTTGACAGAGAGATTTGCATAGCTGTCAGTCTCTGGTACAATCAATTACAGTCTGCCATACAGTACAGGTTTTTCTGTTATCGTGAGCAAAAAGCTTTGCGAGACAAACACTTCAGGCTCATTAACAAATTACTGTTCTGTTCCTCAAAAAATGCTGCTCAGCTTATAGTTTTGCATTACAGAAGACAGGCTGCCTTATCCTATGCAGTTATATTAGCCTGCAAAAGCCACTCTATGGAACAGACCACCAGACCTAAATGGCAACCAGTCCTGTATTATTTAACCTAGGTGTTAGTCAACCAGGTGCTTCCCACAGAAACTGGAACAGCCACAGATGCTGCAGATTGATATGAAATCAGAAAGCAGAAGCACTTTTGGAAATAACAGTTATGGACAGGAGGAATCTGTTCTGACCTTGGTCAAGTTTCATGCTGAAAAATAAGATGAGCACCCCAAAGGCCCAGCAGCCCGCAAGTCAGCTGCTTACAGCTGCACAAGAGTTCCTCCTGTTTTGGGGAATGCACAGGTGTTGCAAGGAAAACAGAGGTGCCTCTATAGTCCACCCGCTCCCTTCTCCAGCCTTAGCATCACAGCTACCATCAAAACGTTTCTGCACTGAAGCTACTGTTACTTCTACTCAGAGGTTATCATAACAGGCTTAGTTTTACAGTAATGCTAAAGCTGATCTCAAAGTATGTAAAAATTCTGCCTTTTCCTGCCAGCTGCACTGCAGAGATTCACCAGCTGAATAAGGATTTCAGACTTCAACAACAAATCCCTTCCCAATTCTCCCTTACTGAAAGTACCACAATAAATACTCTTTTTTTTTTTTTTTAACTCTTCAATCTGCCAAGCCTCTGTCAGAGCACAGGTATTATGTACCATAGTAGAAAAGTCTCTGGAAGTAGCACTTCTACCGAGGGAGAAACTGTTTGACTCTGGTCACATCTCTTGATGAAGAGTAGAAAACATCTGAGGTGTTAGCAAAGAACTGACATTTTTAGTCCCGTGGAACCAAATAAAATACAAAATCCTAAAGAAACCAAAACACACTCTCACAAAAACTCTGCCATAAATTATCACATAGGCCCTTGATGTGAAATAGTAAATCATCTCTCCATTTATGATGTGATTGAAGGACACAGTTTCTGCTGATTTTGGCTAGTACTAAAAATATCGCATAAATATTTTCACAATAATTGCTGTAAAGTCAGCTTTGCATTACAATTGTTCTAAGCAAAAGAACTGGTCCACAGATAGAAGATCTAAAATGCAAATGTTTACCACAAAGCTGAAACCTCCTCTACCTAAAGCAAACTGACTGAGCCTGTTTCTTGTAAATTCAGCTTTGTTATTAGAACAGAATTATATAAATTATCTCCAACAATAGGGGGAAAAAAGAGGCTTCTTATAATTCACACAATCATTTGAAACTCAACTTTGTGTATTCACTGTAGAAAAGCAAGAAACATCATTTATGGAGTCTGAAAAAGTGGAAGCTAGCTGGCTCATACTGTACAAATCTTCTCTTTTCAGGGGCTGCTGAGAGCCTGTACTTAATTATTGTACTTTCTTATTGGTTTATACAAAAACCATCTCCAAACCTCAGAATACCAACTGTTTTAGTTCAGGTTATCCAGTGAGAGATTTTTCCTTAGCCTTTCGCAAAGTTACCACTGCTACACTGAAATAGAACATGTGACATTACGTGCAAGGAGGTATCAAACCCAAGCTGTTACAAACGTAACCATCGAAAGCTTCAGTTTAATAGCTGATGAGTCCACAGTAGGCTTACTGTGACATTAAATTGTCAACCACTTCACGTTTGAGGAACCGCAAAAAAACCTGAGAATTCACTCTCCTAACCCAATCACAAGATAATTCTTACAGCAACCCAGCAGGTTTTCAACACAACAGTCTGAGAGTTTTCAACAAATTAACGAGGCCCTGATGTACAGCATTTTCCATTTCACCCCTACTCCTAAGAAGCCCTTAAGAATCAAAACCAAACTCCCAGAGTTGTCCTAATCATTGCTTCTTTTAAGTAGTACTCACATGACTTACAAATTCAATCTACAATCCTCAAATTCATACCTGAGTTTTGTTTTGAGGAATCAAGGTAGAGTTTCACTGTTAGTACAAAAATACCTGCACTCAAGAGCTTGCAATACACTTAGCCACAAAAATGTGTGCAGAAGCTTTGATAATATTTCTAACAATCCTCCCTGCAAAACCTCTTTTAAAAACACCTCAAAAAATCCCAAACAAACAAAAAACCTCACAAAACAAAACCCAAACAAATAAAAATCCCAAACCAAACAAACCCAAACAAAACTGAGGTCTGCTAGCTTCCACCATACATTTATCTGCTTGCCTGTGTGCTGCTGTACTGTGTATTCTTCATAAGTGTAAACAGAGAACTACAACAATCAGCTCAGTAACAAAAGTCCTGCCAAACTATCCATACAGCTTTCTTGTATTGAATATAAACACTGGAAAGTGGGAGCCTCTTCAGCTGAAGACTCTGGAATGTCTCAAATACTTTAGTATATGATTCAAAGAATGTTTGACTTTACTAGATACAGAAACCCTAAAATTTTGTTCCCTAAGAGAAGTGTGCTTTGAACAATTGCCATCATGCAATCAACAAGAGAAATGGTAGAAACTGTAACAGAACAATGGCTCAAAAGGAACTAAAATTTAATTGTACGCATTCCTATTAGTCAAAATGCAGCACCTAACAAAACAGAAAACTTTGGAAGACATACAAATTTCCCCTAACTGGGTGCAAACATGATGGACTCATGCCAATAAAATGTTAAAAATGGCAAATGAATTTGCATTTATATATAGAGTGGTACTTTTCTTTCTGCAATTTGTAATTTGGAAGAATATACGGGAACAGAATTGCCAGGAGTCACACTGTGAATTCAGAGAACTAGAAAGCATGAAAGGTTTCCAAGTAACTTCTGACATATTCTAGTTTTTTGTTATGTACGAGAGTGAGCAAATACAAATGAAGAGGCCTCTTAAATCAACATGGCATTTAGGATAATAGTATGAGAGTGGACATAGAATAAAATACCTATCTGGTGGGCAAGTGCAAACAGGTGGGGTAGGCATCTCTTCACATCATTGTTCAAAACAAAAAAGAACCACGAACAATGAAACAAATAACTTTCACTTCCCTAAAACAACATACTAAATATCCTACTGCTTGTGCCATCTTTGGGATGCAAATCCACATTTTCTGGCTCAGGTTGTCCTCGTGAAAGCTTTCTGATGTCCACACAGTCTGAGGAAGTGTCCTGATGGTTCATTCAAAATGATACAGATATAGGATTAAGTGCCCTTTCCATACTACAACATAACACAACCAATAGCAGGGTCTTCTACTTAGTTGTTTCAATATGTTGGAGGAAGAGAAGTGAGGGAAAGGGAAATCTTCAGTTCAGCCTCAGAGATGCATGAAGGGCATAGCAAACAGTCCAAGGCTATATATGTTCATGCTAATGGAAACCTCATAAAAGGAAAGAAAAAAGCAATTTCGGAGCTCCAAATCAAACTCTCAAGATATTTCAAAACTCAGAGTTATATTTAAATCAGTTTTGGACATTGTAAGACCCACATTTCTCTCAAAGCCTTATTGATCTGCCATTTGGGTGATTCTCTTTCTCAGCTCTAAATTTCTGCAATTTATACCTGGAGTTATCATATCACCAATCTTTACCATTATATGTGCTATGAAGCTAAGAGGGCTTAAACATGGTTTAAGATACTCAGCTGAGTGTTCTCAGGTATTTAAAAGATGGAGTCAACTTTTATGAGAACTACACTTACTTTTGCCACATCAAATCTCACAAATTCCTCCCCTCCCTACCTTGAAATCAGCAACAATAAATTTCAACAAGTGGAAGACCCATTACTCTCTTCTCCCTGCTAAGTTACTTAGCATATTTGCATACACTATGCAGATGCACACATAAAAAAAAAAAGAAAGTGAACATGCTTAATTGGTAAAGAAAGTCAAGGTCAGGACAAAAAGGCAGATGAATCTCCCCAGATTTTTTTTTTTTTTTTGTGTGTGTGTGTAGTAAGAGAATAAGGGAAACAGAAAAAGCATAACTTAAGAGCCCCCAACGTTAACATATCATAGGAAGAAATACAATCAAAACTGTAGCCATTATGAATTCAAGGTGGATTTCATGTTGTCTCCCTAGAAGCAATGTAGTATTCTTCATTGTTGTAATAAAAAAGAAGGGATTTCTGCTCCCCCAAATGGCTTAGAAGCAGCTTTCTGCAACCTGTATTTTCTGCTTCTGTTATGAAAAAGAGAAACTGATGCAGTAGCTTCCACAGCAAACGTGTCACAGGACTTGGAGAAGAAGATTAAGGTTCAAGAACCTACAGCCTGTTACGATACAGAGATAGATTGAGAAAGCATATGCGGTAGTTCAAAGGCTTTAAGCTACTATCAGAAAAAAACACGAGTCTGTCAAACATCAAACATCCCCACAAGATTAGAGTCAGGTCAGTGCTTCCAAAGGGTCTTGAAGTGCTATCACAATGTTCATGCTCTCCTTCTCTCTCTTTATATATGCCATACAATTTCCACCCTCCTCCCATACATCCTTGCATTGTAATCAGTCAGCTTATTTAAGAAGTTATTTTTAACTATTATTCTCACGCAATAGAAAACACACAGGGCGGGATAAATTATCTCTGAAACGTCTTTTTTTCATGGTGAGAGAAACAGATAAACCCCATACTTCTTTTCGTGAATTTTCACATGTAGAATGCCTTCATATCTATAAAAAAAGCCAAGAAAAAGTGATCATTGAAGATGATTCAATAGTAAGTACAGCTTTCTTCGTTTGGCCATGAAATTATCTCTGAAATATAAGTGTTTAATCAGCTAGCTCAGTAATCCCGAACAGTATGAAGCCTTGACTTGAAATAAACCGTCTCTCGTCATTTTGCTAGCAGAAGCAGAGAACTTTACCAAGGTTGCAGTCAAATCTAAGTGGTTTTTAGCCAATTCTTCAAAATACAAGCTTTTGTTCCTTCTCTGGTAAAGGAAGCAATTTATTTTGACTGCTCCTCTGTTCCCACGATGCTATAAAAACAAAAAAAAAGAAAAAAAAAGAAAGAATAACCCACTTTAACTGAAAAACCTTTTCAGCATTACTACTTCGAACTAACAACCAACTTACAGAAACTACAAATTCGGACAGAAAGAAATGCTTTTGCGTTCACTCCTCTCCAAAAGACAAAGTGAAAAAAAGGACACAGCCCTTCTTTTCTCTCTACTCAGGAAAGTATCTCGGTATCTCGAGTACACACCAGTGTTTTATAATTATTTAACAGATTTCTATGGCATCAATTCCCACAAAATCTAAGCACTGAATCCAACGCCTCGGTCGTCACTGTCACAGCTACGGCATTTCCAGGAGCCCGCAAGCCAACCCGGGCAGGCGTAGCGCTCGCCCTGCTCCCTCTCCCCCCGCCCCGACAGCGATGTGGGGACACAGGGACACTCGCACACACAACCAACTCTTCATTCTCTGCCCGATAGGTCACCGCTGTCCCCGCAGTTACCGGATCTGATCACTGCTACTTCTCTCCAGGCTTTCTGTGGATCGGTTGGAGCGGCTGCCCTGGAGAAGCGATCTCCTGGCAGCGAGTCCCGCCCGCGTCCCTCCCTCGAGGCCGCGGAGCCGGAGCGGGCAGCTGGGAGGGGTGGCCGGAGGCCGGTCCCGCAACAACAGCGATGCGGAGCGCTGCCAGAAAATGAGCGGGGACGTTCTCGGGAAAGCCCAAGGTGTGGCCGTGCCGCTGTAGGAGCCGGCGCGCGGCCAGCCCCAGCCCGCCCCAAAGAAGCGCAGTTCGCGATAACTTGAGGGTGACTCAACCGCAGCCTTCTACGAGCGCCTTATCGCTCGCTGCCCGGTCCGCCACAGCCCGGCCCCGGTTCCGTGCTTCTCCCGCCCGGCACACGAGCCCCTCCCCGGCGCCCCTCACCTGCGGCGGGAGGCGGCTCCGGGCGCTGCGCAGCCCCCGGGCCCCGAGTTACGGCTCCCGGCCACACCCTCCGGGCCGCTCAGGCTGCGTCTCGCCGAGCCCCCGGCGCACCAGCCGCGGCAGCCCGTGACCTCCCGATGCCCTTTTCCATAGATTTAACAACTTGGCCTCCATAATTTCGTCTCTCAAATGACCACTACAGCAAAAATTAACAGTTCGCTAAATCCACCCTGTTCACGGACGATTCAGAGCCTATTACGCACTTTACACACACAATTTACTTGCGCTGGAAGACGCCCCCCTCATCCTACCAAGTCGCGTGAAGTTATTTGTGCAACAGGTTGGTGGGATAAAACGCATTTTCTACAACAAAGGGTCAAATAGGTGTACAGAATCGGGAGCCACTGACAGAACAGATGGTCACTTACCCTCCTTTTGTAAAGTATACGTTCAAAACAATGAGATAATTATATATAAACACTTCATTTTCAACTAATTACCTCAAGCACCTTCAGCTGCACCATTGACTCAGCCACAGGGCTTTTGCTTTAATAGAAATCAAGGCACACTCAGTTGACTTTTAAACCACTGTCTAGATCAGGGGGTTTTTTTTAACGCCGTATTTGTCTCTTTCCCATTGGCTCAGTCTTTCAGGCTGCCTGGCCAGCATTTCTCTGGTTTTACCACAGTTGTTCAAAGTAATTTCAATTCCCATCCTATCAGAATTCATAAGCCAACATTTTTCAAACCTATTCACTGCTATGCTATTTGCATGAGCTTTCCAGAGGCAAATGCTTTTCTACCTAACCAAATATTTAATTGATTTTGACATTAAATATTTGATCCCTACTAGTTGTATGGTGGTTCTGTTTTGGGAGATCCTCTTCATGCACTATTTTCATTTCACTCTAACATTCCATCCTTTCATTCTCCTTCTCCAGTTTTACCAGGCCTAGCCTTAATAAATTGCTTCTGATGTATCTACTTCAGAGCCTGACTACATGACGTTGCTGAAGTTGTGGTCCTAAGATATCTAAATGATAGATTCAATTAAGGATCAGATTCTTTATCTTCCAGGACCTCTGTATATTATCAAGCCAATAATCAAAAATAAATGAAACTGTGGTGTTCTCACACTAAGCAAGTTAAACATCCAATAGTGATGACAGCAGGATTAAAATTCCACATGATGATTTATCACAGTGACATCTCTGGGTAGTGGGTAGAATTAGGACATCTACTTCTCTGCAGTTTGGCATCTTATGCATTGTCCGCAACACTGAATTTTGCAATCTGAGCTGAAATATCTCACAGCAGCTAACTTTTTTTTTTTAATTAATGAAGCAATTCAAACCAGAAAAAACACTGGACCTTCATTTGAAATGAGCTACTGATAAACTAGGAAAGCTACCAAATCTCGACTAGCTGATGGCACTCTGCATTTGTCTTGCCAGTTATGAAAAGTATTGAGGATAGAGAGGTACCAGAGATGTTTCAGGCACAGTGACGGATTCCAGAACTTCACTGCCACTAGTAACAATCTGTGGAGATTTCCCATAGGATATTTCACTCATTATCTTTCTTCAAAATATACTTGGGAGAGGGAGGGAAGAGGAACCAAAGAACACCAAACTGTGATCTCATGTTGGACACCAAAATGCCTCACCAATATGTCCAGTGCAAGAAAAATGGCATTAGGGTGAGAATACAAAAAGAGGAGTTGAGATACCTGGATTCCACATTCAGTGCTAGTATTCTGACTCACCTACTTCCTGTATGACATATACTAACATTTTTGTAACATACATCACAGTGGCAGTTATTTTTCACAGGGAAGACTGTATAAGTACACTATCAGCTTATCAAGTGAAAGATGCTACAGAAATGAAAACTATTATTTTCCTCATTGCAAAGAGGAAAATATCTGGCTTCTCTATCTAAACCACATGTTCCACAGTACAGGTAAAAGATATTTAAAACCATGCCAAAAACTCTGATCTGTTAGCACATAAGATGGTCTCTATTGGCTGATTCTAATAACTCAGGAAATTTTTAGGCACTGTAGTTACATAGGAAGTAGAGTCATGCTTGTCATTTTTTTAATGACTAAGAACCAGAAAAAGGGCAGTAATTTCCTTAGGAGCATGCCTACGTGCTAAGTAATGGGGCTGTAGCTGGGCAGCCCTGCCTAAACTGTTATTATTCTTGCATGAGTCATTACATTCTTTTCCTAAAGTTTTGTCTTCAGGTGAAATTGAAAATTGGTCTTCACGTTTGACAATTTACACAACCCATCCTTGCACATACTTGATGCAAAGCTGTTACAAAGAATTTGCCTACAAGATGCAAGAAGGAAAAATCCACAGGACTGCCTACAGTAGCTCCATTGGTTGTGAGTTACTCCACATTAAGGCAGATTAGATTCCTCATTGCAAAACTTCTCTTGTTTCCATACTTTCTATCTACTTTAGGAATTAGATTACTGAGCTGTAGGATGAAGTCTGGAAGCACCAATGTCCTGAAAGAAGCACAGCACCTCTGTCAAGCCCCCCCATCAGCATTCCATGTTAACCTGCCATACCCCTGAGCCATCTATTTATCTATATGGCATCTTGCTGTCCTTCTGTCACCTTGCCACAGACACAGTTGCACTGGAGCATTGTCCTTTGTGACATCAGCCTGGGGGAAGCTGAGAAAGCAGCAGTGTGCTGGCCATCGATGGCCACACCTCACATACTGCTGTGGCCTTCCATGGCCACCCTTGACTTCTGTTTTCTGAAGGAAGGGAGTATGTACAGATGCATCTTCTCACCTGCAAAGACACTCAAAAAAACAGCTAACTGAACAGATAAGTGAGGAGGAACACAACTGGGACGCAAGTCCCAAGAGCTGTGTTCCTATAGCTTGCATGCCTTAATTACGCCAAGACTTGTGTACTTGCCAGTTCTTGAGACCATTTTCAGAAGCGCTTGGCTTACAGAAACAAAAAAAGAAACCAATGGGACAAAATAAGTGGATTCATTGGAAATTTTCAGTTTGACCTTAAATGTCAGAATTCCAGTCTTCCTCAAAGAACCAGGAGAAAACACATTTACTCCAAACACACAGTTTGCAGCTGCAGTGATGAAATGCAGAAGTAACTACACACGATGAGGACATGGCATGTGTGGATTGCTCACACAGCAGTTCTTGTAGATTCCCTGGTAAACAAAAGTCAAAGCAAGTTGCTACTATAGACCTGTCTTCGAAGAAAAAGGACCCAAATAAACAAAATGCTACACTCAAGCCTCAACTCCCACAGATGCCACATAGAAAAAGTAACGATCATAGCTGTTGGCTGGAAAATCAAGTTTATTTGCTGGTAATTTGCAAGTTATTCAAAGACATCAGGGCAAATAAGAATGACAATTGAAAAATGCTCCAGCACTTGGAATCTGACAATATTTAGTTTGAAAACTATGAGCTATGGCAATTGTGCTTTCTAATGTCCTCCCTGGCTGCCAACTGAAACAGGCAAGTTTAGTCAGCTCCTATCCAGACCTCCATAATAAAACTACCAACATCATCTCTAGCTATTTGACCTGTCTTAGGTCTGGAGACACAAGGTCTTTCACAAACTCCCAAAGAGTTATCTGTTATGAGTCAGTGTTCAGAAACCTTGCAAGCCCCAGCCTCAGAAAAGCTTGCAAGTAGACACATCCCATGGCTGATCATTCTGCAAACAATGTTGTAGTACAGCAAGAGAGTTTGAGAAGTTATATAAACCCAGTCATTGTCAGATATAAAACAATAAAACTATCATCTTGAACAAAAAATAATTAGTAATTAAAAAATTATTTTAAAAAATCACACTGATTCTATGACAATAATATGTTGTGTCCTTTTTCCCCCTCTTTCAATTTGGTATGGAAAATCACGTGAAACAATTTGTGCTGGCGTCGATTAGACCGACCTGTTTCAGAAGTTTGAAATACACTGGTAAAATGGCACTAAATCCAGTTTTCTTTTGATGACTAGCTTTGGTAAATGATACTTTAAACTGGAAAGAAGCTGACAAGGTCTTACGGGTCCCTTTTTACCAGAGGGTCTGTTTTCCTCTCTTTGCTTTTAGCAGTGGCAGAACTGTTACTGGGGATCTAAGACTTCCTTGTAAGTTTCAGTTTCTCCATGGTACTGTTAAAAGTCTCAAATACAGGAGAATTGCCAGCCTCTCTTTGCCTGTGACAGATGTTTTTAATTTAGAGTATAACTGATGTAGAGGCAAGGATAAACAGAAGGCCAGAAAGCACCAGTAAGCAAATTTGGAACTTTCAGTAGATGAAATGGTGCTGTCAGAGGTGTTTGTTAACAACTCTGTAACAGCATTTACATTTCTGACCTTCTGAAACAGAAAAAGCAAAAAACTCCAAATCCTTCTGTCTCTCAGTGAGAGCAAAATAGACCACACAGATTGCAATGCCACCTCTATTAAGCAGATCAAAGTGTTCTAAGCTGCTTCCTCTCCCTCTGTTGGCAAAGCTACCAGCATACTTTAGCATGAGGTTGGAATCTGACAGGATGACACTACATACCACTGCCCAAAGCACTATGGTTGCATTTGTAATGTTTCAAAGAGCAAAAGCACCAGAACGTGTAGAAGGACTTTATCTGAGAGTGACAAAGGCAAGATAGTTGGGGTTGACAATGCCAAACCAGTCATGGCTTTCTGCTAATTATAATGGTCATCTAAAAAAGCCACAGGAGAGACTCCCTCAGTTATTTTACACCTTCTTTGAAGATGGACTTCTCTATTTATATTGTCCCAAGCACAAGTCAGGCTCTGTAGTGTTTGCTCAGCTTCCTTCTTAATACCACACAACTTAGGTCTTCCACATAATGACAAGAAATCACTTCATATTTGACATCACACTACTGCAGCATGGCAAGAAATACAAAATAGGCAGAAACAGTTATCTAAGAATTTAAATGCAAAATCTAAAAGCATAAAGTTATGGAATATTAATTGCATTCAATCTAACTCAGGTTTTGCATATTACTTTATGTTTACCCACAATAACTTATGTCAATGTTTTTAAAACCAGTAAGGCTAGATTAGAAAGCCTGTACAAGACAAAAAGGAAATATTCTTTATACCTTTTCCTCTCAGAGAAAAACACTCCAAGATGTTAATTAGGCTATAAAATGCTATTATTCGGAATTCATCTCAGTAAAAGAAGTTACTGGAAAAACAAAGTTCTAGCTCTTAGAACACCTCCTTAAAAAAACTCTTATCACATAGCTTTCTATATTTCTTTCCACTCATCACTCAGTGATGTACAGAAACATACATCACAAATACGTGCAAATGTATACAAATATTTTAATAGTCAAATGATACAAAGTTTTCAAATATAATGCTGTATTTAAATCCATGTCCCTAAAGGGAAAAAAAGTATTTTCCATGTCTGGCAATACCCAAGGCCTTTTTTTTATTGCATCAGAATAGACATTTTCATTGATGTGTTTACATTTCCCTCTCTATAGGTACCATTTCTACTGGACTGAAGGAGCTGGTCACATCATAGTGGGATTCCTCAACACACTGAAGCATGATTTATTCTTTTACTATAGGTCATAAGAAATCATAATAGAATCACACTCCTACAGACAGTAGCACACTACGGTAAATGACATTAAATAAAACAAACATAAAACAATATGATTAAATAACACTCTGGTCCAATCCTACATAGCATAAACCCTGCTTTAGCTGTATTAGAGGATACTGAGAAAACCCCAGTTCCTTCCAGAAGCACTACTCTACAAGTACTGGGCTGTGGCTTTCAGGATGTGTCTTGAACTACTGATGCAGGACAGAGTGCAATGCCTCATGCTCAGGGAAGGAAGACCTTTCTGAGTAATACAAGAGTCAGATTACACCCAATTTGTCACCAATTTTTGTCATACCACAAGAAGCCTCTTCTAGAAGAGGATATGTAATTTCCTGGCTTTTCTAAGGTGCCAAACAAATATTTTTAAAAGGTGCTAAATAGCCACTGAGAACATTCCTATAAGCATAGCCCATATTTTTTGCTTTTCTTAGAGGTTCTAGTGCCCAGATTTTGGATGCATCTTGATTCCACACTGTGACAAGCCCAGGCATTTTGCAGGCCTCACCCCTTGACTCTACAATTTTCCTGGAACAGAAAACAGAAGATACATCTCAAAGGAGTCACAGCATGTGATGAGTACATGAATGGATACTGGTGTAGATGGCAGGACATCAAGATCCAGAACGTGCTACAGTGCACATCAAAAGGTAAGTCAAGATATAGCCAAAAAGATCGTGGAATGAGTATTTATGTCTCTTCCCATTCGTACCTTTCTGAAGCATTTTGTTAGATGAAATGCTTAGAGGCTGAGGAAATATTCTAAGAAAGCATCTCTATGGATTGCTGTGCTCTTTCATGATTTCACTTGACATCTACTTTGCCACTAGCTGATCCTGGAGAAACTATTAGTTTGACTCTGTACACAGCCACACAGTCTTCTGTTCATGAAACAGTGGTAGGAAGTATGTTTAGAACTGATAACAATTTTGCACTTAGGAGGAAAATCTTCGGAAACTGGAAACACTTCTCTACTTGCATACTTTGATTTGCAAGGAAATGAAAGGGAGTGATAAATCCTAAGCAAATATTGGAAATCATCAATATTTAGAGAAAAAGAAACAAATGCTTTCTTGAAATTTGTAAGGCTACACTCAGAAGAAGAGATTAAATATTCCAGAACAACCACAGTTTTAGCTTTTAGGCCTAAATTAATTCTATCAGCTGTCTGCGTTTGCTAAGAGATCTGTCAGGAAGAGGCATCCTGGTATATCTCTACAAGCAACAAAAAATAAAGACACCTACAAAAAGTAGTGAACTGAATTATCTGCTGAATTAATCTGTCTCTTTCCAATGGTAGAGGGAGCACAGAATGACTTGCTTCCCACTTAACACCTTCAGCTGTGGTTTCAGGTTGGGCAGCAGGGCTGTTTCAGCCACCAGGGCTCAGCTCTGCTGTCTCTTCCATGGCCATTCAGGCTCCTACGAGAGTTTGTGCAGCTGAACAGAGAATTGGCTTGGGGACTTGATGTGGATGGAGAGGAGAGGAAAAAAACTTTGTTTTTCAGCTAGACATATTTCCCAATAGGTTGACCATGCAGCTGCAGGATAGTTTTACAGACAACTAAAGGAATGATAGAGAGACGGGAAAAAGCAGCTAAGGAAAGATGAAAAGGACACAGACTGCTTAGGCTGGCATTTTGGAAATTCAGCTTCAATTAAGGGCAAGAGTCAACAGCACAGCAGCCTTTAAGTTTTCTGATACAGACCAAAAATGTCAGAGCCCCATTATTCAAATCACTGATCCACTATTATTCTGCTGGGCTGAAGTGGTTTAGCAATTTTGAATGTTTATTTTCCTACTGATTAGCTAATGCTGCTCACAAATCAGTTTCCTAGTCACTTCCCTATCAGTGGCTGCCATAAAGATGGTGTAAAAGCATCAAGCTAGTGAACTTCGTATTGTGTACTCTGCCTAATTCAACAGATATGTGATCATGTGCACATGTTTCATCCAGCTCTAATGTGTTGCTGGGCATTATGGCAATGAACAGATTATGTCAATCCACAGATCTTGGTATTAATTACTGTGGAAACACACCCCAAGTAGCTGGAGTTAGACAGGATGGACCAAATCTTAGTGTACTGAGACATGTCCTGTACAGAGTAGTTTCAGAACCAAGAAAACATTTTAGAAAACAGAAAATGTTTCTACAAAAATCCGCAAAATTTAATTTCACTTTTAAGCTGTGAAAATGCTTACTTATTAAAGTGACTTATCACTTGAACCACTCCGGAAACTGTTCAGCCAGCACCAAATACAATGCTGTTGTTTAAAGCTCAAAATAACAGCAAACAGAATAAGATAGCTTTTGCTCTGTTCCAGTAAGTACATTAGTGGAACATTAGCATTCATTTAATAGAATAGAAAATTTTAAAAGTTTTCTCTAATGTCTAACTACAGTAAAGTTCAGTGCTGGAAAGCAAGCATTTCAGTGTAACTGATTAGGCACTTTGCTCCTAGACACAGCATTCTGTCAAAGACAGACACAAAACAAAACCGTGTCATAATAGGCTGGAGACCAGACAACAACCATTAGTCCCTACTATGAAAACAAACCAGTCTGCACTCTCATGTATGACTGACTGAACCAATCTGTTTTCAACCTTCCCAGAAATCCTTAGTACAATAGGCAAAGCTATTGAGGATGCAATTTTCTGGTGTAAACGGAACTTGGAGATCAATGTGTCTGTATTTTTTTCAAGCACGTAATTCAATTATACATTTAATTATCATTAGCCAAAACCCAACAGTGAATAGAAACATTGCTCAAGATAAATGCCCATAAAAATATGAATCAGCATTTAGCTTAAAGAATTCTAGCCATTAACTGCCAAAAAGAAAAAAAACAAAACTCAAATGGCATCATACTGTCACTTTGCAAAATCTGTGTCTAGAGGACAAAAAAAAAAAATACACACCAGTATAAAAAGAAAACTTTGGACTCAAATTCATATTCACTGAAGTCATCAGCAATACATCAAGATTTGACGTAGCTCAGCGTATTTGAAGCTGAACAATCATGAGTTGGAACATTGTGGTGAGTTGATTGAAATGTTGCATAACTATCTACAAATCAATTTACCACGTGAATGACAGTTTGAACAGTCCTTTCCTCTGAAAAACAGTGCCACACTGGCAACTATAATACATTCTGCACTCCAGTTCCTGAAAAGATTATGAAATATGGTCCCAATGCACACAGAAACAAATATCAATTGAAACACATCCAGTTTCACTGCAATCATCAACTGAAATAATTTCCTAATCTGTTCACAGTAGCAGTTACAAAAATGTCATATTTACATCCACAGTCAAACCTATGAGCCATAGAAGTTGGGTAACTGTTAAACCAATACTGAACTCATCAGAAAACATTGAGGAAATACACTGACCTACTTGTACACAATCAGTTTTATTTCCTTCTGAAAACTTCAGTAGATTTTATGAATACACATTTTATGAATATTCCTTTTCTACACATGGTCCAAAAGTCTTATCTTCACCAAGAGGATGTAGAAGCAGGATTGTTAACCAAGTAACTAACTACTTCGCATTGAATTTGTAAAAGCCTTCTGCAGTGATCTGAAGAATTATTGGGCAGAATGCATAATACTTTTATCTCATTATCTTGTGAACAATTCTCAAAATATCCAGTACAACAAGTCACAGTTGAATAACTTCTCACTATATCCCTCCACTCAGACTAGAATATCTTACAGGGCTTGTTCCAACTCTTCACGAAATTGAGTTGAATTTTGGTACTGGACCGATAAAAACAACAAATGATGCAGTGATCAAGTCTTAATTCATAACGAAGTCCCTAATGGAAGAGAAGGGCTTTTGAACTGTGTAAGCACTCTTCCTCTCCTCAGTAGGGATGAAGTGGGATGTGCACAAATTAGCTTGGTTTAGACCTTCTGATATGATCTTTCCAAATGAGGAAGACATTTGTGACACAGACTTCCGTCAATTATGGTATGTTAACATTACTGTGTCTTGTTAAGATGAAGACAGTGAGAGCAATAGAAACTGAAATGAAAGTGGAGCCTTTTCTAAATGACAACTTTTATAAAAAATACAGGATATGTTATTTTGTAAACCCATGCCAAAATACAAACGTTTAATTTTTGTTAAACTAATGTTTAACAATTCCTCTTATTGTCTGTGTAAAATACCCCAGTGATCTGCATTCAGAGCAGTATCCCAGGCTGAATCAGGGTATTTGCTTATCATCCTTTGTGACAGAGAAGCTCGGGTTGCCTTAGCTCATTCCTTAGTCTTTAGGAGACAACATGGAACTCTTACCTCTCTTTTGTTTAACCTCCTGAAGCAGCAGAATATTGGAAATGAGGTGTATTCGGTGGCCTTGATTTTCAATTCCCAGTTTTCTAAGATCAACTTCCGTAAGATGGAATAAGTCCTGTAGCAAATGCCAAAGTAAGGAAAACATTATACTATTAATTAATTATACTATTAGTACCGGAGAATTCAAGTGTTTTTCAGATAAGTTTGCTGTTTCTGGTACCATAAGCTACATAACAGCAAATGTAAGTATATATTATATGAAGCCCCCTTGTCATGATAAGGTATGTCATTGAAGGAATGAGGTATTTTTCTTTTAAAACATTAATTCATTGTCTCTCAACTTTTTCTCAAAACAAATCTGGTCAAGTCCACTGGAGAGTTTCTAAAAACTATGACTTCTTTGAGTTAAAAAAAAAATATATCCCCAAAAATGCTAGTACGTCAATTGCACTTAAACTAATGAAGGAAGATAAATCTCAGCATGAACTGACAGGAATAATGATTTTAGAAAGGAGGGGTTTGTATAATGGAGATGATATTCACTGTAGTAGTAGATAACATGAGTTGTGACACTGTTTTGAAAAACAAGAATTTCCATATAGCGCGTTTGGGTAATCAAATCTGAAGGGTTCTGTTTTAATCCACTTTCTCTCCAAAAAGTCGTTACTATTTTACTTTCAAAATAAGCTGCTGAATAACTCCAGACATTCTTTATAAGTCAGTACAGAATTTCAATTTGATGTTGATTTATAAGTAGGTACAAAGCTTCATTTAATGATGAAAATGTTCAGAGCAAATAGAAAATATATCAAAATATATTTATTTATATTTTTACTGTTCTGTATTTTCACTGTAAATAAGATCAAGAGGGGTACATAGAATGTACAGTATTTTGTTACTAGCAAGTCATGTTACTGCAAGTGGCCTTTTCTAATGGAGATATGCAATTTGGATCCTAAAACAAAAAATGAGATTGATTCACTGTGTAAATAATAAGACAACTGACACAGAGTTTCTAGTGTGAACCACTGTTTTTGAAACTGTAATTTTAAAGTTTTTCTTTCAAACTAAAACCACTCCAAAAGCCTGACATTATTTGCTTTACACTGAATAGTGCTCTAATTACTGAAATTCTCAATTTAAGTCACTAGCTTACACTGTTTTAAAAGAAAAAAAGTTCTCATTGTTGGAGAACTTCAGTCATGAATGAGAATGTAATATTCTTTCTCAAATGATAACTCATATGTAACTAATGACATAAAAGTAGGGAGTTGGATAATTATTAGTTCTAATTTATTCCTTTTTAGGTTTGCCCAAATGCAAAAGTTGGTACTAAGATTGAATTCACATTTAAGTAGAAAGGATTTTTCAGCTTTGGCAACAGTGACAGAGGGTTCCACTTCTTTTCTCGAAGACCCAACATCCTTCTCCCAAATCCCAAAATCATCCTCCAAGAAAACCCAGAAATGAGTACAAATGCAATATGGCTGCTCTTCAAACTTCGGCAAAAAGCTTGTAAGTAGGAATATAACTAAGATTGTTAACTCCACTACTGAACAGCAGATGCTCAGGGTAACACAGTGGGAGCTTTTACAGACACATTTTGGTTTGATTTTTTTAGTAGCTTTAAAGATCTTACTTAACATTTTCTGAAGAGTTCTATTGAAAGAGGACAATTCTCACCTCTATACCATTGTATTGTTCAAAGAGTGTGCAATATTCTGCAAGACCAAGCTGGGTCAGCCAGTTAGAAATGGGTAGATACTTCATTATCTATTCTCTCCCAATGCTTGTGACTCTGAAACACAAAAGCAAATTACAAATAACATTGCTTAGGAATGTTTAAATGACAACTCAGAAAGTACTTCATAACAGACAAGTTTCACTGTTATGGCCGAAGAGATGAACGCTTTCTTGGCTGCATGGGTAAGAGGTAGTTATCTGTGCATTAAAATTTTTTCATTTAATTAATTGTTTCATTGTAATCCTCATACAAGCAGGGAATGTTGAAGAATATGTTTAGTTCTTGCAGCTGAATTAATCTTTTAGAAGATGAATCAACAGAGTCACTTGATACTGTGGTATCAATTAAAATATACTCAGCCTTTGCATTCAAAGAATGTTTCTCAATACACTCATTCAGTGATAATGTCATTCTTACATGTGTGACACATATGACAAAATGCATTAAATGAAGAGGAATAGCAAAAGGAGCAGTGTTTTCTGCAAGAATATGAAGGATGTGAACAAAACTGCATTCTCTGTAAGACAGTCAAAATGACTAAGATTCTCTGGTGGGTGTTTGTCCAAGGCAGGAACATAGCTAAAGTCAACCTGCTATGGAGTATTTCTAAGGAAAAAAGCAACCGAAAGATTTTTACAGTTTGCTTTCCATCATGTCATCTGAATTTGAGTTATCTGTAAATTAAAATATTTTTTGTTGCTTTTTTACTCAGTTGCTAAGACAGAAAGAAAAGATAGGACACATGATAGACATCAGAAGATAAAAGACACATAAAATACTCCCCTGTTATCACTGCTCTATGTAAGCAGTTATGCAAGATCTGCACAGACAAATACTTAAGCTTCCAAGAATTGCTGAGTTTCTGAAGATACTTCTATGTGCAAGTTTGAGCACAGCCTAAATCAATTCAACGATGCCCAGTTCTAAATCTGTAACCTGTGGTCTGAATGTTTCTTGTCAGAGCACTGATGCCAGAAGCAGGAAATGCTCATGCTCAGACACCCAGTGCATTTAATTGGATATTTTCGTTATTTTATTTTATTTTTAGTTGAAGATATTTCTCTCATCCATACTTCAGGAAAAGTACTTGCTCATTAGCTCTGGATAAACCCACTGTAATTATGACTTTTCAGCTACAAACCACATGTTCTAACACATCTGCCCATTCTGAACACACAAGAAGCTGCCCCAAAGGCTGACATGTTATGGGTCAGCAAAGAGTCAGTGTTGCTTTCTGTCAGATGGGGAAAGCCATTTAGCATTTTCATAATTCTTGGAACACTAGAAAAACTTTGATGTCTTTCTTTTTCTTTTTTTTTTTTTTTTAATAAAAATTTCAAACCTAAAAATACTGTTCTGCAGAAAGGTAGGCCACGGTAGCAGTATTACCCGTGTTAAAGTACAATACAACCCTAGAAATATTTTAAAAGAATTTTAGTTAGAACAGCAACTGTTAGTAATACACAAAATGTTTTGGAGCAGACATTATTTGGAAGCCTCTGTGAATTTTGCCTCAGTGCTCAACCTTGGAAAAAAGTCAAAATGGTTACAGTTGAGAGACACATACACCATTACACTGCGGAAGCTGTAATTCTGGAATTTGTCACTTCATAGTCTGTTAAAGAACAAACCTGCTAATTTGCAAGTCACATTGTGAAATCCCTCTATTGTCTATTGCAGTACTCTGTTATATTATTTGCTTTATTGCAGGTTTTTCATTATTGTGAAAATACTGCAGGCTATGGATGATGAGTATACAGCTAAAGAACAGTGGCATTCCAGTAACTGAGAGTACCTTGTGGAGTAACATTGACCAGAAAATCTCCACATTTAATTGACACAGCACAAAAGAATTTCCTTAAGGAATGTTAAAGCCACAGAGAACATTCTTATGTGAGGTGAGGACAAGCTCAGCCAGTGGCATCTTTCATTTATTGGCTTGCTTTAAACAGGTACTTTCAGACTGCAAGATGGTCAGCATGAAGGGCATATGATTCTCAGAGAGACAAAAGGAAAAACACGGCTAGTTGGTTAAAACATAAATAAAACCATGGACACATACCTCTTTTCTGGCTCATACATTTTAAAGTAAGAGACTTCAAATCTGTTGTCATAAAGGAGCTTGTTTTCAAAACTGTTTAACAAGTTCACTAAGAATATATTTTTTAAGACCACAAATTCTATATTTAATTGTGAATACTTAAGATTCCATATTAGTGCAAGACAATTAAAAAATAATCTACAATAATTGCTAGAAAGTCATCACACTTATCATCCCAGAACAAAGAGAAATTCTGCCCTAAGCAAGAAAGGAATCCCAGAATTTCCACAGAGCAACATTCTCTTTAACAATACAGTGATAAACAGTGGCTGTCTAATCTTACTTGGCCAGCTGCATTTGCTCTGTTATTAATTTATACCAAAAAAAACCCCAAACCAACAAATAAATGCAAACCAAAATAACAATACCCCTGTCCTCCAAACCCCCATAAAAATAAAATTCAAGCAGAAAATGTTGTTAGCCTTGTATGACAAGGTACTAAGAAATACAAGATGCATTGCTTTCAATTACACCTTTGAATGGGATTATTTATGGCACACTTTTACATGCTGTTAAGTCTTTGCTAACACCTTGGTAAGGCTTATCCTTTTTCTTTTAATGAAAAATTTGTTCCTACAGCTAAAGGAGAAAAAAATGCCCTTTCTCTCACAATATAACTAACTGCCTTTCTGATCTTTCTGCTAATGGTAGCTTTGGTGAAGAAGCTCAAACAACTCTTATTTAACCAATATTACACTGTTCATTGGATGCAGGGTACAGCCTAGTGGTCAGGACTCAAGATAAACTCATAGGCTGATTAAGAGTAAAATGGAATTGCAAGAAAAATTGTAAAAAACACTACATATATCATTATGAGATGTGGTTGTAGGCAGAGGGAGTTTCCTATTATTCTTCTACTTTTACACCATTTATTTTTATCTCTGAAAACAGGATTAATTTTTCCTTAAGGCAGTTAATGCCAACATTTTTTAAGATGCAAAATATCATTACAAACACACTGGCACAGTGTGTGGCAGATTCTGGGCACATATTTTCTCCCTAAGAAATGAATATTCTTCCTTTCCAGAGAAAGGAAGGGAAGAAAAATGTAAATGACAGCATGTGTTGCAGAGAAATAAGAGATCTCTGTTCTATTTATCTATTCTAAACACTGTCAGTTCCTTTACATCTAAGGACCTGCAAAAAGAGATCATCGTAGGTTTAGTCAGGTCACCAGATTTTTGTGGGATAGAACCACTAAGGCTCCATGACTTGCTTCTATTTATTCAGCTAGACTTCTGTTATTACTTAACAAGCTCAAGAGTGAAGGTATTCTGGACTCCTTATGCGGAAGGTCTTGCAGAACTATCCACATAATTTATACCATTTCAGGGGTTTTCACATAAAAATAAACAATTTAAATCCAACCTAGGTTTGTATCATTCTATTTCTGAACACCATCTGTTCAGAAGCTTTTATGAAATCAAGTTACTGCTAAAAAGTTATGAAAGGAGTAATAATGGGAGATTGCTAGCGTGGCTCTCTGATCTACTGAGCTGAACTTTTACTTTCAGAGTGCTTTCCTGCATTCTCTCTCACAGTTGCAGTCATGCATATTAGGGCACACATGATGCAAACGCACAGAGAAAGATGTAGCTTTTAAATCCAATTGTTCACACTACAATGCTTTACTATACTGATAATTCATTACTTCATTCCGCTATCCCAGTATCCCAGAATCATTAAAAGATGCTGCTGCTGATGTTGGCTTGTTATACTCCAAACACAAGGTAAGTGATATGTAATACCAGATTCTTCCTTCAGCTGTGGTTTTGTCAAATTAGCATCTCTGTAATTTTTTAAAAGAGTGTATGTGTCTATGACAAAGGCACCAAGACTGAGTAACTCCACTGTGTGATTATAGTAGTATTCCAGGCACAGTAATTGGTGCTCCTTTTTCAGTCTCCCTTTGGGATTCAGGCAGTGATATGACAAGGATCAAGCCACATATCATGGTGTAATCCTGTCCCCAGCAAAATTACTCATGTGAGTCAGCAGAGCCAGCAATTTCATCTCATCTGGAAAGTAATTTCCCTTACTGTGCCTTTTCTATTTCAGAAAAATTGACTTGGATTCTACTTCCAAATTAAAACTAGCCTCCTGCTGTGACAAAGTAATTTATTAGGATAAATTGATATATTGGACAGCTGCCCAAGTAAGTTTTTTTAAGGCTTTTAATCACTTGAACTTGGCATGGTTTCTAACTTGAATGAAAGGCCCATCAGTTTTGTTTTCAGGTAGACTCTGATGTACTTCCATTTCAGATGTACCTTTATCTTTTTCTGTCATTAGTGAAATCAATAAACCCTCTAAATTACAGCTTCAATAAATCTGACCTTCCCATGCAACATCATGTACACCTCAGGTCCTGTGTTGTGGCACTGAGTAATAACACTGACCAAAGGTCTGCCCCCTTTGCTGATCACAACTATTTATGCTTAACTAAGCAATTCATTCAGGACTGTTGTATTGCAATGCACGTTTGAATGGCAGAAAGTTTCTGCTATTGGAGTGCCAGATTCTGAATGCCGTAGAATGAAAAACTAAAAAAACTGGAAGTGGTTGTGAAGTTTGTGATGCCACCTCTCAGAGATTTTACCATCTTAATACAAAAGAACTACCTCTTCTTTTGCAGCCCAGGTCATAATTCTATTTCTCCTCTCTCTTCTTTAAATAATTTGCCAAGTGTAAGACGTGTTGTAAGTAGTACAGGTAATTTTCCAAAATACACAGATTTACATCTTAAGACAGTAAATCAGTGTATTTTGGAAACATCTCAAAAGATAACTGTTTCATAAAAGGAATACTAAATGCAGAGTGGGAAAACCAGATGATGTCAGTCAGTGACCCCAAAGCTTGCTTCATCTCCACAGAAGTGTTAACATTTTAGTGAGAAAAGTAACGTTCTTCTCTGACATTTGTTTCAACAGTAATGGTAATTTGCCATAATTTCCATGAGACTTGTTCTAGCCTACTGCCTTAAATAAATTTTCCAGTTAAGAATTGGACAAGGTTCTCCTAACCTAATAAAGCTATGGGCTGGTAATGCACTTATTAAAGTCTATCGTAAAGCCAAGTCCATCGTTTCTGCTAGCAAAGAGGGAAGGGCACCTACAAGACAGGGCAAGAGACAGAAGCAGCAGAAATACCTGAAAAGCAATCCACCAGCAGAACACAAGTGTCAGCACTGATCAAACAAATACTGGTACTGTGTACTAGTCAGTCCAGAGAAAGCACTTATTGGGCCAAGGACTGTGATGCAAAAGGAGTTGGAAACTAGAACCAAAAATTCCTTCCTCTCTGTATTCACAGGAACAGAGCTTGGTACATTGCTCATGAACTGGATGACAGGACAAGTAAATGATCACCATTCTTTTTCTCAGATGGGAACAATATGCAAAACCTTGATGTTTTGGTTAACTCTGCATGAAAAGCAATAATAGATGATAATTACTTGTTGTGTAATAATTAGTACAATCAGATTTCAACTCTAGACTTCCATGAAAAAAACATCTTACAAGGGAAGAACTACCTAAGTAAGAAAATTTCATAGATGGGAATGTGACCTATGTAGAAACCTCGTGCACAGGGCATCAAGAGTGAAGAGGGAAAAAGAAAGCATAAGAACATAATGTAAAAAAAAGGCTTATATTCTTACAGTGATGATGGTTTAACAAAATGAAACAAAGAAATAAAAGTGATCAAAGTAGTACCTCTGATAAATCCCTGTTATAACATGTAGAAAACACACAGGAAAATAGTGAAAAAATATGTGAGAGACTTGACCTGGCGGAGAAAGTTACCCAGAGGAAGGGGCTGTTATTTCAGGTCAACTCAGATGTCTTCTTTCCTTCACTGTACATCCACAGGAAAGCTGCCACAAAGCAAGCAATGACAAGGAGGTGCTTAAACAGCAAAAGTGAAAATTTGAGATGTTAAGTGTCCAGTCAAATCCTGCTGCAGGTTATGGACTCCTCTGCCATCCAGAACAGAGTCTGCATGTAAACATAAACCCTTTAATGTATCCTGGACTGCAAAATACAGCAAGTGAGGCACAGACTTCCTTACTTTGGCCAACTGTGTTCTGGGAACAACTACAGTAAAGGGATTGGTAATCCTCTGGGGAGTGGCAGCACTCTAAGACACTGTAGCTTTTTGATTCAGTGCAAAAATCCAGGCCCTTGAACAGGAGAAATTATAAAGCGGCATTGAAAATTCCAGTTCTGATGTGTGATACCTAAGAGGTTTAAAATCTGGAGGTTTTTGCTCTAGAACAATCTGCAAGTCTTTTAAGCATACCAAGCTGTTGTATTCTTAAACAGTCCCTTTCTCTCTTAATGAAAGGACAGACTCGAATAAGGTCTCTATCTCTTTATCCCATGGGAGTCTGTGCAGAAGCTATAATGCTGAAAAGTGATCAAACCACGTTTTACTAGAATCATATTTCATGATTTGTTGGAAAGAGATGAGTACAGGAAAACAGTAGCAAAACCAAGGCAAAACTGTGTACCACCAAATATACCACTATCTTGCAACCCTTCATTGGCAAACAGATCAAAACAAGCATTTAAATTCAAGCAGTGACTCTATTACATTGAATTTAAAATACAAATGAAAGAATGTCCCACTGGAACTTCTAAATCACCATATTTTAAAGTCATAATCAGTATTTGCAACGTAAGTAGAAAAACAGCTATGGGCTTTTAAGGAAGGTGAAAATCATTTCACTTTAAACCTTGTTGTTATACTGCCAAAACATGGTTTCTACACATAACTGAGAATCAGGTTTCAAATTTATCTAAAGCAATCTTTTACTATAGGACTACGTGTCACCACCACCTCTTCAAACTGTGGGTGAGACTGATGTGATGTAAAGTAACTTACATTTATTGTGAACAATGAAGCTCTGCTGATTTACTGGGAGTGCAGCTCGCCGTGGCTCCTTTTTGTTTCCTCTTTCACTCATACTTCGTTTCAGCTGTGCCAGGAATGATTTCCATGTGAATGGATCCCCTACATTTATCTGAATAGACTACTCTGTTCAACCAATTCCATCTCCAAGGCTCAGACTGTCACAGACATTACACATGCTGTTCAGCCTGAACCTAGAAGAGTGGTTTTACCAGAATAGCTCAGAGCAGACAGAGTTATTAGGAATATACAGTATCACGTAATATGCTGAACAGGCTATCAATACTCTAGTTCATTTATTTTAGTCCCTGATTTGCTTCATGTTTCCTTGTTCAAATTGTTTTAAGTCCAAAATATTTTTGGTGAAATTTTGACAAACTGTTGTGAAGGATGTAAGGATACTGGAATCTTCGAAAAGAAACTATTAGCATAAATATTGTTGGCAGTCTAGGCACTGAAGGGATACTTCTAACATGGATTTTTATGTCAATCCAACATTTAGCAAATCTGTTGCAGACTACAGAGAAACAAATACAAAACATTACTCAACTTTCATATGCTGTTCTGGCCAATGTTTGTGTAAAGATAAATAGTCTACAAAGTACCAATCAGGAGTTAAATATATACTGACTCAGCAACTACACAGCAGATTTTCATGCCAGACATCTCACAAAAAATACCACAGACATCAAGCTACTTTATGTCAGACTTCAAATCAGGTATTTTCAGTTGGTGGGATTTCAATACTTATCACCCATAGCTTACAAGAAACAACTAAGACAGTGGTTCATCATTCTTTATGTACTGCTTATGGAAGGCATAGACTAACCACGCTTTATTTGTTTTCCATACATACAAGAGTGCAACTTTCTCTGTTTCATAACCTCATACATGATTTCATAACAGCAACATATTTTTAATTATTAAGCCGAAGTCCTAAAACAGAAGCAGTTTTTCATACAATCTTATTCAATGGGGAACATAATGTCACTGATATCCTGGGTAGCAAAAGGATAAATGAGTTTAAAAAATGCTATATGCAGATAAAACAAAACAAATCTATTTAAAACAAAGACAGACAACCAAAATTTCTGAAAATTCTTACAGGATGAATTACCAACAGCTTCAGTGACATGCTGGGGTAGTAAATATCCCTGTATACTTATGTTCTTACAACACTTGTAAAAGCGTAAGTTTGTCCTAGGAAGAGGCTTTTGGTCCAATTCATGCAAATGTTCTTGCATTTCCTATGGAATGCAGAAATGGCACAAAGCTGCTCCGCTAGCACAAATTAGTTCAAAGAATTTTGAAAGTGTCACTTTGCTCCTGCAGATTTTAACAATATTTGACCCAGTGTATGGGCAATTCCCTAACTCTACCTCTGTGCCCAGATTAGTTCTCCTGCCACTGGTCTAAAGTTAAAATGAATGTACTGTGTATGTTTTTTGATGCCCAGAAATGGCAATTGTTTGTGCTTAATGCAGGTGATATGACAGCAATCAGGTGATCAAGTATTAATGAATCTAGCATGTCACCAGAAAAGACTAGGACAAATCTCCAAATACATTCAGTACAAGCAACTTAGCAGATCTTTTGAAAGCTAGAGCTAATTGTAAAAGTATTTATGTGATCAGACTCAAATAAATAAATAGAACTAAGAACCTCAAACATGTAAACAGAAAGTGTTGATCACTACAGTCTAGTAAATCTTTCCTCTTTCTGTATGTCTGTGTGGTCTTTTGTAGCTAGATGGGAGTTCATCCTACCTGCACAAGCAGTGTGTTAGTTCAGTGCTGAAACTGAGCCAGTATTCACTGTTGAAAAGACTCCACAGCTGCTTCTCAGCTTGAACAGCCAGAGCCTATAATGCACCCAACAGTAACAGACTGTAAATACATATGCCATATAATCAGAAATCTAATTAAAGCTAGCATGCTAAGCTCTCTGTGGGGAGAGGGAATCAAGACAAAAATGAGTTTACATCTGTGATTCCATGCTAAAATTTTACTGTGGACTTTAACAACTTTAACATTCTAGTCCCACTCCTTTCAGTTCCCCAGCCATATCAACCCAGAAGTTCCTCACCTCCACTGCACCAAGTCTACCATTTGTGTAGTCAGATGCTAAACTGGATACATGAAATGGTCCTATTTTACTGAAAACACAAAACTCTGCCCCTGCAGAACGTGTATTTTTTTAAAATGTGCAGATCCAGGACCACGGCCTGTCTCAAATTCTTTAACTATTAGTTACTGCAATGGGTTNCGTGCAGATCCAGGACCACAGCCTGTCTCAAATTAACTATTAGTTACTGCAATGGGTTTCTGAAATGTTTTATCATTTAATACATTCCTCTTCAGCTCTTCTGCCCTTCAGAATTGGAAGGAAATAGTAGGACTGCCTTATTTTTTTAAATAAGGCTGCTCAGAGACACAGAACTTCTCAATCAAGCTCCACTTTTTTTTTAAATTTTTTTTTTAAATATTCTTTTTATTTGCCTTCTGTTACTCGAACCTTTATGGTTAACGTAGTTCTTTCTTTCAAGGTGTTCTACAAATAACGCAGCTTTTTAAAAAAGGCTGAGATATTCACATGAGTAATTAACTGTAGGATCTGAGTGCTCTCTAATCCACCTAAATTGACTTGTGATAAGAATCAACTGGCAGCAGAAATAACAACAAAATACATCACAGGTGCGTTTGCTAAATTATGACCAACAGAAAAATGTGCTCTCAAGTTGTGCTTCATTCTGCACCTACGTGGCAGTTTTTGCAGTGTAACAAAGTTTTTCAGTGCACAGCTCTTCTCACATACCCCAGCGCTAAATCAATTTTCTTAGCTTAAGGCACAGATAAATGTGGTTTGAGCAAACCAAGCTGATTTTGCATTGAAATGGATTAAAACAAAAGTTTTAGTTTGTCTGAGCTTGGTTTCTCCTTTTCTGCAAGTGCTTAGGAGTCCTGAGCCTTTTTACTCTGCAAGCTGCCTTTGCTCTTGTGTATACATATTCTCACTGCTTGGCTGCTCTAAACTTCTGAACTGTGTAGTTAATTGGATTTGTCTTCTCCTTCTTGCTCTTTGCCTCTCACTCCTCCTCATTACTCTGGTACTCCAAGCCACGAAGTCATGCCTGGTACATTTTCCTATCTGTTTATGCATTCATTTTTGTTGACTTTTATTTTACAATGAAGTGATAACTGTCTGGGGGTTGAGAGCAGAACATAACATGCCAGTTGATACAATTCAAAAAGCTGCATAATAAGCAATAAAAAACCCCATACTTAGAAATGAAAAATAATTTAGTTGTAAATTCAGCACCCTCAGAAAGTAAAATCACTTGCTGATTTATTTCTTTTTAATAAACTCATAATTAAAAAGGAAAAGAAAAATAGTGCGTTTCCTGAAGATGATCAATAATCAGAGAATCATTTGGTTGGAAAAGACCTTTAAGACAGTCAAGACCAAATAAACAGGTTTATTAACATAAACTATTGTATTCAGTGAGAATGAGTCTATAAGGCACTAGGCACAAAGCTGAAACAAATGAAGTTTTAATGTAAATTCTATTTTAATTTCAGATTGATGTTTTCTCTGTTTTCTAAACTGAATGTCCTTGTATACATTGCAGTTAGTGCTAGAACTCACAATACTATGTAACTTGCACTGAGACCACTAGCAATAAAAAAAATGTCTGAGTATCATTAAAAGTTGGGCTAAAAATTGTAACACACAGGAAGCTGCTTTATGGAGAGCTCAGCCATAAAGGGCAAGATGGGTCATAACCTCATAACTTTCTTAGTAAGTCAATCTGTCTGTAAGAGTCAGACAATCCTTTGCTTACATGTGATTGTATATGCAAAAAGCAATAACTTGGTTTTTAGTACACCTTTGGACACAAACAGCTAATGAGCTGAAATGTTAAAATACTTGGGTTCCAGTTGGAGAAAACACCAGTAGCTAGTCAGGAATTTCTTTGAATCAACTGAGTTTACATCCAAAAGTGCTACCAGTCATATTTTCGTAAATGCAGGGCAAGTCTCATAAACAAAGAACTATTTCCTTTTTCTTTGAAGATATGGTATAGACAGTGCCAGGAGTACTAGAGGCCGATAAAAAGCACCACAGGTAGATAACACAAAAGGCTGAGCCAGTCTAAACTTGCAATGCCAATTCAAATTTGTTCAGAGTGTTTTTGATTAATTTTGTGGTAGCAAGCTTAATTCCTTACCAAGTCTGTCTACATACCAGTTTTATTGGTATTTCTGCAGATAGCCCAAAGGATTTCTTTCCAGTCCCTTCCAGTTTCCCTGCTACTCTGTGATGCAGTGTTACTGCATTCAAGCCATGAACCATCCTTAAATGAAGGCTAGATTCTTTTGATTTCTCAGCTATCACCCCTGAGCTTTCCTTACCTCCTGACTTCTGTCCTGCAGCATTCCTCATGACAAGCTCCTACTGACACTGACCCTCTTCCTCAGAAGTTCTCCAGCCTCGCCTCACCATGTTCTGTAGCAATCTGCTACAGGACAGCATGAGCGCAGAGGCAGGATGATCCATACTACTGCAGGGTAGGACACCTTCAAGTAGAACTTCGTTTATCAAGTGTAACTTAGAGGATCTCAGTTGAGGTTCAGAGCAAAGCTGATTGTTTCTGCCAGCCTTTAATTTGCAGCAATATCTGAACACCTGTTCAGTGACACAAATGTATCTTAGTTTGGGTTAAATCCTAATGCGTTGCAGCTGAAGCACGGGGCTTCTACCTGTATTACTTTGCCTTTTGTTGTGTTGGCTGTAATCTTGCAATTACCAGATCAACTCATCACAAATTTTATACTGTACCACATACAACCTGAAAGGAGAGCTTCAGTGCTTTTAAGCACTGGAGTTTAATTTATTAAACGTTTCCTCTGTCATCTGTCTGAAGCTTTATGTATTCACATTAGAAGAGCAAAAGACAAAGACTGCTCAACTCTCTGCAGTGGTAACAGTAGGTCTGCTTTGATATATTTCCCTTCATTTAATAATCCACCTATTTCAAAGATATTCTAAGTGTTTACAATACAAAAGTAAACCTGCATGCAAAAATAACACAGACTTGCACACCAGCAGTAGTATTCCACAAAATGGAACTAAACCAGAACCTAGCTCATCTCCTGTCCTGGAGGGCTTGTTCAATAGAAGCTTTTCAAAGCGAACCTGCATTAGGCTTGCTGCAGGAAGAGGGTCTGTGCTCTGTTGGAACAGGAGGGTAACCAAGTTTCAAGACTGATAGCATTGCACTGTAAAACCTGCAGTTTGCTGGCACAAGTACCCATGTTAATTTTAAAAGTCACACTAACATTAACTGATAAATCTAGAAATTTGATGAAAGGTGCACCAGTCATTGTACCAAAGTGTATAGTTGAGAGAATTATATTAAAGTCTCTCAAGTACTTTAAGCTACAATATAAAGGAATATTTCCATAATATACTTAAAATTATAAGGAAATTTTCTGCTCTCAGTTCTAATGACATGGCTGGGCATGGGTGTACAGAACTTATACATGGAAAGACAGTGGAACACCTGTCAAGAGCACTGCACTTATGGATGGTCCTCAAACTTCATGAGCAAAGTAAGATGATTAATTTCCTAGACCATTTTTGCTAATTCTGATATTTTTAAATTTTATTGCCCTTTTTTTGAAGTCATTCTCTCTCTTGGTATAACTAAACAACTCTATTTTATCCTCCTCTTCAAGCTATCTTGTCCTTTAAATTTTAACTTTCCCTCTTACAGTTTCATGGACTCCACCTCTAGAGAATCCTTCTAATAGTATTTTCAAAAAGTGGAAAATAAACTACGTATTAATAAGAAAGACACAGACAGATAAATGGGAGATGTAATGAAGAAAAGTAGTAGCTAAAACCAGTCAGATGAAAAGACATCAAGAAAATTTTAAGCTGAAGTTGGTAGGGAGAGTAAAGAGAATAGAGAACAGGAATCTAGCACAGACCAGAACAAATCACTGAAAACCTGCAGTAAAACGTGATTAGAGAAAAAGCTGACACGTGAGAATGACTAAAATTTTCCTTTTTT
Source organism: Falcunculus frontatus (assembly GCA_013398115.1). Lineage (NCBI taxonomy): Eukaryota > Metazoa > Chordata > Aves > Passeriformes > Falcunculus > Falcunculus frontatus. The sequence continues at coordinate 1,807,339 of VZRV01003482.1, forward strand.
TTTTCCCTACAGTTACATGAGCAATAGTGCAGTTTCACTAGTGGAAGAATCTGTAAACATGTTAATAGCTCTAGAAGTAGATCAAGACTTGCCTAGATAATAGGTTTCTATTTTTTAAGAACATAATTTTTCTCCCCATTAATAAAAAAAAATTCTATAGTTGAATTGCATCAGCTGGTATGTTGTCTTTTGACTGAATTCCTGTAAAGTGATGCTGTCCTCAAGGCATTTTTTTCTAATAGCTTTATTTTGGCAAGTCTTAAGGGAAAGTTAACAGCAGAGGTATGCAATTTAAAAAAAAATTGCTCATATTCTGAGTAGTTGTGATGTAGGGTAAGAAAAAACCAGTAATATTAGGGAATTGTAATGAAAAAAATCCCAAATTACCTTACAGTAAGTAATAATTTCCTTGACTTGGAAATCAAGACAGATATATTTAATAATAGTATTTTTCTTCTTAAATGGTATCTGCCTGCATACAAAGTGAGTATTTTTTTTGTAAAAACAAAACTAAACAACAAACACCCCATCTTCCCCAATAAACCCACCCAAAACAATCCACAGTGCTTTTCAGTCTATTATAGCTTTTATGTCAGTGCTATGACAAGGTATCAGCTAGCCCTAATTTCAACTGTTTGAGACAAGGACAATACAAAAATAGACAAACCAAAGTGAAAAAAGAAAATGTGTGGAGGAAGCGAAATAAAATTACTCAAAATAGAGGTATTTTTTTCTCATTCTAAGATATAAAATGTTTATGAGAGCTTCAAAAGCAAAAGCATATGATATCCTGTAAATCTTAGCTACTCTTCAAAACCTTCACTAGACTCTATAGCTGAGAAAATAGTTATGCAACAGGGAACTGCTATAGCAAGCTTAATGATGGGGGGATTAGAGTTGAAAGTGAGAGCACTAGACATTCTTTTGCAGCAACATAGTTCAAATCCCAAGTGAGACAGTAGGATAAATGAGCCAGAGGGCCTCCATTCATTCTCCAGCAAACAACACACCACAAAAGAGCCATACATTATGCCAGGAAAATAATCAGCAAGAATGAGAAGCCGTGGAAACAGAAATTCTTGACTTAGAGTCTGGTTGAAGGTCACTGCTCTAACACTGCACAGTTCATGTGTTTGCATTTGATATATTGATATGTAAAGGAATTTCTGAGTTGTTTATGCTCTTGCAAATGATCCAAAGATGGAGACAAATATTAATCTTTTCAACTTCATAAGTTGGTGGAAGGGGACTAAAAGAAATGTTTCACATTATTGAAGGAGCTAGTAAAACTATATAGACAAATTGTTTTGTAATTTGGAAAACAGTTTTGTAATAAAGGAAAACAGAGTCAGATTTAAAGTTTTCAGTTTCCACACCAGAACTTCACTATAAATTAATAAGCCTACATCCAATTTGCTTGTAAAGATCCTGTTTAATGGTTTCAGAAAATTCCTGTTAGCTAATTAAACATGATGAACTGATGTTTACTGATTTGCTAACCCCCTCCTTGACTTCAAAACAAACCTATGCTACATTGATTTTTTTATTATTCCATGATGCTTGAATCAAATGAGATTAGACACAGTTAAGAAAGCAGCACTAATCTGAAGACACTACTCCATCAAAGTGACAGGCCTTTCATTAAGAATATACAGAAAAGACTCCAACAGTGACTAGATTATTTTCCTTTTTTTCAGAAACCTTTTTATATGACAAAAAGGGTACTTAGCCTGGCATCTAATTATAATTCAAATAATATAATCCACTGCAAAGGATTACGCAATCGTGGCACAATTTGGAAGTGCCATTTACTGCAGGAACCCATAATGCACTGAGATGTGTAATTTCAATGCAACAAATCAGATATGTGAGTATCCAAACATTGGCACTGGTGATTGCAATCAGCTGCTGGGACACAGAAAAAGTTATGGACATGAAATTAATGTTTGTTTTCAAGAAGTTTAGACTTAGCAGTTTACTGTTGGAACTCACTTTATTACTGCTTGCGACCAAAGAGGAAGACACAAAGAAGCATTTGCTCTTTTACGATCACTTGACTGAACGCACACAGCAGACGTTCACTAATCTGGTCCACCATTACAATGATTGTAAACTGCTGAATTATTTCCCTAGACTCCAATCTGACAAATACTGTCTGAGAGTATTCTTTAGCCAGATACATGTATCTTTCTTTAGCTGGTTGATGAACTAAACCCAATTCTAGAAATACAGTGTGGTGATTCATCAGTAGGGACTGTAAGGTATGGCGTGCTTTATGTTTTGAAAGCAAAACCCAGCTAAAAATATGTAATTAAGAGTATCTTATAATTTTGCCATTCAAGCAATAAAGGCACAACATCTCATTTCTTGAAATCAAATTTCTATGCTCAAAATGCAACTGCCTCTCTCAATAGTACTTGTTCTTTGGTTCCTCTTGTGTTGCAGCACACTGGCTGCAAGACTTTGAGGAAATGAGCTTGAAGAGTAGGACACACGTGGATCCTAAAAGTTCCAGCCCAGACAAAAACATTACATAAATAAGGGAACAGTTAAATTAATTGCACTATGAGGGTCTTGCCCATAAATGATTAATCAATTTCAAATCTTCAAGAAAATCCATTTCTTACTATCTTCTTCCTCTGCTGATAGCATGGCACATAGAAAAAGAAACCAGTCTCTGACCCCTGCACATAGAACTAAAGCCAGCACAAGCAAGACAAGAACATGACATAAATTACATAAATTGCTGTTGTAGCTAAGTTTAGTTGCACACTGAAAAATCTTTCTTTGATGGTGCCAGCTGCTGGTGAGAAGAATGTGTTGGTGTCATTATAAGAACACCTAGAAAGAAGGATATTCTGACATTACAGTATCACAGAGGTGAATATGCAAACAAGAAAAGCCTGGGAGAGATCAAAAGAACCATGTTTACAAAAAGTATATGATGTATATCACACTATTTCACTAGCATTTCGGCACCCTCTTGTGTTGACTGGTGCTCAGAGTTAAAATTCTGAGAAAAAAATCCACTCTAACATTAGTAACATTACTAACTGTAAAGACAATCCTGATGTACATAAACAAAGAATCTTACTATTCTAAAGCACAAAATTGGTCTTTTAAAACCAAGAAACATGCAGAAGCACTAGAACCCAATCCATGTGATTCAACAGCAAGAAACTTCTGTATGAATGTCTAGAAAACGCTTGTGGTTTTGATAATTTGGTGAAAGAGTTACTTCTTAAATATCTTTAAATCATTTATCCTTAAAAGGTTCTTTGTTTTCAGTTATGTATTATCCGAAAATTAATTTTTACTACTGTAATATTAAAATGAAAACCTCCTTTTACCATAGCTCACTATATCATCCCTCACAAAGAAGTTGGTGCTTGTGCCATGACTGCAACATTTTTCCAAGAGCCGAAACAAGTATAGTCATGTGAAATGAGCTCTGAGCAGCGCTGCTGTAAAGGAGGAGAGCAGACATTTCACCGACTGGGTATTGCAGCTGCTGTTTTCCTAAGCCTTTCCTGCCATCCTCCAACAGTATTAGATCAGACATTTACATACAAACTTGTCTGTGTAGCACTTTTCAAACCTTTTCAATCCCTGTTTCTCTCTCTCTCAGCAATGATTGCATCTTTTTATTTGATAGTAAAGATGACATAAACCATCAATTACAAAACAAAAATGTATCTAAGATATTCCTGTATTTTTCCTCAGGATTCTCCCTTATTTTTTCAAAGTCAACTGAAAAGATATGTTAAAATCAGATTAATTTTATCTTCCAAATAATTAAGATTGATAAACTCACAAAAAAAGCGCAGCAAATTCATATCTCTGAAAAAAATAAAATTTCCCTGAATATAATACAACATAAGAAGAAAGTTTCCTTGTATTACTTAACTTGTAAATAGTTGACACGTGCAATTTTTATCAAAAATATAGACCATGTAAAATCTTACAAACTCTTCTCTCTCAAAGTATTACAACATTACAAAAATTATTTTAATCTAATTCTCTTTGGATTTGACAATACCCCTCACGACTATATATTCAGAGTTATTTTAATTCAGAGTTTTAAAAATCACTACTAGCATGCCGAGCAATAGCTGCCACAATTAAGATCCAAGATTAAAATCTTTCCAGATTTTAAACCCACAAAAAGTTGGCTTGGAAACATCTGCTAACACACATAATTATTTGTTAGTAACTACCAAGCACTGTTTCTAACAGTAAGACTGTACAGATTAATAAATAGACATACAACAGTTCTTACCATAGCAGGAGGCTATTATGGTCTACTGTGTGCTCTTAAAATGCAAAAGCTTCTTGACAAAAGACACACCTTGAGAAGTCCCGTGCCCAATCAGCAGTCAGACCTGCCCAGGAGACAGCAGCTGATGAATCACAGTGACGATAACTGAGCAGTGAGGTTGGATTTTTCCCCTAAATCAAGGAGGAGTTAAATGCTGTGTTGAGTAAACTTTTTCACACCTTAATTTTAATTATTATTTTTACTTTTCTGCTAGGTGAAAAATGTGCCATCTGTTTGCTAATGAGCCATTATGAAATACAGAAGTTCCTACTCTCAGCGGAGAGTTTTTCAGGCTACTTCTTAGAAGTATTTCTTACTAAAAAATTATTTTTAAAAAGTTTACATATAAACTGGAAGAAAGAAGAAAATCCAAACACCCCCCTCCCCCAACAAAATTAATTTATGTCAATGTAAAACTATGCACAAACTCAAAACACCCTCCACCAGTCCAGAGTTCAACAGACTAATAGGGAGAGGCAAACTTATCTATTCCAGGCAATACATTTATTATTATTATTATTATTATTATTACTAGCATCATTATCATCATTATCATCATTATCATCATTATTATTAATATTGATGATGATGATGATGTTTTATGGAAGTTACTTAAAAGTACCAGTTAGGGTCACTCCTCACTCACCAAGGCTGTATATCTGTCCTGAAAACATTGATTTTCTCAAAACCTGAATGTTTAACTGCATCACTTTGCTGCACTTTACCCAAGGGATTTTTCCTCCCAGGTGTGCTGATGCTGGGCAGAAGATGCCTTTATCCCACCGGGGAATCAGTGATGGCCATAAGAGGCCCAGGCCAGTGCTGTGCTGATGCAGAGTGTGGTGGTCAGGCCCGTGCTGTGCAGCACATTCCCCATGGCCGCAGGACACAGGCAGCTGGAGGAGAGGAGCCCACAGGTAGCTCTCATTCCACACCACTCATTGCATCGACTGTGTGTCCTTGTCTTTATCTAAAAGTGCAACAAACAGTTCTTAAGTGAACTGGCTTTCTGTTTGACAGTAGACATGACTTTCCCTGGACAGGATCTGCCCAGTGTGCTGAGCTCTGATTTGAGACCTCTTCAATACTACACAACTCAGCATCTGGAAGGAAATAAAACTACCTACACCATCCTTTTCTTTTACAGTGTTAGCCACAGCCAATGGTATTTTAAGCAATACTTCATAGTCTGTCTTCCTTACTGGGACCACAACAAACCAGTATCTCCTGATGCAAATCAAGAGGTCACTAAATTGCTTTTAGATATAACCCAAAGGAAGAGAGATATCATGTCAGGAGTGTTAAAATCCATGAGCTGAAAACTAATGATTTTGCCACTTATGTAAGTATTTTGAAGTTCAACTATATATGGCCTATATATGGCTTGCACGTGTAAATTCCCACATTGGATGTATGTCACACAAGCTTTGCCAGCACAGAGATAGCAAAACAATCTGAATGTCTCATTTTATTAAGAAGGAAATTAATACAGCTTGGGGACTGATTTAATCATGTTCTGCCATGGATTAGCTGCACACTCACTCTAAACCCATTCTGCACTGCAGGAGTGAAGACCCTGAAAACACAATCTCTACCCAAAGCCAGCCCCTTACCAAAGTTTTATGAGCACCATCAACATCACTCTCATTCTCCACAGTCCAGGTCTTTATGTTTCCACTTTGCCCCTTCTTTTTTCCACTTACACTCTCAGATTTTCTAAGGATTCTAAAGTAACCTCTCTGCCAGATTCCATTATTCAATTTTAACTCAGTGTGAAAGTTACTTGTCCAGCCTGCCTAGAGATACGATTTCTCACACTTTCACCAAATGCTATTTCACTCTTTCTCATTCTTACAAGTAAAATAAAACATACAACTAATCTCTAGTAGATACTTGCTCTGCTATCAAACAAGATGCAAATCTTTCAGTCAAAAAGCACAAGGCCTCTATGTAACTAATACCAATTACATAGCAATTAATACCAAATACAGAAAGTGCTCCCTTCCAAACTACCTGTGAATAGAACTAGTCCTTGAAGGTAAATTGAGAAGCCATATTCCCCTTTTTAGACACACAAACAAATATCTTGTCATCACAGCACTAACAAAAGCAAGTGATAATTTTGTAGCAAGTTTATGGAATAAAGGCCACTTGTATTGAAACCTGATTGAAATGTCGCCGACCCTCTGTCTAGGTGTAAATATCTACCCTAATCTCTTTAATTTTGGATGGGAACTGTGATAGCTTTTTTTTTGGGCTCTTTCATACTATATTCCTAGATTCCAACCCCTTGTGATTGCAAACTCAGATATTTACCAAATCAACAGTCATACATTGCAACAACAATAACAACAACAACAACATTATCTCCATGGAGGGTGTGGCAAAAAATAAGGATTCTTGTTATCAGTGATTCCTATGATTTCCAGATATCACTGACTGTGGAAGCTGCTTGTTTCACTTTGCTGCAGAAATGACTGGTACTTATTACTGATTTGAATAAACCAAGATACACCTCTACAAAAGTATATCACAGTTCTGAACACAGGAAATTAATTTTTTGTGTTGTTAAGTCAATGCTCACTGCCTGCCAGCAGTTTGGAAATAAAAGTAAACACCCTACAAGAACAAAGGACATTCTTTTACTTCAAGCTAGAATTGAAGAAAATTCACTGCTGATTTAGAGTGGCAGAGCTAACTCTGCACATTCATCACAAAGAAGCCTTTGTGTCTGTTCTGTCTGCACAGAAGACCCTTTGATGTGTAGCTTTTTGTTTCTTCATACTGTAACTTCTGCTGGGTGATAAGTTGCATTAACTTCAGTGACTGGTTTTATGAGACAAAAATTGGAAGGAAGAATATGGAGCAAAGACTATGCAAGGATTAGCTATAAAAATCACTTGCTAGTTCAGTGTGCTTCCACTATGGCTGTTAAAACAGAGAAAAAGTTGTACTGATAGATAGATAGATTACAAAAGTGCAGAATCCGAGTTTGGTGTTCTGCTTTTGAGCTAAGTGCAAGATTGCAACATGGCATTCAATTACACAATATCTAAATTACTTCCAAAACAAATTTACTGTGTTTACAGATACAACGCATATATTTTTTTACATTTGTCAGTCTTGAAGCACTGACCAAACTAATATTCTATATTAGAGTATACCAGTATAAGATGCAGCTGCCTATTTACATAGTCATTTCAACAAAGATTCTCAAGAGCAAATTTTAATGTACTTGGTGTATGAACTTTCCTGTTTTCACTTTCCTTACATACATCTATTATCTTCAACACATGGTAAATTTAAGTCTTCCAGCTGTAATATGAATTAGCCAGATTTTAACTTGGCCAGTACAAGACGGTAAATCTGGGTCAAATGATGAACATAATCTATTGCAACTAACAATAAATTTGGCAGATCTACAGTTCTGAAAATAGTAGTCTAACTGCATTACATAATCACATTAATTATACAATTTTATGGATGGAAAATAAGAAAAAGGAGACTGTAGTAGAACTCCAGATAGCGAAGTCAGAGCTGACCTGGCTCTGCTAGGGACTGGCAGACATATTTGACCAAGTCACTTAACCATGAGTCAGTCTACCTACAACTAGAATTCTGCAATCCATCTTGTTTTATAAAACCAGTTCATATCATCAAATTGAATTTTAAAAGATTAGAAATTACTAAGAAAGTAATAACTAAAGTACACATTTCAGGTAATTGCTATGCTATTTCTAATGACAGCTTAGTTTTCCAACTGTGCACAAACATCAAATTCCTTCTGGTTTTTTCCATATTGCAAGCATTTACATACCGGCACTTAGGATAGGCCCCCAGCTCTGCTGCTTTCACAGAGGAAGAGTGAGATCCTCCCCTATCTTAAGGACACCTCTTCACCGACCCTGCATCATCACTTCTCTTTAGATTACAATAACCCTTCCTCAGGATGTCTTCTTTCCTATCCAAACCTCTTCTGTTCGCTGAAAGGACCTGGGCTCTTGTAACCTTCAGCCCCACATCTCCAGTGTCCCTCCTGATATGCCCTTGGTGCCCGCGCAGACACTCAGCAAGGAGCAAAAGTCTAAGGACCAGACAAGTCTTGACAGTCTCTCTACAGTATCCTGGACCCTGGCACTCGGCACACATCCCAAAACATCACACCAGGGTAGCAGATGAATGTTTCCATTCCCTTCAGATGGGATTCTCCAATACCTATCAGCTGTCTTTTACTCTTCTTGTTGGTGTTTGGCTGAGGTTCAGCTGGCTCCGATGCCTCCCCCAATGGTCCTTGTTCATCCTCATCTTTTCCCGGGGCACCACATTTGTTCTGTGATTGCACTTCTGCAGGCAGAGGAGAAGCCTTCTCTTCTTTTGCCAAAAGTAACAATGCTCTCCATCTGATTTCTGTTGATCTCTTCTTTTTTCCCGATGGTACAAAGCCTGCTGACCTCCTGCCACAGCTCCTTTTCCTCAGTTAGCTCTCGTGCATCTCTGATCTACATGCTAGTAGCAATTATATCAGAAAAAAGCCCTGAGGTCTTCTCTTACTGTAAAAATAATTTCAGATTTCTACCTGTATATAAGAGAATGCTCATTTTTACAAGAAGTAACTCTGATGTTTCTGTAACTTGTGAAATTGGAAGAGATTTGTTTTCCTTTTGGCAGATAGCATGCAGGGATACAAGAGGCCTGAGACAAGAGTGATGTCCTGTTAGTGACATCTTTTTGTTCAAAAGAGACAGAGAACCCACAGGTAACTCCTTTGTAGTACAGGTGCTGGACGACCTTCCCTGTCCACTGCGTGTGTGAACCAAGAGCTGCTGAGCATCTTCTCTGCACAACTGTGCCTGTGCAGGGTCTGGTGCTCAGTCACACTTCCTTCACACCTGGAGTAAAAGAATAGGAGTAAAAGAGTGAGAAAGGTGAAGAATGTGCTCAAACAATTAAAACGCTATGAATACTGACTGAATAGTTGTCAATTCCATAGAAATATTATGGAGCTAAAATCCTGCAGAACACTGAGCTGGATATCACCTTCACTTTACCTACAAGAAAATGGGAATGGTTTGCCTTGCCATGCTGCGGGGCCAAGACAAATCCAGGGTTAGAATTTGGGAATTCTGCCATCCAGTCCATTACCTCATATTGCACAATGATCTTAGCTACAAAAATCAATAAATTCTGATCCAGTTCCATTAAGTGAATATTCAAGCAGATAAAGCAAATTTACAATTAAACCTTTAAAATACAATCCACATTTACTGGTTTGAAAGTCCACAGAGGGATAATTCTGCTGAAAATTTCCAGTACAGTAAAATCAACATACATTTGAAACAGATTTAGTAAAAACTTGTCGGGGGAATGAGAAGAGTGTATTTATAATTCAAGGGTTGATTCTCAGCCTGTGCAATATTTTTAATTACAAGAGTGACAAAAGGACACTATTTTAAAATAGAATTGTTTCTGTGATTACATCAGTCAGTATTAGATGGAATACTGAGTCAGTCACATGTATTCATAACTGAGTGAAAAGCAAAATTTAATCAAGAATGAAAGCTTCTCATCCCTTAAGAACATGCCTTGCAAGATCCTTCCAGAAATGGCACTGACCACACACATCCAATGTCAGGGACCCATCTAGTACCCAGTGATGATCCAAGGAGTGATAGGACACTGTGACCCCACAACAACTTTTAGCTGTCAGGAAAAATAGTCCAGACAGTACTAATGCCACACTGTGGGAAATTTAAAAAGAGCAGTGAACCCCACGATACTAACATCCCTCATCAAAGAGACAAGAGTCTGCAGCCATTTCTCTTTCTATCCCTAATCAGAAAAGGTATCATTCAATACAGAGTAAAAGCTTTTTTTCCTCTGAAAGAAAGGTAATGCAACACTTAAGGCCTGGATTTATTAACCATGGACATCTTCAAAAGAAAGGCTGGCAGAAATTACCAGTTTTCTCTGTTAACATGAGCATCATGCCAACTCTGTCCATTACAGAAAGCGAAGCACTCCAGGCCAAATTATATTCTTACTAACATTGATATAGCCTTGAAAAAACTCCCCTGCTTGGTTTTGTTAGTTTGGATTCAGAATGACTCAAATGAAAGCAGAAGTTAACCCAGTGTTTTCACATACAAAACATTCCTGCACTGAACCAGATGACTGCACTGCACCACTGCTTAAACACCACATATCGCTCCCAGAGCACATGGGCGAGGACAGAAATTTAAACAGTGCAGGAGAAGGTAAGGGGGTTTTAATTTTTCAGGTTCATTACCTTTTAATTGTATATTCAAATTATTTTTTTAACCTGCATACTTAATGAGTGAGCAAAATTAATATATTAATAATCTCAAAGTACTGTAGTAAGTACCTTAGTACGTATGCTAGAGAAACATTCCTACTCCCCAATTATTTTGGAAGTCCTGAGCCCAAATCTGTATACTTGCTGTTGAGTTTCTAATGAAAAATATGCTATGCTGCAGAGGCAGCACAAATCAGTGTCTCAAGATAACTTGGACGATACGACTGCTTTGTTCTTACAAAATGAAAAACCAAGTAATGGAGCTGAGGAAACAACTGAGTAAGCAGGGAACAGGAGAACTCTGCCACCCAGAAGCGTTTACTGACCCTGTTCACAGGAGAAGGGAAACCTGGTGAAAAGGAGCTGAGTCATCTGTGTAGGTTCTGTGTTACCTTCGGCCATTCACTTTTGAGAGATGTGAAGTGACAAGTAAACTACATAATAATAAGGAATTTCCAGAGGAAGTTTAATCTCAAATTTTTTAAGTTACCTTGCAGGTGACTGGCTTGCATAACACCACACGGAGTAAGAACGCATCTGCTGTCCATATTTCACAAAAAGGAAAAAGCATCAGACTGCCCACAGTCACCCAGCATGGTAGTTTCACAGCTGGAATAAAAATCCAGATGTTCAGGATTAAATCACTAGGCCACAGATACACTTCTTCTCCTGAACTGCACAAGAGGAGCTGAGCTACAGTGTCATCTGCAAAGCTGCAAAGGAATGACTCGACTGTAAATATTCAGTGGCTTAGTGTTAATTTAAAAAAATAAAAGCCCCAATGGTTACACCTAGATTTCAAAATCAAAAAGACAAGAACAAAATTTTGCACTGTCAACTTTGTCTTTGATAATTATTAACTCAAGGATGTAGTCTTTAAGACTGCTTTGGCACTTAGGTAAACTAAGGTGTATTCCCCATAAATCTGAAGATTAACTTGAGACAAAAATTTCTTATCACTTTGCTCAGAAAATTATAAATTACATAAAAAGAGACTAGATAAAATTTCATAATACCAAAGAGACTTTTTAAACAAATATCCTAAGATGAATAAGAACAAATGTTCACAGAAAAATAAGGTGAATGAAAAAGCGTGTAGGTTTTTTTTTTTTTTTTAAACTGAAAGAAAAAAAAGAAGAAAAGAAAAAGAAGGGAAAAAAAGAGTGGAACCACACAAAATCGAAGTTGAGAACTGCAGCACAAACAGAAATCCTAACACAAGGAGGCCAAAGATCAAGGGTAGGAGTAGTTAAGAGAATTCATTCAAAATGCATTACAGAGGAGTCCTTAGCACAGAATACAACTTGAGGAAAGTAGGCAAAAGGACATGGAAAACGGCTGCATGAGAAACTGTTTGGGAAATGAGAAACTTGAGCTTATTACTAAACCTGAAATGTTAATAAAAAGCCTAGCAACACATTTTCAGAAGACATACAATATAGACAGGCTCTCCTTTGGCAGCAGAAATGCACAAAAAATTATGCTTCTGAAATACAGAGGAATAAAGAATGAGGGAAATGCAGAACTATACTGCACTACTGAAAAGATTTTCCTAGCTAATTGTCACTGTGTTAAGCTATAGAACATGAACAAATTTCAAAGCAGAGGAGGCCCATCAAGGAAGCAAGAAATAATTCCACTAAGCAAAGTCACAGTGGGAAAAAAGCATAAAATTTTGAAAATATTATTTTTAAAACCATTATTTTTAAGAAAAACAAAACGGGGCTTTTAAAGAATAGCAATTTTAAACGTAGTGAAAGGCATCACTTTGGATATTTTTGAAGGGTGTTTGACACAAGCCTTATGCATTTCTGAAAAAAAAAGAAGATGAAAAACCAGATCAAATTAACAACAGAAAACACTGAAATTGTCTTGAAACAGACTCCCATCTCTCTGTAAGTCAGGTGTACTCCACTTTTGGCAGGAGGCACTAGCTGGGACTTCTCCAAATGTCCTGTTGCAGTGTTCTGAGAGATGCCATATGACTGCTTAGGTTTGGCACTATTAGGGAGCACTCTTAAAGTAAATGGCTTTGTAGCACCTGATCTGTTAATAGAACTACACAGAATTAACATTACAATAGCCTGTAGAGATGATTTGGCATAATTGATCATGTCTCCCCAACTCCTCAAATGCACTGCCCTTGGGAATTTCTCCTGTCTACCCAAACATACTCGAGAGGACAGAACATGCATTAGTCAAACAACAGCCATAAATAAGAGAATTGGAAGAGGTTCTTAACAGCTTCCTGCTGGCAGCCTGACAAACAAATTCTCCAGTACTCTGATAGTCACGTGGCAATTACAGCCTTCACTGAGGAAAAGGCAGAGATGCAAAAGCATCTGCCATATGAAGCATTTATCTTCATGTTAACAAACAGATGAAAAAAAATTAATCAAATTGTAAATTACCAAAAGAAACCCTCCCTGAAAGAGCTTTCTAGTATCCTCAGACCTTGTGCATCCCAGCATTTTTTCCTGACAGTTTGAAGAGTGCTTTCTCTTGCTGCACTACACAGGTGAATCATTAGAGCAATAGGGTTGTAAAAATCCCCCCTGAAATGTACAGATTTTGTAAGGGTCCTATTTAGGTAATCTACGCATGACAGCTTTCTCTGACCTCTTGCTTTCAACAAGTGTATTAATTACACTTGTTCTTAGAGAAAGGTGACGGTACTCACAACAAACATCTGTGGCAGCCCTAAAAATTTGGAAATTGCCATTTTAATATATTTTAAAGTTCTAATTGGATATACAGAACATAGCACTACAGTACATTAACAGAGGTTAATGTTGAAACCCACGTTGTAAAAAGTCTCTCAAAGATCACTTCATATTTCATAAATAATGTCTAGATTTTTTTTTAATCAATAGAAGACTGCTATATGATGATGACATTTTTGGCCTGCCGTTGATGCACTTCCTGTTTTGTATCAAGGTATTCCTCCCTCAGTTACTCCTCCTATTAAAAATTAGTAAAAAGGCACCTCGGTGAGCTCAGCAAAATTTCCCTGAGTGCCAGTAACCAGCCCAACTCTATTCCAAGTAACTTCTGCTGCTTGAAAAAGAATATAAAGTTGAAGAGGAGCTAAAGTGAAAGCCAGCTTGCAACAGAAGTGGACTTTAGACAGTTCCAGAAGAGGGAAAGTCCAAAGGACTGATCCGGGTCCAGGCGGCAGCAAAGGTTAATCAGATCCGTCGTTTTTGCGTATGACCGCATTTTGCAAGTTCGTGACCCATGAGCTGCCCTGTTTCTCATGCAGTAGCTCCATCTGCTGTCCAACCGCAAAGATGGACTTTGCACCGGGACTACATTTACAGAACAAAAAAGCAGAATGACTTGAATATTTTAAAACATTTCTGGAAAAATTCCAGACGTTTCCCTATTCAGTCCTCCCGCACAAATGGAACCAGCCTTTATTTACCTTTATAAACCAACTGACCAAAATGAAAGCATGAGAGGAAGTAACAATCATATGAGTGTCACAATTCTTCACTCTTACAGTCTCAGAACTAGTCTTGTGACAGAAAAGAATGATTCTTCTCTGGTTCTTCACCATCTGCAGCCACTTAGTGCCATGCTGTCCAAAGATGCCACACTACCAGATCACAGCAGCACTCACTGCACCCCACAATAAACGTGCCCAGGTGTCCACAAATTACAAGATGTTTACAGTGATTGTTAGTTAGTTACAAGTGGTTCATTTGACTTGCACAAACATAAGTTTAAGCTTATTATTCTGAGGATCAATTCAGTTCTTAAAAACAAGATTTCTGGTTTTTTTATGCAGTACAGGGCTTTGAGGAGTCAAACTTTCCAGAATATGCATTCCTTCACCAGGAGCCCTGTGAAGAGACCTGTCCATAACAGAACAATTGTGGCAAGACCCAGAGCTTGCAAATTCGACCACACCTGCTCTGAATCTTGTACTTGATCTAGCTTAGTGATTCTTGGTTTGTTTACAATTGTTCCGGCTCAACAACAGTCTGTTAGTGTGGGGGATGTACCTCCAATTTGGTACTCGCTGTAACTACTGAACCCTTCCAACAACCTCCTTTTCTGGGCAGCACTGCAGGAGCTATTCAAGTCACCAGCCAGCTCAAGAGCTCTGGCTTACTGCTGGCCACAGGGACACCAGCTGGCTTCCCGGGAATCACAGGACACACTGCCGGAGTGCCTGAGTCACCTCGGTTATTCATTACGCTCGGTATCGTAGCCCTGGATGCAATGCCTCGGGGATCGTGTATCCGAGTCAGTTTATTTTACATCGGTATGATTAGCTTCCTGGTTCCTCAGATTTTAGGGTGTGCTTATTTACATGTATTTCTCCACTCTTACGGATACCTGCACTTTTAAATGATGATAAAGTGCAACACGAGATTCTCACAAAGGTTTACGGCACAGGCCTCACTGCCCGGAGCCCTCCTGGGAACCAGTGCCGGCAGCCCCGCGCCCCCTCGCCGAGAAGGCCACAGGCTCCGCTTGCAATATACTGGTGGGAAGGTTAAAGAAAGAATAACCTCATACTCTCGGCTCCTGGGGTTTCTAATATGCCTACTCATGATTTTAAAAAATTGTATCGCGGACTTGTTTCAGACTATAATTACAGCTTTTATGAAAAAAATCTTCTCTTTCTGAATCCGCGGGGAGGGGCGGTGCTACTGAGAATTTACAGACGTTTGGAGGAAGAGTTCCCCAATACGAGGCAATTGTGGGTTATATATATGTTCCCTCAAGCCTAAGGATCAATACTGAAAACGCCAGAGTGGGATGACAACAAATATTTTATACTGATCACTGATGAAGCCGGTCTTCCGTAAGAAATGAGGGCGCAGCCCTGTGGCGAGCGCTGTACAGGAAGCCGTGGGCTCCACCCGGGCCGTGGGCAGCGCTCAGGCAGCACGCAGGGGCTGCCGTGAGAGTCGTTTACGCAGCAGCGTGTACGATTAAGCGTGTTCGTACTGGTTAAGGAAAACAAAATTGGAAAAAGAAAGGAAAAAACCCCGAAGCATTCGGGGCTAAGGCGTGACGGCGCGCGCAGGCTCTATGGGCGGTGTGCGAAGACTCCAACAGGTGGCTCCGTGGCGCAATGGATAGCGCATTGGACTTCTAGAGGGTTGAAGGGATTCAAAGGTTCCGGGTTCGAGTCCCGGCGGAGTCGTGTCTTCTCTTTTCCCCCCTTTTTTTTTTATTTCCCCCGCCCCCTACGCTTTTTAGGCGGAAATCTCTCCCCCGCGCTCTCCCGTCCCTTACCTCACCGCCGCAGGTATCCGGTCCGCCGGCCTGGCGCTTCTCCCGTCAGCGAAGCTCTCTGGGCCCGCCTCCCGCCGTGCCTGGAGGACTGGGGAAGGCTGGAAACGGGCGGCGACAGCGGCACCAGCCGCCATCGACCGAACCTGCCGTGTCCGCTCGGTCCGGGGACACCAAGCTTCCTCACCGCCAGCGAGAAGGCGGAGCACAGGGGCTCTGCTCCGTCTCCTCCCGGGCCCGCCGCCCTCAGGCAGCGGCAGAAGGGCTCTGCTCCTGTTCCCCCCGGCCCGAGCTCCGCCAGAGCGGTCAGAACCGACAACCAGCCCAGTGGGGCCGCTACGCTTCCAGGACTATGCGGAAAGCAATTTTACTTGAAAAAACAAGATTCTGTCTTCCCTAGAGGCACTTCAGTTGCAATGGGCCACCGCGATACACTTCTGGTTACTTTCAAGCAACGAAACAAGCCCTCAAAACGCAGCCAACAAAACACTGGAATTAACACCGTCTTTTCTTACACATACCTACAGATAGAAGATGAAGAGCCATTTTAATTACAGCAATCAAATTAGGTGGTAAAACAGAACAGCGGCAGCAATAAACAAACCACCTTGATTTTCCTCAGAATGGAATAAATCTGATTCATTATTCCTGAATTATTAAATTTTGGGGTTTTCTTGATAAATTATTTTTAATCCTGCAGGTGTATATTTCCAACTATAATCTTATTTAAAAGCAATAAAGGAAAATCTGAAAATGAAACACACGATCAGGCACATTAACCATCACAGTCAGCAACAGCAGAATTAAAAATTAACACAAATATTTCTGACAGCCATTAAAAGAAAATACTACTTGCAATTGATAGGCAAAACTTCACAGAAGTTTTTATGTGTTTTCAGAGAAATCTGATAAGCACTGGCAATGACACAGTGCATTTGGGTTTTACTCTCTCCAGCACTTTATGTCAGTTTCAAAGGCCCCCCCGTCTGTGCTTTAATAAGGAAAGGTTCTCAGTCCAGTGTCTCATCTAACACAGGTTGAGGCACGAGCTCAGGCCAAGGTGCCTGGCAAAGGCGGCCAACACAACCTGCAAGTACCGCCCTGCAGCCCTGGGAATGCTGCCAGCACATCTCACCCCGTCTGCACAGAACACAGGCACTTGCTGGGCACAGTGTGGGACAAAGCAGAAGGGATTAGAAAAATCAAAGGAAGGGAAAGGATATAGAACACAAACCAAATCCCCTTCTAGGTATGCTGCACGTGAAGTAACTTCTGTAGCTATTGAGCAGCCTGAGCAACAGGCACAGACTGTTTTGCTCGCCGTGTAACACCACAGCTTGCATTTCTCTTTTAAGGTCTTCCAGAGTCACAGCCTGCTTTTCTAAAGTTGCACTTGAACACCCCAGGATGCAACAAAATGACAACTACTGTGGTGCCTTGTTTTCTTCTCAGTGTTCAGTATTAATTTTTTTGTGCTCCCCTGTCTCAGCCGGAGAGAATGACACCATAGTTGTTTTTATTGGCTTTTTTATAATTTACAGGGAATTGAGATATTAGCATAAATGTAGTTGCATTAGAATAGCCTGTGCATATCAACTGAGACCTGGAGACAGGTGGTTCTACTTGTACTTGTTTAATACTTCCCAATTAATTCACTTTACTTTGACACCATTCATCTCCAGGCAGCGAAGACTTTCCAAGGACTCTAGATTCCTGTCTGTTTCTGGTAGTAAAACATTATGGTCAACTTTGGAATGATAAAAAACACCCTAAAGGGATCCAAGGAAAATTTCTTTCAAGCTTCAGTTGGTGGTCAATATATACCATGATGTTCATTTCAGCACAAATAACTAATCCTTAAAAAAACTACTTCTTCTCAGTAGAAAACTTGATGGTTAAATATTAGTCAAGAACATAGTTAAGCACTTCTTGCTTAAGACCTGAAACCTTTAAAATTCAGTGTTCTTGTGGTAAGGAAACAATCAACCACCGGTCCTCTGATAGTGACTTCTACATCCTAATCACCCAGTCCACCTAAGACAATGTAGTGCCAGTTTTATTTCTTCTATTATCCATCTTTTCTGCTACCTCAGGGCAGTAACTAAGTTACACTAATTGTAACAGGAATAAAATGACCAGGTCATTAAAAACCACCCAAACACCATGGCAGTTCTGACAATCACAAAAGGTCATGAACCATCACCACAGGGGAACTGGGCCGATGACATCTCTGGCTCTGTAAGGGTAGCAGAGGCTTTCCAGACTCACTCTGTCTGTTCACCTTCAGAACTATCCCAAATCAGCTAACAGACACGAGCTGCACACCACACCCTAGATAATGGATGCCAATGTCAAGTCATTTTCAAAAATATCATTAGACAATAATCAAATGGTGAAAATTATTAAAAGCAAGATATGATTGTTAAAATGTTACATATAAGTATTACTTATTTATATTATTTATTAAATAATATGTCATTTGTATCTTCTAAATAATATATATTTTAGAATATGTACACAAATACAAAAGTATATGTGTAGGCACTGAATTCCAGGACATTCTCTATACTATTATGGTCAGTGTTGAAACAAACCCTTCACAATCAAACCATTTTTCAACACCTTCTATTACAGTGTTGGCCAGCAGCACCTCTGACAAGACATGGAAAAATATGTTCTGGCAGATAATATGTACCAAGATGAATTACACATATAACTTTAAAATTAATTTACTAATTAATTGATGTAAAGTCTGAAGCCTGAGAAGACCACAATCTGTGAAGCTGAATTTTGTACGCGGATTTAACAATACACTTTCATATCGCTATCTTCTAACAAATATTAATTAAAATAAAAATTTTAAAATCTAAATTATTTTAAATTTAGATACCTGGTAATTTCCTAAAGCTTCCTACCAAATTTCACGGCAAGAATTTCCCTAAACCTCAATTTGCACATGATCTGCAATCTTAAAAAAACCCAAACAAAACACCAGAACCAAAGAATTCCGTAAGAGAGTTTTATAACAAATAAGTTGTTCCAGCTTGGTATTTTTCTTCAATTCTTAATTGTGAAATTTCTTCTTCTTCCGATTCCTCTTCCCTGCTGCAAAAGCTGCTTTTTCACTCATGATCTCCTGATACTTCTTTTTATTATATCTGAACAAAATAGACAATTTACTTTTAAGCATGGCAAACCAAAATTCAGGAAAAGATAACATGGACAGTACTCTATGCACATTATTTGCCAAACTGAGCTTTCTCAGTTGTCTTCTAAATCAGATTCTTTGATTTTATTCACTTAGGCATAAGTAAAGGGAAATCAACAGTTGGATCAATGATAAATGCAGATTAATTTGTTCCGGAAGTAAATTCTATTGAATTTTGTCATTGATCTTGATTAGTGGGTCTTCATTGCATACGCAATCACATTTTGGGCAGTTTGCTGAAACACTGCTATTGCTCGTAAGGGGAAGACTTGGCAATTTTGACAATACCATGAAGAAATTACACTCACTTTTATAGTGTTTTTTCACCACACTTAAGATAATAAACCTTACTCTACTCCAGGTTGAAAACTGAGATAAGGTGAATACTAAACCATGCGTGGGGTATACTTATTGCATGTGAGTTAGTACCTCCTCTAACACAGACTCTTATGTACCTGCACCAATGAGTACAACAGACACCGTGCACTGAGTAGTGCTGAGGCTTTTAAACGCAATACTGAAATCTGGCAAATATCTGTGCTAATGCTGAAGTGTATGATTAAAGCCCTTAATTAGCTACAATATAAATTAACTGATCAAATTTCAAATACATTAATTTTTAAAACTACTTTCTAATAAATACCTAATACATCAGGTCAAACCAGAAAGCTACTTAAGAAGCAGCTATAGTAACTTGCCTTCCCAACATTATATAGTTAAATTTACAAGTCTGACAAAATTAACTCTGTCATCCCAAATCATGCACTACATCACAGAAAACTTGTCATTACATGAAAAGAGAAGTGCAGATTAACATCATGTAATAACCAATACCAAAATGGATGAACTAAATGATCTACTCCAAAAACTGTAGGTTATGCAGACATTAATTAATCCAATCATAAGCTTCAATTTAGTCTTCTAGCACAATTTTGATTCCCATGACAAGTGGCAGACAGACGTATTTATAAAATGAAATGATATCAACATTCACAGAATTACAGGCTGCTCTTTTCTATCAATTATGCCAAGAAAAAATAATCAGTCTTTAAGAGTGACTGCCAACAGTGATGACCCAAGGTGGATAAAATCCTTTTATGAAGATGAAATATATATTATCTCAGTCTAATTATCCCCTGTTCCTTAGACTTTCTAAATGGCAGTGCTATGGAAGCGCTAAAAGATTAAAAATTTTTCTTTGAAGCATAAAAAACAACCAAACAAGCTGAATAAAACCCAAAAAAGCTACAGAGTTAAAAATACTCCTCTTTTACATGGGATATTAGAATTCCAAAACTACTTTTAAATACCTTCTGAACTCTGAATCAGCAAGCAGCTCTTCCACAATTGTTCTCTTCCTCTGTTTCTTAGGGATTCGACTATGGTAAAAGTCTATTGGAGAATCAACTACAGTTCCAACCTAGGAAACAAAAATGAAAACATTCTTACTGTACCTGAACAGCAAGATGTTGATTATCTTGCCTTTTTTCTTTAAATCCCCAGCAACAAGTGTAAAGACCTCTACAGTGCAGATAAGAATGACAGCTGCCTAATAAAAGTGCAAAATACCAAAATAAATAAATCATGCTTTGTATGCAAAGTCACTTTTTGTCTCCTTGTGTAGTGCAGAGAGGAAGGCCTGAGCTTTAAGACTGTACAGTTTTCAATGCTGGACTGCTGTATCAACACTTCAATTCATAAATGAAATCCAGTTCCTAACTTTTAAACATTTTAAACATAAGGGAAAGGAAACCTTTATGACTACTTTAAACCTCTTCCTGTTTCTCATTCTGGTGGTTTTGCTAGATGACTACAGAGCAGCTAATTAATAAAAGGGCTTCATCCTGAAATGCACCACATTTTTTCCAACCAGCATGTCAGTCAGCTCTCATAGTTCAGGTTAGTAGTAAAGATACAGAGTACATGTTTCACGCAGTGAAAATAAACCTGCATGGATCTAATTACGTGGAACACTTCAAAGTTTTTCTAATTTCAAAACGTACAATACCCTCCACACTTCAGAGTGAAGTAGTAATATTTTGAGAAATGAAAACATTTCCTCAAGCATGCTAACTATTCAAAGTTTCTGGAGGCCTATTTCTATAGCTTCCGTAGGAATTTTCCATTTACGCAAACCATTTCAAAGCTGAGAGCTACAAGTAACAAAAATTTCAGCTGCTCACAAAGGTAGCCATCTTCCTTCAAACTGTATTAGCTAGTAAGAAAATAAAAGCCAATTATTTTCTACACACTTGTTTAGAAAGGCCAGTACTTCCAAAAAGCAGTGAAAATCTAGTCCTCTGAGGGTTCAAAACATGGATTCAGTAAGGTATTTTTTCACTACTATGAGATCAGCCAAAACTAAAAACATCAACAGCACATAAAAATATGAAACAGCTGCAAACCCCAGCCAAGTAATCAAAATACTTTAATAACTGAGATATGAAATTAAATCAACATAGAAGCTACCTACAAAACAGGCATTATTATGTATTCTTAAACAGCTGTTCAAAACTTCAGCAGTACAATGCCACCTTCTGCTGCTTCCTTACCTGGAAGTACTTGGGCAGACCATCTCTATCGTTCTTTTTATAGAAATGCTTAGGGTCCAACGAAGCTCTCATCTTCAAAACTTTAAGATCATTTTTCAGTTCACTTGTGATTTCTGGGGCTTTCATACCAAACCAGCCATCACCTGTTGTTTTCTCTCGCTCTGCCTAGGATGCAATACCAAGAACAATGAATTTGCATTCAGCAGCTAGGACGGGACAGAACAGGGAACTCTTCCCTGCTAAAGATGGATAAATCATTTAGAATGCACGTATGTACCTTTAAAACAAGTATTTTATGACTGCTATTATAAAGGAAGTTATCAGCACTGCATCGATGACAGATTTGTACCGAGCATATAATCATTCACTTCACTGTGCTGGTGACTGAAAGGATGGCTTTTCACAGGACAGAAGACACTAAATTGTAGTTCATCGCTCCATTTCCAGTGAGGCCTGGATATGAACACAGTCCCAGCATGCAGCTTTCTACCACAGCTTGTTCTGTTATTTGAGGCATTACCAGCTCTTCACTTACCCTGCGCTGTTTCTTTAGCTGGTGAAGCGATTCTCTGTAGGGTGGGACACATTCCTTTTTTTCAAAGTCTGGGGTTATTATACTCTTCTGCAAGAGCTGCAAGAATTTTTTTGAACATTAGAGAGTCACCTCACTGATACAAATTTTACTGCTTAACTGTATTTACAGAACCTACTGAAGGAATCATGCAGAATCTAAGCAAGCATTCTAATGCAATGCACGAGCAGTAGGGATCTTCAAAATAGAACAAAGGACAACAGAAAGCAGCTGACTTGCTCTGGAGGAAGGGAGACAGCAAATCCTCTGGAGTAAAGAGGGCTATCATGGATGAGCCGAAGGAAAGAGTCCCAACAAAAAACATACATTCCCTTTACCTCAAAGTGTGCTTTTGAAATGTAACTGCTAATTCCATACTAGGGAGATTATAGACTTTTATTTACTGAAATTCATACTGGCTATGGACTAAATAACTTGTCAGCAGACCTTAAGCTTCTGTATCATTAGGCAAAACTCCAGGTATAATCAACTTTGGTTTATTTTACAAGGTAATGCTAAAATTTGCTCTGTTTTTCAGTTTCTGAAAAGTTAGGTATATTTAAACTCTCACCATTAAAACCAAATGTAAAACCACACTTTGGTCAAAAAGAATGTCAGTCCTCAATGAACCATAAAAAGGATACTTCTTTAAAATCAAACAAACCAACCTTCTCAGATTAACATCTTTGTTTTACTGTACTCACAGATAACTGAATAACTGTAAACACATTACCTGGTCCTTCTTCTTCTCCTTCAGTTTTTCAATTACATTTGATCTGGGCTTCTGATTTTTTGCATCAAAACTGATATATAAACCTCCAAGCTTCTTGATATTCAAACCAGGGTCTATGCTAGTGGAAAGACGTAAACTAAAGTAGAAATAGTTAATTATTAGAACATTGTAACATGCAGCTAAATCTTCTAACTGTCCTCTGAGGAAGATGAACAGAAAAAATATTTTTCTTATTCTTCCCAATTAGGTTCAGTTCTGCAATGATTTTAAGTCTTATTATGTAGAATATGTAATTTTGAAATGATAGGTGGGGGGCGATTAATGCCATTATATGAATTAAGACTTTATTATTAAAAAATACCTGTGAAATCACTTCCACAAATCTTTCATATTAACTTTAATGCTGCACTCTCATTTTAGATATAATTATCTTCTGTATAATTGAATTGTTAATTTGCTTAACCTTGCCAGAACTCATGACCAGCATCCTTCTATAGATTGACAAGCTTGCTAGCTAAAGAGAAAAAAACCAAACATATTGGTGGTAAAAATACTGTAATTCTTAATGAGAAGTATGAAGAATCTAGAATTCATGGCAGGAATGTTTAAGTCCTTGTCTGTACAACCATACTAGGAACAAAGTTATTAAACTTGGATAAGAAAGTGGTTGGATGGTTGCATCCAGAGGCTTGTGGTCAATGGCTCAGAGCCCCAATGGTTCTATGAAATATTTCAGAGTTAGTATGTTCACATTTGTTTCATTACGTCCTTCAGGCAGCCAAAGGAATGCATCCACCAACAATGTACAATGGCTGTTTTTGATGACAAGAAGGTTTAAAAGCTATAAACTACAATGGGGAAAGATGGTATTATCTGAAGAGGTACAACAAGTATTTACTGTAGCTTGAATGCTTAATACAAGCCCTTTAACAACTTTCTATCAAACTGTGACTGATCTTGTATAATGCCTTCACACTGAATGCTTGGCCTAAGTTTTCTTAGCTAAGACTTCTGGCCTACCTGAAGGTTTTTACTATATTAAGACTTATTTATCTTAAATAAGATGCTAAATGAGCATTATGCTTTAATCATGAAGGGATCTTAGCAGCAGCTGGACTAAAAGAACTCAAGAAGTATCACTTCACCTAAATTATTCTGATTCCATGCTGGGTTTCACCTGAAGTGTCACCATCCACAGCACAGCAAGAACTGACACATAAAATTATATACAACTGTTTAAATCAGGCCTGTTTTAATCAGGCAATGTGTAAGGAATTAACTGGACCTTTTGTTATCTACATTCCAACTGGAAAAAAAAAAATTAACAAAACTGTGACCTGAATAACCAATTCAGTCAGCCTGACCAGTTTAACCCAGCTTCACATTGTTTTTTAAGCTGAACACATACAAGGTTTCCAGATGCCGAAAAAAAATTCAGAGTTCTGTTCCTACTATATACAAAACTGAAAAAAATCCCAAACCCTCAATTTATGGACCATATTCATATTTTATAATATGCACAACACCATTTTCTGAAGCAACATGACGTATGTGTTAAGACTACTCCTTTACTTATTGTGCACTTAATGTGCATATTCTAATGTGCATATGCTTAAATGAAATGCAGATTCTTTAGCTATTCCCAGCAAGATACTTACACGTCAACCTTATTTTTCAACAGATCATCATCTTCATCTTTTTCATCTTCATCTATCAATTCCTCTTCATCCTCTTCCAGATCTGATTCTTTATCTTCTTCATCTCCTTCATGCTTACTTTCAGCATCACTGTCTTGGTGTACATCATCCAGATAATACTTTTGGCTGGAACTCATGCCAGGCTCAGTATCAATTACAAAAAGACCTTCAACATGCAGCGAACTGTTGTTTAAAGATTTTTTGAGGGAAGGAGTTCTGTCATCTGACTTTTTATAACACAGATTCTCATCAACTGTATCTATGTCTGCCACATCACTATTTTCAGAGTCATCACTTTCACTGTTGCTCAGAAACAATGTAACAGAGTCATGACCACTGCTTGATCTTTCACTGCTGTGGGATACCTCACGTTCTTTTGTTTGGTCTTCACCCTTGTCTGCACCAATTTCGAGCATCCTGCTTTTACCAATGCTTTCAGCTGTCTGTGCAACAGCCATGCCCTTTGGTGGGCTGCTCACTGCACTAGCTTGCTTACTCTTCCTTAATTTATCAGCACACGGGAAAGACTGCTGTGCATCTGCCTCAGCATCTGCCTTTCTGCATTCTGCAATTTCTTTACTTTCATTTGGTGCTACTTGTCCATAGGATTCTAGAAATTGTTTAGGACTCATGCAGTCAGTCAAAGAAACAGCCACATGCTCTAATTTCCCCTCCCTCACAAGTATTTTACTGTTATCTTCTTGTATTTGGCCACATACTGCTTCTGAATGATCTATCTCTGTAACAGACTGTGTATTTTCTATTGTTTTTTTCACAGGCGATTTAGTGCCATTTTGTTTTGCTTTTGTAAGATGAGATGTCACATCATTTAAAACCTCTTCTTTTGTGTCTTCACTCTGGGTAGCATTAGCACATTTGGAAGCACATTTGCTTTTAGGTAGATTGGGTTCTTTATTACCCTCAATGAGGATGGAAGCATCTTCAGCGTCACAGACGAGTTCTGCAGTAGGTCTAGAATCAGAAATTATTATGGGCTCAGATGCAATGGTGTCCTCAATTAAACTGTCGTCTTCTGAAACAAATCTATTTTTTTTCTCAGACTGCTTAGTATTTTCTACTTGTGATTTCATTTGCATGCTCCTAGTAATTCGTTTGGTAGTGACAGACAGTTCCACATGAGAACTTAGGCAACACGATTCTGTATCAGAAGTATCTTCACTCTGGGCTTCACGAACTGTATCTGGCCGCAATTTCTTTTTGCTTTGCCTGCTCCTTGTACTTGTGGTAACATTAGGCATCTGGACACCAGAAACAGCAGAGGCACAAGACTCAGCTTCAGAGACATCATCTTCATCCAGAATCCTACTTAACTTATTTACAAAAGCTGTATTGTCATGTCTTTTTTTGTCAGCAGAATCTGGTTGATAAGGAATTACAATTTGTCGCCTTCGTGTTATTCTTACAAACAAAGGTGTCTGGAGACCAGACACAGAAGAGCAGTTTGATTCTGCTTCTGACACATCCCCATCAACTTGTGGTTCAGCAAGTGATTGTGCTGACTGAACAGCTGTGCTCTCATTCCTAGAAATCTGCATCTCTGAGCTATCACTCATATCTGATTTAATTTCTGTATGTTCCAACTCTTCAGACTGACATTCCTGAATCATCTCTGGCTTACAAATGGATTTAGTTCTTCTAGTCATCCTCCTAGTCACAGGAGTACTAATTTCAGCAGATCCCACCTAGAAAAGGAGTAAAAAAAAGTATGGTATTGACAAATAAAATAACTACATAAAAAGAATGCTATAAAACCCACCAAGAATAATTTCAAATAAATCTACTTAAACTGGCAACATATTACATGTCTATGCAGCCCTATGTGGGAGAAGTCTTAACAAACCATCCCTTGCATATCTCTCTACTGTCTTTTGGTCAAGGCAGGAAAAGAAACACACACATTATTTAAGAAAGATAAATTAATATCTTCTAATTCTAAAAAGTTCTGTCAAGTTGTCAGGGGAAGCAAATCCAGAAAAAATGTTCAGAAATATTCAAAGACTTCCTCAACTATAAACCATTAAATACTATCAACTGTCAAAATGTGCCCCAAAATGGTGTCCAAAAGCACTTTTAGGTTTACGAACTGGCCTCTCAGCAACCGCAAAATTAGGTGTGATCTGCTAGATATTATTTTAAGTGACAGAGAAATACTGAAACATCTGTGATGCAAAGGGAAAAAAGCCTACCTTTAACTCGCAACGCTAAATGGCCTAACGACCTCCGCCGGCTGCTCCCCCCCCCGCGGGGCCGGCTGAGGCACGGGCACGGCGGGCGGGGGCACAGACATCGCCACCGCCGCCCCTCCGGGCTCCGCGGCCGCGCACNCCGGCTCCGCTCACCTCCAAGACATCGCCACCGCCGCCCCTCCGGGCTCCGCGGCCGCGCACCGACCCCGCGCTCCCTGCAGAGGCTGCACCGCCCGCCCGCTGCCGCCCCGCCCCCGCTGCCCGCCCCGCTCCCGGCTCCGCTCACCTCCACTGCACCGGCGGGATCGGCATCGGGATCACCGGGGCTGCCACCGCCTGCCCGCGCTCCCTGCTCCCGGCGCCGCGCCGCCGCCGCCGCCCGCCTGGTGTTCACCATGTTGCCGCCGCGCCGCACCCGCCCCTTCCTCCCTGCCCTCCTTCCTCCCTGCCCTTCTTCCTTCCTGCTGCCCGCCCTTCCGGGCCCCGCCGCGGGAAGGAGGTTCCGGGGCGGCGGCGGCCGGTGCGGCCTCGCCTGTTCTGCCTGGCCCGGCCCCGCGGAGCAGCCGGGAGCGCTGCCGCAGCACGCATGCCAGGACGTGGTGGAATCGCGGGGTGCAGGCAGTTGAGAAAGTGTAAAATGCTGTACTGAAAAGCCTACGGAAATTTCAAATTTTAGTCAAACTTTCAGGTTTCTCATGGAAGGAAATCCCATCTCGCCCACCTTGATGCAAACCAAACGAATGAGATGATGTGGTAACTTGATAAAGTGTTATGCTATTGGCGACTCTAGAAATACCATGTCTTAAAAGGTACTTTTCTAGAGCAAGCAAACCATTAGCAGTTTACAGAAAGGAAATAAATCATCCCATTAGAGCAGCCTTTACATTGGTTTATCACAATTCCCGTTTTGTAGCATTTCAATATAAAAAACTGAGCACACACACAAATCTAATACGATACAGAATCAGCCAAATACAGACAGAGCTTACAGGCAGTGGTCAAATCATCAGCACACAACACAGAGCTGGTAGGGAAGTTTAAAATTACACTCATGTAATTTTGAACTCTGATAATCACACACTGGCCCAACATTAAAAAGAAACCACTACATTTTAATTAAGAGGAAAAAAATCCAAACTTTTATTGATGCATTACTAGTTCCAATTCCCCATTTCTCTCATTTATCAAAAGAACTGAAGAAGCCAAGAAAATTTCCTGCTATTTGCCACTACGAATAAGATACCTGAGGACTAAGGTACCTTGAAAAACCTTCATCATTAAACTTAGTGGAATGGACTACAGGAAGCTGACACTCCAGACACTACTTACAGGCATTCAAATTCTACTTGCTGTCTACACGAAGAATTTGAAAGAGGTTGGTGAAAATTCATTCCTTTACACTCCAAATCTCAAAATATGTACAACAAAATTAATGACTACTACCAGTATGACGCCATGCCCCTGTCTGAAATCAAAATAAAATTTATTATTGTAGATACTCGGTATCAAAGTTCCTGCTAAACTACAAGCTGAGCTTTAGCTATCTACTCTGATTTAAAGGCCAAGGAAAGGAAAAGGCCTTTTTGATAGAAAGACTACATTTAACCAAAAGCCTTGCCTTAGCTGCGGCAATCTCTCTGGGATTAAAAAGCTAGTGTGCTAAGCTGCTGCCAATCAGAAAGATACCTAATTTCAAGCTAAGCCTTGCTTCATATTTCCTGAGTGGCACTCAAAGCAACAGGTTTCCCAGGCAACTGCAAAAGAAGTAATTACTTTTAGTGAACAGCATCACCATTTACTGTCTGTTCTACTTGGTTAAATTGCTTGTGTAGTTCACAAATATCAAAAAAACAAGCTACAGTTGAGAAGGAGACGGCCACAATTCAGTTTTTGATTAAGAGATTTCTTCATCACTTGTTTTCAAATCTTATTTTAAACATTCACTATTAATACATTTTCAATTTCAGACAGTAAAAATGCCATCACACTTGTGCGAACACTAAATGAAGCGTACTGAGGCACAAAGAAGCCAGAAGGAATTCAAGTAACAGTCAGAAAGTAATTTGGAAGATGCATTTTCTTCTAAATCATAGGGGTGTTTTCCACTCTATTAAAAATAAACCAATTTCCCCATCCCCACAAATTAAACAGCTGACTTGCCTATATATACACATATCAAGTAATGAGATACCAGCTTAATTTTTATGGGGTATTTTATCATAAAAGATGACAATTTTCTACAAAAGCTAGTCCTTGAATGCTTGAAACGTGTACCCACCAGGTGAGTATGATTTAAGAGAATTTTTTTTTTAAAAAAACCAAAAATATATGTTTTTCCATACTACCTAATGGCAGCTAAAATATAATGATAATTTTTACAGTGAACTGGTCATGAAAAATATTTTAAACTGTTACTCTATAGATAAGTTCAATAAAAAAAGCCCCAAAACATTCACATTTTAAATGAACTCATCAATAGGTTAAGAAAGAAAAATAGTGTTAGAACACTACAGCCACTCCTACTGACATCACACTGAATAATTACAACTTCTGGTAGTTTGTTAAAAATGCTGTAAAAATCTTTCTATGAAAAAAGCAGTGTTCCCCCACCCCAAAGAAATTTAAACAGCCATTACCAAATTTAAAAAAAAAAAAAAAAAGAGTTTTAAGATGCATTTCTTTTAGCTTGTATGATATAGCCTTTGGACTTGATAATTCCTCTGCTTTTAACAATGACTGAGTACCGCAGAAGCCATAAAGGAATCCACTCGTTTGCTTTCACGTTCTGGATGCTTTCCTGGAGAACTTCTTGGAAACTTGCTTCACAAAGTAATTCTGAAGTTAAAAAGGGATATTTGTGCTTAAAATAATGTCATGTAAACAGGTGAAAAAAGCAACACCTCGTAAGAGAAGCCTTTTCCTACAGTCAAGATCTTAAGTGGTACCGCATACCCCTCAGACTCACTCTTCCAGAACGCATTTAGGGTAAAAGCAGCTGAATATCACAAAATAAATCCCCAGGACACTTTTTTGCAACATTGAGTATTTCCCACAAAACTAAGACTCTGGAATATCAAATGGAGCTGATCAGCAGAGTCATTAGCAGGAAAAAATGAAAATTAAATTTGAGAAGCTAGCTAGACAAACCAGAGGTGAGTAAAGTATAGGGCTGAAATCAGCAAAGTACTGAGCATTCAGAGGTACCTCTGCAGTCACTGGAAGCTCACCATTTATAGTAGCTCCCATAACTGGGCTCATAATAACCATAAGCCCAGAAAGCATTAAGAAAAATGGGCTTAAATGCCACAAAGCAGAAAAGAAGGCAAGTACAAATCCTCCTAGTTTCCTCTGGAACGTTTGTCAAGAGAACAATGTCTTTGGTGAGGAGTGCTCACAAAAAACAGTCTCAATACTCTTCCGCTGACCATTACAGAAAACTTAGGCTGAGCAAACAACACGTGAAGGAATCACAACTTGTGCTGTTTTCTATCAAATCCTCTTCTCCTTCATTTCATGACTTTCAATGGAGACTATTTATTAAATTGCAAGTTGCATTTGGACTTCACAGGACATGGAAACTGTCAGACTGAATGAAAATTCATCTTCCATGCTGCTAGAGCAGTGATAAATCCTGCTCAGGCACTGATGAAATTCATTAGTTGTAACAGTGGTACTATGAAGTATATACTTCATAAGTAATGCTTCATATACTTTTTTCTTTGGGGTCAAGTGGAAAGAAAGGAGAAGGAAGGAAAAGTATCATCATGAATAATTAGTCATAACCAAGAATGCAGGGAAGGAATTGACTAAATATTGTTTAAGACTTTGTATTACTCCAACAACATATTTAAGGTGTTCTTAAGAGTGAAGAAGATTAGACGATGTTTGAGAGAAACTAATATAATATCCCAGAATATTGTAGGGAGCTGGTAACTCAGTTCTACAGCTCAAAGGAAAGCCTCCAATTTCTTCAATCCTTTAGCAAATGAATCACTGCATAAAAAAGTGAAGAATTTACAACTCTTTTTGTAATAATGTTATTTTAAGAAGTCTAGACTTTGAAAGAATTCTTCTTAAAGCACAGTAATTTTACAGATCTAATATTACCAAACTACTCAAAAAGCAACTGACTATCAACATTTCTAATGAGATGCTTCAGTTCTAAGATTTCTAATCTATTTCACAAGTTCCAGGCAAGTACACTTTCATTTGTCATTTACTGGCCTTCAGCAATACATTTCATTCCATATTTTGTGGAAATAAACACAGTACAAATTTCTCAGTAGGTTGCTCTTCTATTTATTTTTTCTGGTTAGTAGTATTTCAAGAAATTATCCAAGGCTGCAAGACTGTTTCAAGAAGGAGGGGGAGGGGAGGAAGCAACAGCAATAACTTAACAGAAATATTTTATAAAGGAGAAACTTTTAGAATCCTTGGTTCAGCCTTCAAATATAACAAACTCTGAAGTTCAGGGAAAGATTATTCCTGATTTTGTATTGAATAAATGCATTTAGAAGTCTCCTCTTAACTTAACTGACGAAGTCTTACCTTTTGGGTCATTGTGAGTTAAGAGCTGTATGTCACATTCTTTTGCAAATGCTGTGAGATCAGGTGGCATCACACAACAGGAAGCGAGGTTCACCTGGTTACTACTTGGTTTCACCTGAAAGTAACAAAATACTTCTATAAGAAAAAATAGTAATGTACTTATATTAGTTGTTTTCCCCATGCCTTCTATTACAACAGAAATTTTGTTTTGAACAATTTGCCTTTGACCATTATTTTGAAGACTGAGGAAGGCTAATTAATTCTGCATGATTAATGCATAATTAATGCAGACAGCTGCAACACCTGCAATTCCCTGCAGCACACAGCCCAAAACAGGAGTAGGATCTAACTTCAGGTGCTGCCATAGCAAGATGAGTGCTAACCCACTGCACTGTGGCTTCCCGTCTGCTGTGCTCCCAAAACAGCAGCAGCTTTTTTTGCCCCCCTCTCTAGTAAAAGCATTATAGGCATGTTAGTTTGAAAAAGACTTCAAATTAAAAAATCCAAATACATTTTTGTTAAGGATGTATTAATTTGCAATCTTCCATGCCTTCAGGCAAGTGCTTGAATCAGATCAAGTTAAAAGGGATGCTCTTCCACTGACTTTCTCTCTTCTCACATACTGCATTCAAGATCACCATGCAGGTGGTCATTAAACCCTGCAACTGCCCTCTCTCATTGTACATAAAACACTGTCACTCACAAAGATGATCAGGTGACTGGAGCACTTCTCCTGTGAGAACAGGCTGAGAGAGTTGGGGTTGTTCAGCCTGGAGAAAAGGCTCCAGAGAGACCTTAGAGTCCCTTCCAGTATGTTAAAGGGGCTACAAAAGAGCTGGAGAGGGATTTTTTTGCAAGGGCATGTGGTGATAGGACAAGGGGGAATCACTTCAAACTGACAAGGCAGGTTTGAATTAGGTATTAGGAAGAAATTCTTCACTGTGAGGGTACTGAGGCACAGAAAAGTGCTGGACGGCTGCCCCATCCCTGGAAGTATTCAATGCCAGGTTGGATGGGACTTCCAGCAGCATAGTCTAGTGGAAAGTGTCCCTGCCCATGACAGGGGGCTTGGAACTAAATGACCTTTCAACCCTTTTTATGGTGCTATAAGTTAGTCATTCTGGACAACAAAGTATTGTGCCACTTCAGTCAGAGCCTGTCTTCCTCTTTATGTTTAAGCTTACCATTCAAACATCATTTTTCTATGGGGGAATCCCTCTCTTTGTAACACAGCTTAAAGTGAAAACAGCTACATTTTCACAGTCACTGGAATAAATCTGAAAGTTTTAGAGCACTGTTTGTGGTCATTCCCAAGTATAAAAGAATTCAAAACTCAAACCTTCATTACTTCAAAGAATATGCTACTGAACAGACCTGTGGTTTCCAGCTGTCGCTGGTCAGTATGTAAGAGCACTGAACAAGCAACAACCATATTTGAGCCTCCCCCACCTTTAACAACATTATGACCATCCACAAAATGTTGAAAATAACAACGCTAATTAATATTTTGCATATAAAACCATTTATAACAGAAGTTTATATAATGTGTCAGCCAACAAAGCAAGCAGTTACTCTGTCCTAAGAAATGCTATGAATAGGAAGGAGTTTGTTTTCACCTGTGCCCACAGATACAGCTGCTCTAACAGTGTTTTATCTAGGTCAGAGGTACCTATGGCAACAATCTTTTTGTTTTGAACTAGATTTTCAAGTTCTTTCCAATAAGGTTGCAAATATTCCAAGGAGAGGTTAGTTCCATCTTCGACAGGAGGTGGGACAATAATGACCGAGTCTAACTGAGCAACTCCGAGGGCAGAACACGCTGAGGAAAAAGAACAGACACTGCAAAATCTTTTGTCAGATATGAACATAAACAGCATGACTTCAAATTTAGCAAAAACCACACCTGCTGCTTCACTCTGCTAGCTTCCCATTCATCATTTGAAACTCTAAGTGTTATCTGCAGTCAAGAATAGTAACACAGCCTTTTTAGCAAAGATTCAAGCACACAGCTAAAGATCGAGTTGTAGGTCTTGAGAAAGAAAGAAAGAAAACAGCAAAAAACAAAATCAACAGAAAATTAACAAAAGCATGAAGCATTTTTCCTCCTTTTAAATGTTAAAACTGTATTTTTCCTCTGAAGACAGTGATGACAACTCTCTATTCCTTCACTCTCAATTTCTTTTACAATTTGTAGCTTTCACTCTGAACTGTAACTCAAGTACAGGACATGGGTTAGGAAAACTACTTGGTATGTGTGAGGAGTTAGACTAAAAGCACACCAAATACAGAGACTTAATTTGCCAGAGAAAAGTGGAAGTCTTGGAGTCTCACTAAGCTGTAGGAAAAATTCAAGTCATGAGGCCTCTTCAGCACAGCAAACAGAATAGAACTAACAAGTTAAATTATTTTCTTCTAGAGGAGGTCTCCATTAATGTATGTTTGACAAACGGTACTAAAACTTACAATATATAGGCTATTAACTGGGGTATCAATAGAAAATAGTGATATCTGACCCTTTCTTCTTTGGTCGCCGCTTAAGCCCAACAATCCTCCAAAGTAGTAAAGTTCAGTGCTGCTCACAATTACTGCTACATTAGGCCAACACAACTTTATGTAGAGACATTGTATGGCATTTTCAGTAAAGCTTAACTGTTTCATCAGCTACCTCCTAAAGAATCTCTGAAAGACTGCACAGTTAGTAGCAAAGTTCATGATGTTAAAAGCAACTAACAAGAACTGGCAAGAACTGCTGTATCCCTGCTATTAAAAAATCATGTGCTATTTACTTTTTAACAAGTTTTGTGTGAAAGAATAAAAACTTGGTCCTGCTTGGAGCAAGGAATCAGATTTGAGTTTGTGGATTCGAGGTCACAGTGATCCATTTAATAAGTTTACTGACTGAACTAATGTGCAAATAGACTTGATTACCTAAGTCTCTCTTAATAGGAAAACAGGATATACTTGTGACAGTGACTAAATACACCCCTTAGAAATAAAATTAGAACTTTTTCCATCTAAATTCTAGAGTAAAAAAGAAATCCAAACTTAAGTTTGAGTTCCACACTTACCTAGGTCAACTGCATCTCTGATTGATGAAGAGTTTGATCCAACGATGAAAAGCTTTGCTATTTTCAAAGAAACTGGAATCAATAACTAAACAAGCCAGGTATTACTAATATATAGCCATTTACTTTTGCTATACACACTATTAATGAGTTTTTGGGTAAAAGATTTTTAGAATATACACCAATTACTTAAAAAATTGGAAAAAACCCCAACTTTTTGAAAGGTGACTGCCCAATAAAGACACTGTTCTCTTAAATTTCAATGCTGTTGTGCAGTCTCAGAACAAGAAATCATCCAGTTAGATGATGTAATAAGCTGTAAAGTATCAAGACACAAAGCAATAACCATAACAACCTGAATAAAAACCCCAAATGTAATAGTACAAACAGACTTCTTCACAACTTACTGAGACTCAAAATGTACTAGTGTTAGTTTGGACTGCCTCCTTCAAGTTCATCATATTCAACCTGGAAAAATTATGCAAATAAATGTGCTTCCAATGCTATTTCTTAATTCCAGTATTATCTGTAATATTTTGCTTCAAAAATGTCAAAGACTCACAAAATACATTCAAAATATCTTGAGGTGATGTAAGTTAAACTAGAAAAATGCTGAGCTGCTTTAAAATCTGAAATATTAATTCAAGACTTTCTTAGCCAACGTCTAAGAACAACAGTGTGCAATGGTGTAATTTGGTTCTGCTATTACAAAACAGAACAAAAAAAACCCCAAACATATAAGAATATCCTATTAATGACTGCATATGAAACCTTTTCATGCCACTGGATTTGTAACTGCGTTCTTACCTGATACTTTCAACTCATCCCTTTCTTCAGGATTTATTTTTTCTATAGCTTGAGCTACAGTACATTCCAGAACCTCCAGTGTTTCCTGTAGTAAGTAAATGAGACTTAGGAGCAACTCGTCAAGAGGAGACAGTAAGCTCCTGAAGAATGTTTTTAAGTAATTAAAAAAAAAAAAGAAAAGAAAAAAAGAAAAAGAGTGCCTTGCAGCAGTTAAAAACAAAATAGTAGAAAAATGCAATGACAGAAGGAAAGTAACCCAAGGCTTCTTGATCACCGAGGGGAAATCAGAATAATGAAGATATATGAAAGGTCCTATATGACCCTAATATAGAAAATACAACTTACTGATAAGAATTATTGAAACAAGAGAACAAGATTCAGTAGTTCTTGTAGTTCTGATTTTATGATGCGAAAAGACTGCTGTGCCAATTCAAAGGACCTTGTTTTAAAAAAGCCTCATGACCAGCTGAAAAGACCCCCATCAGCATTAGGAGGTTTGAGTGTTGGATGGGAACATCTTTGCATAAAATGTATTCTGTAATTTCAGTGAAGCTTATGAAAAACATACAATGAAAATGTTGTAAAATACTGATTTAAGACAATAATTATTTCACCCCCTGACCTCATCTAGGATTAGGCAGACATCTCATGTTAGCTGGCACAACGTGACTTACATTAAGTCTTTACCTACATCAGACTTTATATTACAGGCACACACAACACCCTGCCCCCAAGCAAAAACACTTTGCTAATTTTTGCTGCCCTATCAAAAGATTCTCAAATGAGCCTTTGAGTTACTCCATACAGTCAGCATTTTAAACAAAACTTAACTTTTAAAAAAAATTATTTGATATCAATATAATTCATGAGAGAATTTGGAATTATGGAGGTAAAGTGTTCTTACAGTAAAACCTAGCTTACACTAAATAATTTACTTTAAATGGATCACTACATCGGACAGAGACAAGTGTTTGTTTTTGTTGTTTTCTCTGATTGCTTCTTGAGCAATCATTAGTTCTTCCACAAATCATTCAGCAATAACTGCCTCATACACTTCAGTTTGGAACATAGTAATGTGCAGCTGATGCCTCCATTACACAGAAACTGGTAACAAAACCCAAAGAAACAATCAGGAAAGTTTTTTTAGGTTTCTTGTTGTTGTTTTGTTTTTTGGGTACCTTTTCTTTTCTGGAAACATGCTAATATTTCACAGAGCAAATAATAAATTTAGTGGGGACCTATTGCTGTTTTGCTGAATTTCAGAAGCAAAAGCAAAAGAGAGGCAGGCGAATACACCAAGATCTTCATGTCAGATGTTCATGTCTGTGGCTTTAAGACTTATGTGGAAGTCTTTAGCTCTTAAGGGAAAAATTGCCACTTCTGCATATTCAGAAATATTTCTGAGACAACAGATGCTTCAGAGCTCCCCTCCAAATGGGATGGTCTTCAGCAATCTGTGATCTCCATAGTTCAGAGAATTCTCCACTGAGTTTTAACAAGTATGCTAGCAAACTTCTAAGGTACACAGATTTTATTTATTTTTACTTGCCCCATAATTAATTTAAAATCTTACAGACCATGGCTTTTACTTTGCTAAGAACTGTCTTATCTGCCGTCAACAGGATTCTCTCTTTACACGGATATTTCTTAACCTTGCCAAATTTACTAAACATTGAGGAAAGAAGGGGAGTCAAGAAATATTCCTTCAAGGTATCTGGAGCTGCAGATACTTTTAGAGAAATTTAGTAGTTACTGTAAGTTTTAGAAGTGCAACTGACTACCTATTTCTCTGGTTTCACGTGTAACATGGTTAAGATGCATAAAACCTCTCCTACCTGATTTTGGTCTTGGCTGATCTTTGAGCTCCACTCAGTCAGTGTTTTCTGGATGCAGTCCCGCACCTACAAAACATTTTTTCACACTGAAGCGTGGGTATGTTCCAGCCACACACAAACACAACAGTACAGAGGTGTGTAGGACAGACTGCACAGCTGAACTAATGACACCATTCCACAAAAGATTCTTCCTTCATAGCTTCTATTTGAAACTTGCTCAAACTAGTTTACTTATATGTTTTTCTCTCCTCTTTCACAGAGTTTCAGCAGTAATACAAGTACTGTACTTCACTTATTTCTCAGACCTATGCCATCTTTAAAGGAAAGAACAATGCTAAGCAAGCAAGAACTAGGATGGGGTGGTTTGGGGTTTTTTGGGTTTGGGGCTTTTTTGTGCAGAAATTCTTAAGCAACAAAGTAGTCAGATAAGAGTATAGGTGCTGTGACATTGTAGAAATTAGACTTCACAATCAATCATTTCATACTCATTGTATTACTTACTTCTCTTTTCAAGATGCATC
The DNA here is from genome assembly GCA_013398115.1 of Falcunculus frontatus. Taxonomy (NCBI): domain Eukaryota; kingdom Metazoa; phylum Chordata; class Aves; order Passeriformes; genus Falcunculus; species Falcunculus frontatus. The sequence continues at coordinate 1,844,964 of VZRV01003482.1, forward strand.
CAACCTTTCCCGTTTACTGCCTACCTACTCCGCTATGCCAAACCACTAATGCTTTTAAGTCCTTCATTACTATAGGGGGAACCTACAGATCCTACCCCACACTTGCATTTTTCCTTCATCCACAGATGCAAAATAAACTCGACTAAGATTCTGATCATTGATTTTCTTGAACATAGTAAGACATAACTATTAAATCAGCTAATTCATTTTATACAGTACCAGTGCTGCAGCTGTACCAGTGCTGTAGCTTCCCTCTGATCCATACCAAGAGTTAAGTACAGGTACTGCCTGACTGCCCTCTGCCACAGGTAGGAGCACTTCCACCAGCTGCTGCTTTACTTCACTTTCAACAGTGTATTTTATAACTGTGTGCACACCTACTTTGTGTGCCATTAAACAGCCATTTCCTATGACACCTGACTCAGAGAGCTCTAAAACCATGCACAGACTTAAAGTGCCTGATATCACACACACAATACAGGAACAATACTTTATGAACACAAATACTATACATTCTTTCCATCATTTAAAATAGCAAAAAAAACCCCTGACCCAAAAGGCAAGAATTAACCCCCCCAGTTAATAGCTAAGCACAATAACCTTTTAATAAAATAACTCTTTATCCTGCTTTGATACAATTTATATTGTTATCTTTTCCTTTCTTAGGGCAAGTGAGAATGTATTAAATTGTTACATGTTGCTGCTTTGCAACCGTCACAGGTCATATTTCTACTGCAGTTACTATGCACAGGCCTCTGACTCTAAAGCACACCACACCCTTGCCTTCAGGCCATGTGGAAACTGCAGTGTATTGCACTGCTTTGATCAGCTTTTCCAAACACAGCTGCATCCCCTAACATTGGCGCTCACAGTTTGCAAAATTTTAGCTTACATTCTGCCACTGAGAACTGACTACACCAAATAGAAGAGTTAAAATCTGATTGTAAATAACACCAATTATTTGCATTTGGAAGTCCAGCAGCTCTGGAAAGCCAGCAGATTTCTCTGTAAACAAGTGAATTTCAATACCTCAACTATTAGTTATGTACATTGGCCACTCTTCACCCAACAGCCCTCCAGAAACTACTCACACAAAGGTGCCCATCACAATAATGCTATGTCTTTGTTACAGAATCCAGTGCTATTTCACACAGATCACAGAATGTTTAATAAGCAACCAGGCCAAATAAAAGAGTTGTGAGCACATGACAGCTAAACGAGAGTAATGAATTCTTCATTCTTGTTACATCATCCTCCCAGACACCTTTCTTCCACTTGTGCATGATTAATATGCAACCAACCAACTTCTAGGTTATCACCAATGTCACTATATAGCAATAATCAACCAAATCCATAGTTTTTCTAATTATTAATTAGAGATTCTGAGATTTACTGTGTCATGATGAAACAGCAAATATGATGGTTCTGAAGTTCATGGCCACAGGATCTCCAGACATTTTATGAGAACTGTTCTAAGTGTTGACACACACTGCTAAAGGTAATACTTTTAGAGTGGTGATTAAAAAGCTCTTTTCAACTTCTTAAGAAAGAATGACAGCTCTAATTTTCAAAGACGATGACTACTTTTCCCAAGACCTGTCACTACCAAGAAATTAAATTAACTTCAGGTTAGAAAAGAGAATTTTCATCATCTGTAATGCACGCTCGTATCTACGCATATTTTTATCTTACTAGAGAAGTATAAGGGATCCCCCTTCCCATTACAGACAGCATTTAAATTTGTAAGTGTTTTAATCCTTCATTCCCAAGATCAGAAGGCTGGGCTGGCTCCTTCTCAGGGCAAACTGCTTCCGAGGGCACGGGGGGCCCGACCTCCCAGCAGGGCACAACACAACGAACAGACGAAAACAAACAAGCAGAACTCTGTTTTGCCATTCGCATCTCGCGCCTCCCGAGGGCACAGGCAAGCGGATCGCTCGGGAGCCAAAGCCTTTCCTCACCGTGACGGGCAGCGGGCCACGCCGTGCCCTGCCGGAACAACGAGTCCCGCTCCGGACCCCGCTCGGACCGCCCGGGGAGCTGCACCCGGCACTCCCTCAGCCGCCGCCCTGCCCGTGGCCCAGTCCGGGCCCCCTTGCCCCAGGGCGAGCCTCCGCCGAAGCACCCCGAAGGGAAGCCCCGGCCCGCCCCTCACCTCCTCGCCGGGGGTGGCCGGGCACTTCTTGCGCAGGCAGCCCCAGTTGAGCAGGTTGCCGGTCTGCAGGGTGAGCCTGCCGGCGCGCTCCAACAGGGCGCGGGCGCCCTCCGTCCCCATGACGCTGCTGACGCGGTGGCCGGCGGGCTCTCTCCGCGACACCTGCGGCCCCGAGCAGTGCCGAGCCGGCCGTGACTCAGCACCGGCACCGGACTCAGCACCGGCACCGGAACGAAGGACAGCGCAGGGGACAATGGGCGGCGGGGCGGGCCCGGCGCGGAAGCGGCGCGGAGCGCGCTCCGCCTCGCGCTGCCTCAGGGAGCGGGGCCGCAGTGGGCAGCGGCCCCTGGCGGCGGCCGG